>OZ024856.1:3475200-3735200 GCA_964017155.1 Oasisia sp. SBJ-2009 | reverse complement strand
TTACAAAATCTGTATGTATGCCTTACTTGAAGTACTTGCATTATAACTTTGTACAAAACGAATAGAAAATATATACTCACCCGAAGGACTAATGCAAGCCAAAAGTTACTGAACCCCATAAATGTGTACTCACCTCACAAATAGCTTCGTTAAACATAATGCATTATCAGGCCATGAGGATGAATATGCCTGACAGTTGTCGTACATGGTTTTTTCTGCGTATCGATATATATATATATACATATATATATGTATATATATATACATATATACATATATATATATATATATATATATATATATATATATATATTATGTGTGTGTGTGTGCATGCATGTGTAAGTATGTGTGCATGCATGTGTACGTATGTGTGCATGCATGTGTAAGTATGTGTGCATGCATGTGTAAGTATGTGTGCATGCATGTGTCCATACATGCGTAAGTATGTGTGCAAGCATGTGTACGTATGTGTGCTTTGCCTCAACCACACCTGACAAATTGTAGGTGATCGCTTCTGAAGGAGAGCATAACGCATCACGTGCTCTCAGGGAGGCTGCTGAAGTCATCGCTGGGTCGCCTTCTGCACTTCAGCTTCGATACCTTCAGACGTTGACCCAAATCTCGTCCGAGAAAAACCAAACCATCATATTTCCGCTGCCCGTCGATTTGTTGCTTAAGATATGCGGGAAACGAGGATGATTCGTGCTCGACCCGTATATAGTGCCACCTGGAAAGCAGCCACATGGATACACGAAAAATAAAACATCAAATGGCATCGATCTGTCAGAAGTTATTAGAGTTTATTTTGAATTATACAGTTGGTATGTCAATACATGTCTTATGCAAAGAACTAGCTAATTGCTGGCTATTGAAATTCACTTGAAATAAGCTGCATCACAGATATACAAATGTAGTCAAATGGTATTGTAACTAACTCAGTCGTGTAGTCAGTAGGGAACGTCGGCAGCAAAAACAATTGCGATACGTACAATGGCAGTTTTCGTTCTGACAGTTGCTGATGTACCACTAATAACATTGACGCAAGGTAGGGACTGTTGTAATCCTTCGTAGATCGTAGAAAGTTTAATATATCATAAACCAACGAGGTCATGTTGGGCCGATGTACACAGAAACCGAAAGTAAATGTAAATAAATGAACGGTATAAACTGTTAAAAATGTATTTTTAATGTAAGAGTCGTCGTTGCTATATGTCAATTGTGGTCATTTTGGATATGGCACCCAGAATTATAATATAGCGTTTGATAAAAATAATTGTTTAACATATTCTTTTCAATATGCTGAGTGCAGGAATTTGAAATGTACCAACGGGGATTCTTTCCACTGACTTACTTAGACTCCTATATATGCTTGGATTCTAACCAACATTCTCCAACTAAAACGGCTTAGGCACATCTCGGCGGCAGTGGTGTTGTGAGTGGTGGTCAGGTCATGCGCGACTGAATCGCGCCACCTAGTCTTGAATCATCCTCTCTGCTGTTTTTGGGGATCAAAGTCATAGACGTCGCGAGTCGGGGTGGTGAAGGTCATGCGCTGTAGATGTCCAGAGCGATGACGCAGTGAGTTCGCCGGTTGTATCTCTATAAAGCATGCAGTGCAGTGTGTGATGAGTTGGTGCCAGGAGATATGGGCCTAGTGCTAAAACAATTACCATAATATATAATTACTAACCAAACATCCCCAGTCACTTGAGTTTATTTTCATCAGTCGGAAACCACAACTGTCGTCAGTCATTAGAATGTCATTCTTGTGTCCTGTCTCCAAGATTTTCAACAGGAAAATACAACACATATGCCTAGATGCTAACTGCCTATACAAGGATGCTCGTGGCTTAGCTAAACAATTATCAAATGACAATATAAAAGTAGCAAAGGGGGACACACCAACTTTGTTCACAGAATCCGGTGAAGTCACGTACAGAAACACGTGAATTGAGCCAGTTGAACTCGTGAATTCACTTACAGAACGTGTGAAATCACGGGTCGTTGTTTGCTGGGTAAATCAAAACTAAGAGGACGATATAGAGTCTACACAAATCTCACCATAATTCAGTGTTACATGCCCCAATCAATTAAAACGACGATAAAGAAAAGGACATCTTTTTGTCTTGGCAAGGGATAGACCGGTTTTGGAGGTACTTCGTCGAAGTGGTCCGATATGAGTTAATGGGCGCCTGTAGTATATCAGTACACGAGAAACAACAACCACCTTGGGGTCTCCCTGCTCTCAATCGCTAGATATATCTCTGCTCGCGTACCCCTGAACCGCTTCATCCTCTAGCCTAGGCCTATTTGTGCAAGGCGGCTGCCCAGAGAGCCAGCGCGGCGTCAGAGCAACCATAGACACAGTCGACATGTTCGTTGCAGCTCGCTACTTCCAGAACAAATTGCACTGCGATTTCTACACTACCTTTGTTTATCAAATAAATATTAAGTTACCTACCTCTCCATTATTTAAAGCGGTGATAAAAAGATCCTTTGCGCATAGCAAAATGCATTATAATTATTACGTTTGGAAGACTACAAGTGGCAGTGCGAGGTCGTCGTGTTAATTTATGGAAAGGCAATAAATACATTACGCGATTTTATGATTAATCCGGTGCTGGAGTACGCGTCACCAACCTGGAACCCTTATTATCAAATGGACATAAGTGAACTTGAAAAACTCAAAAAGGTGCTGAAACATTCTTTTGAACAGAGACGATGTGAGACCAATTTTTCTACAGGCAATGTGAGCAGCCATAGTGTAAAACAACTATATATATATATATATATATATATATATATATATATATATATATATAAAATACACACTGTATATGGGCATAGCCTGCCCGAGTAAACCAGGTATTAAGTATATGAGCCACAAATAGTTGTCAATATCACTTTGACAGAATTGTATTGTGTTTCATACTTCAATACAGTTTATTTTCAATGACAAGCAATCCAAAAGTAATAAAATACAATCATTTATGAACACAAAAATTCAATCGACAATGAATCAACATGGCCTCATGTTTCAAAACACTGCTCTTAAAACTTCAATTTTGGCAATATCCAAAACATGCCAAAGATACTTCATCAAATAAGGTATCATTTGATCCAACTTTGCAGTGACAGATCACATGATGTACAAGTGGAAATATATACCCAGGTATGTATAATATACAGTGGACACTTGCTGTAAGGAAGGCAGTGAACACTGTATCCAGGAATCTTGAAACTATTCCTTTTAAGCATATGTTCCTTACATCGGGTGTCAACATAGCATATTACCTGTATAAACAGTACATGGCAGAGGATATTCAGCAGGTGTATAGCACAAAAGTGTAAACTGTTGGGATGCCCACCAACTTTCATGACTGAACAACAGGCTTTATTTCAAAACTGCTCTTGGAAAATAAGATAACATGACGACACAAAATTATGAAATCTTTCAACAACAGCCTGCAGTATACATAACAAAATGTTCCCTGAAGAACAACAATGTTCCCTTCAGCGGTGCCTCATAAATAACCACACCGCATTATAAGATAACAAACATTGCCGCGATAACAAATAACCTGGTATCTAGACATTATGGCTTTGTTGTTATTTTCAGATATTTATATGCACAGTTGGACACAAAACGATAATGATGCAGAACTACAGTAAGTTTCACAGAGCCGCACCTGTCTGTGTCAACAGATGAGTGTCCATATCACTGACAGCTCTGACTTGCAGCACCTTCACTCACATCACTGTCACTTTGTATTGCGAATAACGTATTTAGAGTTTCCCTCCATTCCCTGTCCTCCATGTGCCTCTGAACCGAACATCTTTATTATTTCACGCAGGCATCTAATCCTCTCCTTGATTTTCCGTTTCTTCATCTTCATCTGTTTGATACCCGAGAGGGTCTTCAGGTATCTACGCATGTTCACAAGGATACTCAGTTCAGCTTTAATGCCTTCAATGTTGCTGTCGTCGGTGTCGAGGGGCAGTAACTGCTCCCGTCGCTTTGGCTGGAGAAGGTGGCGAACCTCAACAGCAACGACGCCTTTCTGCTGGTCGCCCCCGGAGTTGTGAGTGAGGGCATGCGTCTTGCACGTGATGAAGTCACAGAACAGCTTGTTGCAGTATGGGCAGTTGAAGATGGTGAATATACGCTCGCCGGCCGGAGGTGCCGTCAGTGGATGGTGGCGAGTACTCCAGTGCCTGTGCAGTTTGGTGTGTGACTCGTAGATCTGTGAACACTTGAGACACATGGGCATCCTCGACACGGCCACAGTCTCGTGCTGGATGACGGGACATATGGTGTAATATCCGCCACTGGTGTCGTCGCTGTCATTGCTGTCATGTGTGTACTTGTAGTGTAGACTACACATGAAGATGTCCTCAAAGACGTCCTGACACACAGGACACGCCACCACCAGTCCCTTGCTCTTGCTGTGCTCGTTCATTATGGCCACCATGTGTTTGATGGACACCAACTTGACACTGTTATTGTCAAATGTAGCATTGTAGAGGCTGGCGGAGAAGTGCTGTGCATTCGCCAGATGCTCATTCATCACGAGCCAAATCCGGTTCATGTACGCACAGAAGTCACATTTGTAGATTGTGAATGTCATGGAGCCTTCTGGCTTTGAAGGAGTACTCTTTGTTGATGCCGCAGCCATGGGTGATCTTACTGCAGTCGACAGTGGAGTTTTCTGTATCGATTTGCTACTGGAAGTTGATGGCGAAGCGTTACCGTCCTTACTCGATGAAGCTGGAATGCTGGTTTCATCTTGCGATTCATCACTGGATGAAGAAAGCGATTCCTTGCTGGATGAAGCCACGACAGCTTTGTTGCCATCCTGCGATGAGCCAGACGTGTTCACACCACCAGTGTCTGGGGCAGCACTCTGTGATGCCTTAACCTCTTGCTGACTGCTGCTTACTTTCAGTTTCTTGTTCGACGCTGACTCAATGACATCCAGTGCCCTCTTGGAATTGGAACGAGTGACCTGATGTTGGTCTTTTTCATCACCCTGTGTCAGATCAATGACAACATTATTGCCTTTAGACAAGGATGCATTCACTGAAGGACTTACTGGAGGGCGTGCACTGGCCACGTAGCCTTTATCCGGTGACTCGTGAAACAACGTGTCCAGATGATAGGACGAATCATTCAGACTCGTGTCTGCTGATGGCGATGTCAGCATGTGAAGGTTACTGCGGCTGAAGGAGCTGCGGCTGGCGACTGGTGACATGGATGTTCTGCCTGACTGCACAATGTTGATACTTCCAACATGACCCAGGAAGTTATTGACATTGGTTGGTGCTGCCGTCGGTTGTACATTTTGTTGCTGCGCATCCACCACAAGCTCAGGAGGCTTCCGTACAGCAGGGGGCTTCTGAGCAAGACCATGCCGAAAACTGTCAAGACCGAGGCGAGGCTTCAGGCAATCCAACAGGTCAGAAACGGGATGCGTGAGGGATCGAATGAGGATTCTGCGAGCCTCTTCCAACTGTTGCTTTGGATAGGGGCCGTTGTAGTCCACCAGCGTCACAGGTGGAGGCCAACTTTGCCTCGCCATGGTTCAGGCTCAGTTGCTATTACTGAAAGGAGAAAAATTGGTTTGATTACATAAGAAGTCTGCATGATGGAGACACACAATATAAAATTGTTCACACAATATAAAAGTATGTTGGGAATTTGGGATCTTGATAAGTTATTCTGAATGGCTCCTTTCCTGTTTGTCTTAGATCTGGGAATAATCAGGAATTTGTTTTATATCAATCTTGTAAAAAAATTACCCTAATGGCTCACATACACCAAAAGATTAAAGGACAAAAAAAGGCTACGGCTTCGTGTCATACACCTAATAGAGTTTATACAAAGTAACAATTTCCACATATACTCAATTTTTTAACGTCAGCGGTTTACTCAGAATGTGACTTTAAAGTCTAAAATTCTAACAAAATCCACGATGGTCTAGACGCCGCCATAGGTGAAGGGTTAATTTGGCTTGGCCATTCAGCGCGCGGCATTCTATATCTCGGTCAACTTCCGGCGACGTTGTTAAGGGTCAACAACTTCGAGTCTTCGACAGTTCGTTCAGTTGGCGTGACATCTAGCAGCTGCTTATAGACGTATATCTAAATCTATGGTTAAATCTATGGTAAACTTTAGTAATTATGCCTTCGTGTTCGGCATACGGTTGCAATAACAGTTGAAACAACCGGTAGTATTGAAGCAATGGATTCACGTTGGTGATTTGCGGGCGTACTGTTTGGCACTTTGCTCGGTCCATTTTGAGGAGAAATGCTTTGATGTAGACATGTATCATCAGTTGATGGGATGATTTCAGCGATAACAATAATAGACAACTTTATATTTACCGTCATCAGCATGTTACGCGCGTTGCCGAGTTGCAGCCATTTCATGACAACAGCCAAACCCTATGCAGGGAATCTACGTCGTGACGTCATTCTTCGTCTAAGATGGGGTAGCGCATAGAATTTGGATGGTTGGGTGTTAACAAATATTTTTCTGGTAAACCGCTGGCGTTAAAAAATTGAGTATATGTGGAAATTGTTACTTTATATTAACTCTATTAGGTGTATGCCACATAAAAGTTAACTTTGTTTGTCCTTTAATGGCATGAAACTACAGAAGACATATAATTGTATACAGAGATTTCTAAACAATCATAAACTACATTATCAATTTTTATAAGCACGGCTAGAAAAAATTCACCACGATCTGTGGAACTTAACATGTCACTTATCCCTGTGAAAAATCATTAGTTCCCATTTGTGGTGAATTTTACTGAAGTAAGAATATTTATGCACATGTTTGTAGACCTGCAATGCTTCTTAATACTTCTTTATGTGAACTAGTGTGTTGGCTGAATCACCTGGTATAAGCTGAATACGTCATTAGCCAAATTTCCCACTACACATAAGCCTAAGCTGTTGTACAGAAACATTCCTTCTTTAAATATATGGTCGATTTTCAATCGTGTCCATGCTCAATATAGATCATGTTGAGTCACATGCAAATTTTCCTGCAAGCTTACTAAAACATTTGGTCATTAGATGTTGCAGCCAGACCATGCCACTGTAAGTTCTGAATTATATTGGAATTACCATTTGCTTTGGGCTAGTAGATGTTTACATGTACACCTGCAAAATTATTGCTATGGCTGGTCATAGTCGCTATGCCTATCTGATCTGTCAGTGCCACTCTAAGGCCCACACACAGATAGCCTATAGCTAATTCAAAATCTATTAAATATTTCAATGACCAAATGTGTGGATGAATGAATGAAGTATATTTGTAATTGGATATAATAAAGTCGAAGAAAAGTACACTCAATAACAATATGCAATAACAAAAGTAAACAACTGTACCTAATTAAATATTCAATTATCTATTTCCGCTCATGTGCCAACCAGATATAGGTGCAGAATTTAGACCCACCACAATTTTTTCGTTATAACTATCTTTACCAACATTTGCTATTTCACTTTGTTCATTTAAAACATCATTCAGCATCATCTCACGCAATTTCTATTTTATAAACAGCATGTTTTAGCAGACCTTTGAGGTCAAAAAGATGGTGCAGTCGGCATTAACGAACTGTTTAGTGTTTATCGCTCATTCCGTGTGCATGGCGCAGTAACACACAGCCGCTGCCCTGCGGCTGGCACAAATTGGAGTGCTATTTGGGTTCCAAAACGCAATATTTGTCAAATATAAATATACCTGGGAATGCTGATTTATTAGGGTTAGGATTAAAGATAGTGTTAGGTATCCAATATAGACAAATATACAGTTACATGTATAACAAGGTTGCCGCCCGGAGCCAAGCTCCAGACGGCAAGCGAACAAGTAAGTATTTGGCTTATCGAGAGTTCACTAAAATATAATATTATTTCTTATAAGATCTATAAATACATATTAGTAAAGTAAAAATAACATAAAATGTCCTACAATAATAAAAATTCTTTATAATAATAAATTAATTAAAATAAATATATGAATAATTAATGTAACTGATATTTAAAATAATTTCTAAAAAATATTAACGTCACACTTGAGGTGAGGCCGAAATAATAATGGCACACTTGAGGTGTGTCCGAATTCTACAGTCTACACAAGTGCCTATCCCGTATCCGACTCATACATAGTCATACAACTCGATTTCCATTTCTGTAAAATGAACGCGCTTACTCTATCCTATGTCTGCAGCTTTGTATACAATAGCCCAACCAGCTGGGTGACCCGTGTAAAAAGGTCGGTGCTATGGCATTTACTAGTAACTTCTAAATTACTACTAAAACCTTCTAAAACGTACACTTGACTTGTTTATATATACAGCTGCTTGAATTGTCGTCGCTCGCCAGGGATGCGGTGAATCAGCAACTTCGACCAAATCGGACGTTGATTGGTCGTAAATCCATCCATCCTCGTTTGCGCGAACGTCAGGACATGCGAATGTAAATTTCCAGTTTTCAGTCAGCGGCTGGCGAAATAATTCTATGATGGACGTAGAAGCGGGTGAAATGGTACCAAAATTGGTTGCGGCTGTGGAAATGGTGTTGAATCCTCTTACGCCGCATCAACAACGACTTGAAGCGCACCAAGTCAGTAACTCTCCTATTATCGTTCACCGGCTCTGGCTTTTAGTTTCAGTTCGCGCTTTGTCAAGTTTAAGTGCGTCGCCAGTGTTACAGTCAGTAACAAAAACAGTGCACCTGAGATAATAGAATAACATCTCCACATCAGTACGATTCCAAACAGACCACATGAATAAGTGACTGACAGTGGTGGTAGTAGAACCATCAAGGAATGGAACAGACAGCAAATGCTGTAGGCTGTGACTGTGTAGCACTAGCAGTGGCCTGAGACTGAGTGGGCAGTTGACGCCTATTGTCTAACATGCAGTCGTAGTACCCGCATCTTCCAAGTTGCATCTAATGTTCTTTCATCTGTATGGTCAAATAACATATGCTCGATGTCAGGCTATTTCTCCATATTTATCTGGTCAAATAGTGTATAGTCGATCTCGGGCTATTTATCCGGTTAAATAGCGTACAAATAGCAAACATAAGCTATTTGTCCGTATCCGGCCGAATAGTTCACCAGGCTATTTGACCATATCCAGTCAAGTAGTCATGGCCATAAGGATAAAACCCCGGTATATACTGATCTCGAGTCTTCTTTTGTGAACAACTCAGAAGATAAGGATGATACTAATGATGGTCTTTGTTTCTTGAGCAGATCTTGACATATATGCATCTTGGAAGTGCACAGTGCCTTCCATGGCATATATATATAAACATAAAAGCAAATTGTTTTAAATAAATGCAATACTACTTTTCATTTCCTGAATCATGATGGAGAAAACGGATGTGAAAATTATTTATTGAGTTGATCAAGAAATAGGCTGAATTTGATTAAGGACTAGTTCTCAAGCAGGACATTATGTACCTAATACATGCATACTTAGTTAATTAGGGTTAGTTTAAGTACACATATATATATATTATATTTACATTGATATATGTCAAAGCTTGACAGAATGGCAATAACTTACTCTGTAGTATGATTGGTCATAAAAACTTGTCGTTCGCTTGAAAAATAGATTTAGAAGGAGAGCTTTAAAATTAATTTCTTGAATAGTTCAAGAAATAATAATTTATATTGGGTCACTTAAATGCAAAATGGGTTTCAGAATATCTGTAGATAAATATTGACCTGACTAACATGACTCTTCTCTTTGATAGGCCTGTGAAAACTTCAAGGAGAATTCACCTCTGTGTGCCAGATGTGGAGTGCTGATGGCAAACGTGGCACAGTCTGACATCACCCGCCATTTTGGTCTTCAGCTGCTTGAACACAGTGTCAAGTAAGCATTTTCTAATGGGAAAACGTTAAAAACAATGTCGGGTAAGCAGGGCTTGGGTCAGTAAAAAAGAATTGGAATTGATCAATTCCAATGAAATTCCAGAATTGGAATGGGAATTGGAATTGAAAGATTTCGAAAAAATTAATTGAATTGGAATTGAAAGATTTTGAAGGGAATTGGAATTGAAAGATTTTGAATTGGAATTGATTGAAAAGGAATTGAGCATCTGATATTGTTGTGATGCCAGGAAGGATATTTTACAGACAGTTGGGAGTGTTACTGTGCAGGCAATGGTGTTTAATGACTAAGAAAAGTTGGACACTAAAGCTGCTGGTCAAACATTACCCAGCAATTAATCAGTGGATGAAAATGATGAATGGGAAGTCAATTAGGCTTGTCCTACTGCCTTATGTGAATGGGTGCTGGCTGGGGACTGCTTCAAAGAACCATTGAAATTGTCCTGATAACAATCACACTTTCCCTTTCCCACAAGTGAAGCAAGTCAAGTTAAAGTCCAGGGATTACCAATACAAACATAAGCCCAGTGAAGACTGACAACACTTGTAGATTATAACCAGAATGTGACAACCATCATTTAAATATAAAATGTAATAAAAATAAAAACATGTCATTATATTTTACCCAGCCATTTCTACCCAGTAGCCACTCTGTGGGTTTTGTATGTTCTTCCTAGCTACTCAGTCAGTTTGTAACACCTTGCTTGTATTGACGTTTAAACACTTGTTGATGCATTGAAATATTTTGAGTTAATTATTTATCTTATTTCTGCATGCTTCATGTTTTAATTCTTGGTTTATTTTGTTAATTAAAGTATCAGTATGAGGACCTGATTTGTATACAGTTGTGTCATCAGCAAAAGACAATAAATTTAAAGACGTAGAATTAATTATATCATTGATATAGACCAGAAATAAGATTGGTCCAAGTACGGATCCTTGGGGCACTCAAGTTGTTAAATACAGTGTCAAGTACGCATTTTCTTTTATTTCTAATGTGCAACATTACATGTGCTATTAATATGTTTATTACTGTGCTGAGGGATGAATTGCATTTGATTTTATAGATATCGTTGGAATAACATGGCTGCAGAAGAAAAACTCTTCATCAAAGAAAATACACTAGAGTTGCTTGCAAAAGTAAGTTACATATTATTCAGCACACCAAACGTACTGTTCTCCTGATATTGGCACAACATTATTTGGTTAAAAAAGACTAATAAATTATGTTATTTTTATAAATTTCAACTATTTCCGATGGTACTGAAATCCTTCAGACAATTGAAACAGTTGTAGGGGACATTATTGCAAACACAAAGCGTGTTATGTGGACTTTTGTTATAGGGGACATTATAACAAACACGGTGCGTGTCTTGGTGATACTTGTTGTAGGGGGCATTGTAGTAGCCGCGTTGATATTTGTTGTAGGGGACCTTGGACCTGCTTTCTGAGCATGCCCACATCAAGGACGGGTTGTCGCGTATCATGGTGGAGATGATCAAGCGTGAATGGCCGCAGCACTGGGCCACACTCATGCAGGAACTCAACGCCATCTGTAAACTCGGGGTAAGACCACAACGATGCAGTGTTCAGTCAGTTTCATTTCATTTTCTTATATTCCTCTGACAGAACAAGTCTAAACAAATTTCATTGAATTTTTCTTCTGTTCATTTGACAGAATAAATTAAAGTACCTACACAAAAGTATAATACTTGGAAAGTAGAAGTAGTTTATCAATAAGTAAGTCTATATATATATATATATATATATATATATATATATATATATATATATATATATATATATATATATATATATATATATATATATATATATATATATAATATTATATACATACCATATTAATTATGTTAAATGTGCATGCATTATTAAGTCTACATGTATTAGCAGCATATATGACACTAACAATGTTCTCCAAAACCAAACACAACCATTGATTGTTGGTTCCATATTTATAGCTTAATTTCTACCAATGTAACTCTAGAATCAAAGTACATAGATGATGGTTTCACCTCAGTCACATTTTAGCGTTCTTGTAGCCCGCAACTTATGTCTGGATGCATTTAATTGCTTGCCAATCTGCTGAGATAGCTGCATTGTATGCGCACATGGCCAACTAACATGTGTCATCCATATTGTAGATTGCGTTCAATGCATCTGTGCATCTCCTTCACCATTGCTTGCAAGAAATCTGCAATGTCTGACTCTCATAAATTCTTTTTAACTCATGATAACATGAAACTCAGGATAACATCCTAACGTAAACGTAACGCCAAAGTACATGGTCACACAAAGGGCACCACCTAGCCTCATACATTGAAATTGTCTTCAGAACTAAACGCTCACATAACGTCTCAAATATTTGTTACATGTACTATGTGCTTAACTGAATGAATACAGTATATATATATATATATATATATATATATTTTTTTTTTTTTTATTATATGCAAAAATCATATCATTGTAACCATACTAGTGATAGTACATATGGATTAGTCAGTTAATAGAATACTGCTGAGTGCTGGAAACAACTAGAAATCACTAGAACTAGTGAGTGATGTTCATAGTAACAAGAGTAGTTGTTGCAGCTGATAAATGTAACTTACGTGGTCACTGTAACAAGAACTGTTCATGGTAACAAGGTGTTGTGCTTGCGGCTGACAGATGCAACACGTGTGGTCATTGTAGTAAGCTTTGATCATAATAACAACATGTACGGTGTAGTGGTTCCAGGTGATAGATGTACTTGTATGGTCGTTGCAGTGAGGACTGTTCATAGTATCAAGGTGTTGTTGTTGCAGCTGACTCAGACGCAGCTGGTGCTGTTGGTGTTCATTATATCAAGGTGTTGTTGTTGCAGCTGACTCAGACGGAGCTGGTGCTGCTGGTGTTCGTAGTAGTAAGGTGTTGTTGTTGCAGCTGACTAAGACGGAGCTGGTGCTGCTGGTGTTCGTTGTATCAAGGTGTTGTTGTTGCAGCTGACTAAGACGGAGCTGATGCTGCTGGTGTTCGTTGTATCAAGGTGTTGTTGTTGCAGCTGACTAAGACGGAGCTGGTGCTGCTGGTGTTCGTTGTATCAAGGTGTTGTTGTTGCAGCTTACTAAGATGGAGCTGGTGCTGCTGGTGTTCATTGTATCAAGGTGTTGTTGTTGCAGCTGACTAAGACGGGGCTGGTGTTGCTGGTGTTCGTTGTATCAAGGTGTTGTTGTTGCAGCTGACTAAGACGGAGCTGGTGTCGCTGGTGTTTGTTGTATCAAGGTGTTGTTGTTGCAGCTGACTAAGACGGAGCTGGTGTTGCTGGTGTTCGTTTTATCAAGGTGTTGTTGTTGCAGCTGACTCAGACAGAGCTGGTGCTGCTGGTCTTCCTGCGACTGGACGAGGATGTCGTCATGTTCCAGAACATTCCCGCCCAGCGCAGACGGGAGATCCAGCAGGGGCTCACTGCCAACATGGCCGAACTGTACAGTTACTTCATCACCACGCTACAGACCAGCTACAACGCTTACACACAACTGGTGGGCGTCTGTGACTATAATCACATTTCAAGTCTATATGTTGAGCTGTTCCTCCCAGCATCTTGGGTGCTGAATTGTCAGGTTTCATCTACGACTGACTGTAATGTTTTTATGTTTTCTATAATTTATCCCTCTACTGCTGTTTGTGTCAATAAACCACCTCTGAATTGTCAGTGCAAGGTCTGTGTGGCTTGTAACAATCATAGAGGATTGTTGCAAACAACTGCGTCTAGTTACGTAACCATTATGAAATATCTGCTATAAATACTTAATGAAACAGACCCCCTTCTCTCTATATGGGACATAATGTCGAACGCTGGACTGGGTTTCTGGTGTAATCATGAACACAAGACCATACACACTGCCGAGTTATCACTTAGGTATTAGTGTTAGCACAGTCACTACTGTATTTTAATTATACAATGTCACAGTCATGTTTTTATTTAGTAACAGCTGCTGAATTAACAGTATTTACAAAATATACTAAATATTTATAGACTTCATAGGATTTATAATCTTCAAATGTGCATACGATATATGATGAACATTATGTTTGTGTGATGTTAGTTACTTTATGTTATTTTATCCTCATACAGCCTCCCACTGTGGAGCTAGCCATGGGAAACTGCAAGGTGGCACAAGCCGTCTTGTGCACACTGTCTGCCTATGTGGACTGGATCAACATGACCTTCATCGTGGACATCAACGGCCTTCTCCTGCAGATGCTCTGTGCCATGCTTCATGACAACTTCCTCCAGCTGCCTGCTGCTGAATGTCTGCTCACGATAACCAATCGCAAGGTAGCGTTCAATTTAGTGCAGGACAGCTTAACAAGAGAACACAGCAACAATTGTTGTCAATAATGTGTATTAAAAAAAATAAAAAATAAACACATGTAACACTCTTCAATGTTGTGTAATTAAGTTTTGGTGACATTTATGCAAAACATAAATAATATTCATTTCAAACAGAAATTACAACTTTGTATATGGCGAATTTTTTACAGTAATTTTATTTCTTAATAATTTCAATAATTGCTTGACATTACAAATTATTTATCATTCAAGAAACTTGTTTTTTTTTATGTTTTGGCTGGCTCACTCAGCATTTGGTGAAAGTATTAACTTTTGGATAGAATTGAAACAAGTTTTTTTGTTGGCAAATAGCAATAAACCAAGAAACCAGGTCATCTGTCAATCAAAGGAAGATGTTTACTTGATATAAAATGTGCTTGTGTGACTACTGACTTCTACTTTGCCTCCACAGAAATAAACATTTCAAGCCTTGCAATATGCAGTAATGATAGGTCAGACTGATTGATGTTATTAATGAAGATGTTCCTTGTGTTTTCAGGGCAAAATTGAAGACCGAAAACCGTTGTTGATGCTGTTTGATGACGACGCCATGTCGACCATTTTGAATGCTGCCATGTAAGTACTAGTATTTAGCAGTTCATGTTTGCTGGATGCAGGTTTAGAAGTAGACAGACCAGTGAGGTTTGTTCAGGAAACACAAGAACAGAACTAACAGAAACAACTGACCTGAACCTTCACTCCAGAACTGTTGCATATAAACGATTACCGTATAAACTGTACATTTTCTCTTCCCACATATCATAAGTTATAAACATAAATATCCAGGTAAAATTATATAAAACAGCTGTGCAAATTATTCACATTGAAAGTATATTGTATATTGCAGCAAAGATATATTGTTTATGTTGATTTATATGTGTGAATTGCGTTTTTCAGAAAGGCGTCAGAGCACTCAGCGTTTGACGAGACACGCTACCTGTTTCTGAAGAAGCTGTGTCAGGTGTTGACAGCGCTGGGTCACCAGCTGTGTGCACTCTGGGTATGTCACACGTGTCACTCGGTCTAACTCTCAGTGCCACCCACAATTGTGTTTACATACTAGAAGTGCTCAACCATTTATTTAGACTTGCCCACCATTCAAAACTTTTACTTTTATGCATTTGGTTTGCAAATATCACTTGTAAACTATACATTTCCTGAAACGGAATTGTCTATTTATCTCCAGAAATAATCACATGACATGATGTATATTTGCACATATATGTATGATTTACGTAAACAAAAAACGTTTTCGGTTATTACTTCCAGTTTATTTTGCCTTTTGTTACGCATACTGGTATAATATCGGTATAAGCCAGCAATTGAACCCTCCCTTTGGTAATGCAAATTGGCTGCTTGGCACTTCAGCACTGACATGGTTCATATTCCTTTAGTTGATTTAGCCATGATTAAATAGTTTCATTGTAGTTTACATCAATTCTATTTGAAAAATGTATGCCATGCGTGAGGTTAGATAAATAAAATAATGCATACTTTTAGAGACACCATTGAAAGGATTGAGTTCGATAATTTCAAAGCTACACAAATTTGCAGTAATTGAAATAATAAATTATTCCTTAGGACACTGTTGAATTAATGTTTCATATTATTTTTTATCAAACCTGTGTTTAGAGTTAAGTGATGTTAAAGAATTATTTTCACTCACTTTTATTTGCATTGTTGTTACATTGTAACAGGTGAAATGACAGTGTTCCGACTTACCTTGCTAGCCACAAGACAACCAGCCAGGCTTTGCAACAGACTACTAAATCACCAAACCTCAAACAAAGACAAGTTTTGACGTAATGAGAAAATAAATTTGCTCCTACACCACTAGGCTAAAAAAAAAATTATGTTTGAGTGAAATAACTCTAAAGTGATGGTTGTTTTGTGCAGGGTACAACAGAAGACGTGGCTCAGCCGCCTAACTTTGAGAAATACCTAAAGGCTATCCTTGCCTTTACCCTGCACCCCAGTCAGGTATGTCCGTTCCCTCAACTATGGGTTATATACAATGTTTTTTGTGTACACATGGAAAATGGATTCTTGCTAATGCTCTGTTTTTATTTCCTTTAAGCAATTTCCAAATTCATAGCCTTTCCGTTAGTTCTGAATCTGAATGGGGTACATTGTAAGGAGCCAATATTGGCTATTATATGCGACGGGAAGTGTGTGCGCATGTTATTGAGTGTTTGAGCCATAGACCAGGCGGCTGAAATCAGTTATGGTTTCAGCTTGGACCTGCGACTCGTTAAGGTGGTTCCAGTCAACTATTGTTATTATAAAAAATGAATTTTTTTTATTGTTCAGTATGGGCTGTAGGTGCTATGAAACATCTGGTGTTGTTGGTTGTTAGTTGTACGAAATTTGAGGATACATGGTCTGGTTAACATCATATCCTTTTTGCAGAACATTATATTCAAGACATTGATGCTGTTGATGAGTGTTTAAGTGAGTCTTTCACTGTCAGTCTTGTTTCCCGGCCAGGTACTGGGGAGCTACACCCAATCCCTGTGGGGAATGTTCCTCCGACATCCCCTCATCAGCAAGGATGACATTCTCGTCTCCTGCATACCAGAAGTGGTCAAGACGACAACAACGACTCTCATCAAAGTTTGTATTTTAACGCAGACATAATCCATCTGTCACACAGTAATTGGTCAAAATGTTTTCTGTATTGAAATTAAATCTTGTTGGAGACAGAAGTTTGTACAGCAGTTTTAAAATTAGATATACCTCTGTGTTTTGCAATTTGTTAATTTAGCAATGATTTCAATCAGGATGGGGGTGCAAAACTGATTTGTTTTAGGATTAAATGGCTATTAAGTTATTATTTGTTGAATTAATAATAATATATATATTAAAACGTAAGCTATAAAATGACAGTATTTATCAATAGGCTGTATGTCAGATGAAATTATACATCACATTTTCCATGAGTCAAACTTATCTACAGGGATGAATTTTGTGTTGTTAGTTATTTAGTAAGATTGTTTGTTTTCAGTAAGCTTTGGTATTTTCAGGTTGGCTTCCCATCCCAAGACAACAGCCGAAGTTGTGCTTATGCAAAGCTGGACTTTGACAGTGATGAAGACTTCAATTTGTTTTTCTCAAGTGAGCATCTTGTTTCTCCACTGCAAGTCCCATGTCATTAGTAATTCAATAAATGTTATTACTTTTGTTATAACTGTTAATCGAATATATCGATGTCATCACTATGGTAATTTGCCAGCCAGAATCATCATTACATTTCCACAGGGAATATGTTTATACTTATTAAAACATAATTTAAGGACAACTTTCTTTGTTGATGTGACATGCAGTAATAATAATAACTAAGTAACTTCTGAAGCACCAAAGTCCTCAGAATTTGAACTCAGTGGCACAACAAAACCAGTGGATTCAGTATTCTCATATTCAAGGGCAGTGCAAAGGTCATCAACATTTAGATATGTGTGTTAGGCGAGATTACACAAATAGGTTATGAGTTGATGGCGAAATGTAATAAGATGATTTTATTTTGTCTGGAAGTGTATTCCACAGAGTCAGCGCGACAACTGAGAAGTTTTGAGCTCCAGCTTTTGTCTTGACTCTGGGAACAGCAAGTGAATTTGAGCTTGATGACCAGAGCTGTCTGTGCTGTCATGCTAGCATGACCATTGAGGGCAAATATGAAGGCTGTTTAGATGTATATATATATATATATATATATATATATATATTGTATCCATGTTTCTGTGTTTTCGTATGTAGAGTATCGAGCTGAGATAGCTGAAGTGTTGAGAACCGCGACACTTCTCGCCCCGATGGTGACGTTTGACGTTGTCACCAGGTGGCTTGACACACAGCTGAAGAAACCACTCGACATAGGAGAAGGTGAGAAATTAAAAACACCAGTTTCTAGTGTACGCTTAACACACATATCACACATAGCACAACAGTTAAGGGATATATAAGTGCACATTATGACAAATACATGAGAACTGGCACACAGATTAGTTATGACATAGATTAGTTTAAACCAGCCACCATGTACCACAAAAACATTATAAAGATATCTCAACTTGTCTATACAGTAATTGCATGATAAGATTTGTTTACATTTACTTAGACTTTGTCAAATGTTTGTATTGAAATTATTAATTTTAATGTTTATTATTTATTGAATATTATTATTACAGACATTTCTTATTATTAAATAATCTATTTATTTATCAAATTTATTTTACTCATTTGCATTATATCAGTATAATTATGTTTATATTCACTTCCGATATGCATTTTCTTGTATTGAACAACACCATAGAATATTATTGTATAAATATGATGCTGTATAAATAAAAATATTTATGTGGCGAAAGTTGAAAAATCATATCCAACTTCGATTAGCCATATAATTTCACCCAAAAAAACCTATGGGCTATGTTTAATAGTAATAAATAATTTAATAAATGTAAAAAAATATGTTAAACATGAAAATAATAATCATAATTACATAGTAAAAATAACTACCGGGTAAATGCATGTACAGTGTATTGATAATAGTAATAAATAATTTCACCACCTTTCCTAGGGTCGGAGCGAGGCCACTGCAACCTGAGTTCTCCTGCCTTCCTGGAGTGGGACGCTCTCACTGTGTTCTTGGAGAGTGTCATGTCGAGACTGAAGCTGTCTGTCACCCCCGCCTCTGTCCAACAGGACGGCATCAGACTCATGGAGGAGGCTCTCGTCTACAACACCAACGTACGTCCGCCGCCTTCACTCATGCAGCAGCTGTTTGGTTTACATTACTCACATGAAATACCAACATATCTGATGTGAACCAGGCCTACCAAGTATCATCATTTCTCAAGCAGTGACACAGCAATCTAGATGAAATTTGCTAGGTTTAGATGAACATCTGGTTGGCAGCAGTTGTTTTATCTATGAATATCTCGCATCATTTGTGATGTTTGGCTGCTTATGTGATCGTTTCATCCTGTTTTCATTATACAGAATATGTTTGACCCTCTCGTCACAGCTTGTTTGTATTGATGATGTTTGCCTCACTACATGATCATCTCATCATGACTTTGTTGTACTGAATTTAGTTGCCTCATCTCAGGATCCTCTGATCATGATTTTGTTATGCTGAAAATATTTGCCTCCGTACAGGATCATCTCACCAGGACTTTGTTATCCTGAAGATGTTTGCCTCCTCACAGGATCCTCTCAACATGACTTTGTTATGCTGAAGATATTTGCCTCCTTACGTGATCCTCTCACCATGACTTTGTTATACTGAATATGTTTGCCTCCTCACAGGATCCTCTCATCATGACTTTGTTATACTGAAATTGTTTGCCTCCTCACAGGATCCTCTCATCATGACTTTGTTATACTGAAGTTGTTTGCCTCCTCACAGGATCCTCTCATCGTGACTTTGTTATACTGAAGTTGTTTGCCTTCTCACAGGATCCTCTCATCATGACTTTGTTATACTGAAGTTGTTTGCCTCCTCACAGGATCCTCTCATCGTGACTTTGTTATACTGAAGTTGTTTGCCTTCTCACAGGATCCTCTCATCATGACTTTGTTATACTGAAGTTGTTTGCCTCCTCACAGGATTCTGTCATCATGACTTTGTTATACTGAAGATGTTTGCCTCCTCACAGGATCCTCTCATCATGACTTTGTTGTACTGAATTTATTTGCCTCCTCACAGGATCCTGTCATCATGACTTTGTTGTACTGAATTTATTTGCCTCCTCACAGGATCCTGTCATCATGACTTTGTTGTACTGAATTTATTTGCCTCCCCACAGGATCCTGTCATCATGACTTTGTTGTACTGAATTTATTTGCCTCCTCACAGGATCCTCTCATCATGACTTTTGTTATACTGAAGTTGTTTGCCTCCTCACAGGATCCTCTCATCCTCTCGTCTGTTCTGTCCTGCATTTCGGCACTCTTCATCTTCATTGAACATGCCCCAAAGATCCTGCCCCAAGTTTTAGAGAAGGTTAGTCAACCTAGACACTTTGTGTATATTCACCTTGCAACAAATACAGGATATTAAGAAACAGTGCAGGCAGTTTGTCTGGATTTGCATGGTATTCTGTGCTGTTTGTAAATAGTTTGAGATTTGGTCGTATGTTTTTATAATATATATACGGGAATTTGTAGAGTTTTGTAACACATTGCCACTACAAAAATGGAAATCTTTATTTGTGTTAATGCTGGATGAAGCTGCCACAATGTCTATCTGTCTATAATTATAAAACAGTTTATTCTGTGTCTGTTTGTGGAGAAAGACTGAACACTAGATCTCATCAGTTTTGCATGTGACCTAGCATTCATTCTGTTTCCATGTTTTTTATTTCTCCATGTTGTTAGAGAACTTCTGGGTCTGAATATTTCAAAAGGCTGTATGTTGAGGTTCAACTGCCGAATTCCATGTTTTTCTACATCATTTATAAAGATAATAATGCCATCTATGATTGTGTCATTGGATGTATAAAAATTGTGCACACTTTTTATGTTATTGGCATTTTAAAATGTTCATCGCTTAACACAGCCACCAACTCTGCCTTGGCATTTTATTTACATCATCCATATGAGTAAGCAAACTATTTCTGGGATGCGCTGAAACAATGCCAATGCACGGCAGTTTTCAAACATATTAATGCGAGTTTTCTCAAACATTGCTGGGTAACTTGGCTAGTACACAATTTGCCGTCTTCAAAACTGCCACAACAGTAAACAGTTTTAAGACACTTCTAAAAACTCATTTATTTGGGCAAGCTTTTTTGTAATTTAACTATTTGTTTTTTAATTGATCATGTTTAAATCAATTAGTGTATTTAAAGTGTTTTTACTTTATTTATCTATTTTTTTTTTATTTTTTTTTTTTATTGTGTTCCTATTTGTCAAATGTTATCTTCATGCTTTTAGATACTGTATTTTAGGTATTCTTTACGCATTTATTTTTAGGTATGTTTGTAAAGCGCCCGAGAGCAATTTTAAATTGATAGGGCGCTATATAAGTATTGTATTATTATTATTATTACATATAACAATGTTGATCCCTGTAGATCTTCTCCACGGTTGTGTTCAACATTGAGGGTCAGACGAAGGCGACGCGCAGTAAGGCCGTGCGCAACGTCCGCAGACACGCCTGCTCTGTCATGATCAAGATCTCCAAGCAGTACCCACAGCTGCTGGTTGTAAGGCCACCGTTCACTCATTGCCACTTTGTAATGACCCCTGCATTGCCATCAATGTTCATGACATTCTCAACTAAATTCATCTGTATGGTTGTGTTTTAGCAATCAACGAATTATAATTTGTTTATGGTTTTGCAGCTATAATGTTCATGATACCAGTTTATTGTGTGTGCGTGTGTGTGTGTGCGTGCATGCGTTTGTGCATATGTGTGCATATATGTGTGCATATGTGTGTGCATGCATGAATGCAAGTGTGTATGTGAGTGTGTATATATAAATTACTTGCATCCACATGCATTTGTGCTCGTGTATGCATACTCAGATTTGTCCATTCAGAGCCCTTTGAAAGAACGTTTGATACGTAGCCTGTTATTTTACATATATAAGTCTTACAGCTTCATTTCTGCCATTACTTGTGCATTAGAGTGAAGCTTGATGTTCTTGTGTGTAGCCAGCGTTTGACCAGTTGTGCAGCCACATCAAGAAGCTGAGTGACGACCCGGATGAACTCTCTCAGATGGAGAAGTGTACACTCAGTGAATCTCTCATTCTCATCAGGTCAGTTCATGTCTCCTTAACTCAATCACTCATTGAATCTCTCATTCTCATCAGGTCTCAATCACTCAATTGAATCTCATTCTCATCAGGTCTGATCACATCTACCTTCTTAACTCAATCACTCTTTGAATCTCATTCTCATCAGGTATGTTCACATCTCCCTTCTGAACTCAATCGTTCATTGAATTTCTCATCAGACCTGTTCACTTCTTCTCCCTCCATTCATAGGGCATTCACTCATTGAATCTCTCATGTTGTCAAGTATGTTTGCATTATTGAATCTCTCATTATATTGAGTCTATATGCATCTACCTTCTCATCTCAATCACGCATTGAATCTCTCATTCTGCAAAGTCTGTTTGCATCTCCCTGCTTAACTCAATCACTGTGAATCTTTCATTCTCATTTGATTGTAGTTGTATCCAATTATACCATTGCCTGTGCTGACAACCAAGTTGAATAGAATCTCAATTGATCACCTTTGTTACTTCAGTAACCAGCACAAGAACTTTGCCCGTCAGTGCAGCTTCCTTGGAGAGATCCTGAAACCTGTCAAGGACATCTGGCTGTCAGGAGGGGTGAAGGAGTGAGTTTGTCCATATTAATGTTTGTGTTAAACCAGTTATATTCCTTGTACTTCCAGCCAACCATTACATCTGTAAGTTGTTCTATGATTGTTCTGAGGCTTGCTGTGTAGTGAGGACATTAGTGCAAAACACTTGTATAATTTACATCATAAGAAACATTGTTTAGTAATACTTTAAAGGACAAAAAAAGGCTACGGTTTCGTGTCATACACCTAATAGAGTTTATACAAAGTAACAATTTCCACATATACTCAATTTTTTAACGTCAGCGGTTTACTCAGAATGTGACTTTAAAGTCTAAAATTCTAACGAAATCCACGATGGTCTAGACGCCGCCATAGGTGAAGGGTTAACTTGGCTTGGTCATTCAGCGCGCGGCATTCTATATCTCTGCTGAAGCCGGTCAGCTTCCTGCGACGTTGTTAAGGGTCAACAACTTCGAGTCTTCGACAGTTCGTTCAGTTGGCGTGACATCTAGCAGCTGCTTATAGACGTATATCTAAATCTGTGGTTAAATCTATGGTACACTTTAGTAATTATGCCTTCGTGTTCGGCATACGGTTGCAATAATAGTTGAAACAACCGGTAGTATTGAAGCAATGGATTCACATTGGTGATTTGTGGGCGTACTGTTTGGAATCCCTCCAGTCCAAGTACAGTTCACTTTGCTCGGTCCATTTTGAGGAGAAATGCTTTGATGTAGACATGTATCATCAGTTGATGGGATGATTTCAGCGATAACAATAATAGACAACTTTATATTTACCGTCATCAGCATGTTACGCGCGTTGCCGAGTTGCAGCCATTTCATGACAACAGCCAAACCCCATGCAGGGAATCTACGTGGAGAGCGCCTCGATCACCGTCATGACGTCATTCTTCGTCTAAGATGGGGTAGCGCATAGTATTTGGATGGCTGGGTGTTAAAAAATATTTTTCTGGTAAACCGCTGGTGTTAAAAAATTGAGTATATGTGGAAATTGTTACTTTATATTAACTCTATTAGGTGTATGCCACGTAAAAGTTGACTTTTGTTGTTCTTTAAGAGCCTGTCTTATCAGACTATTTGCATATATAATGACTTCTGTAGGATGTTTTTTTTTACTTAAATATTTGTTATTGTTTGTGGCATTCTACAGAGATGACCTCTTATTGGCCTCGTCAAATGAGTTCTACTCTGTCTTTTCAGGGCTCTCTGGTCTGCTGAGAAATTCATCACATACGTAGGTCTTGACCAGGCTCCAGTGGAGCCTAGCTCAGCTGACACATGCGGCATCAACAGGTCACATGTAAGTCACATGATCACCTTAGCTTAGGTGTTTGGTTACAAAACCAACTGATATTAGGCTGTGTATAAAAACCATGCATCCATAACATATTATTCTGTACACTTCAGTGGCATACCATGCAAATGAAGACAAATACCCCAACTGTTCTCATTTTTCTATAACTTTATGGTAATTCTGTAGTTGATAGACGCTGATTGTTGTTGTATTTTGATGTGAAAAGTATGGGTCATTAAGGCCAATGCAGTGGCTAGATGATGGCAAAACCAATACTTAAAGGTCTCAGACTCCATTAAACTGATGACACTTCATACATAAGACACAGAGTCGAGGAAATTTCTATTTGGTTTATAGGATTGTGTTTACATATTATGCATTTCAGATCACATATTGCATCAACACAATACGAGCTGTCCTTACAAGAAGTACCTGGCCAGAACAAACAGATGTAAGGTTACTCATGGTATTGCTTATATTATCAACACTTTTATTTTATTCTAAATGTTACTTGCATTAGAATCTGTAGTTGGTAAACAGCTACAATAATTACTATATATTCAGTTGTTTGTAAAATTGAGCTAACATATCAATATGCATGTTTGTGTGTGTGTGTTCATGTGACTACATTCATGTGACTGTGTTTGTGTGTCTGAGTGTATGCGTGTGGTCACGTGCATATATATATATATATATATATATATATATATATATATATATATGTATATATATGTATATATATATATATAAGTATATATATATATATGTATACATATATATATATATATATATATATATATATATGTATACATATATATATATATATCAGTATATATATATATGTATACATATGTTAATGTTGACCTCCTACACAGTTGGCACCACATGCTCAGGGACTTCGTAATTTTTGTATTTGTATAATGAAGTTGTGTAATTTTTATGTTAAAGGTTCTTAAGTTACACAACATTACACATGATTTCTACCCATTTGTTGTGGTCAGTCAGAGTGACCTGTCTGTTGTCCTCTCACAGGTGGCTGTGGCCGGGGGCTTTGCCCTGAAGACTTTGGACAACGGCACAGTGGTCATGCGCAACCCATCCACTGTCCACCTCATACCAATGCTGGACAGTGTCCTAGCTCTAGCCAGGTGGGTGGTCACTCAGAAGTGGACAATGTTTTAGTTCTAGCCAGGTGAGTGGTCACTCACTAGTGGACAATGTTCTAGCTCTAGTCAGGTGGGTGGTCATTCAATAATGGACAGTGTCCTAGCTCTAGCCATGTGGGTGGTCACTCACTAGTGGACAGTGGCATCAGCTCAAAGCTTGTTGGGGTCTGAGGAATCCAAACATATACAAAATTCCATTAATTTGGCTGCTCACTGCACACTGTCCTGTGGCAGGTGCCTTGTGTCTGACCACTCACACTGACCACTCACACTGACCATTCACACTGACCAATCATGTGACTCTGTTGTCTCCTGCAGAAGCACCAATGCACTCTGGCTGCCTGACAACCTTCAGCGGAGACACCCAGAGTTTGCGAAGGCCTACGACCTGCTGGAAGTCGACAAACAAGTGATCCTTGGTGCGTATACAACGTGGGGTAAATGTGTGTGAGGGCGTGGTACTGTGAGACCACCCACTGGTAGGTTCTCAGTACACAGCAGCAGTAGAACCCTTGCATGGGTCACGTCACGTCACGCCTGAATGGGGCAACAACATGGTTTATTTAAGTCATTAGTCCACTAGCTACACCACCCCACTGTGTCCTGCCGACCACATCCTACAACTGCCCACTGTCCACCTCATGTCTCAGTTGTCAATGTCCCTGACCAACTACTGGTCACACCCAGTTTGATTTAGTTTTATCTGCTTGACCAGGCATCCACCCCCCGTGTGTGGACAACACGGACGCACTGACCAACAGACAGCCCCTGGAGAGGATGCAGAGCTTCCTCACCACCATCCACGACAACTGGTGGGTCACTCACTCACTCACTCACTCACTCACTCACTCACTCACTCACTCACTCACTCACTCACTCATCCACGACAACTGGTGGGTCACTCACTCACTCACTCACTCATCCACGACAACTGGTGGGTCACTCACTCACTCACTCACTCACTCACTCACTCACTCACTCACTCACTCATCCACGACAACTGGTGGGTCACTCACTCACTCACTCACTCACTCACTCACTCACTCATCCACGACAACTGGTGGGTCACTCACTCACTCACTCACTCACTCACTCACTCACTCACTCACTCACTCACTCACTCACTCATCCACGACAACTGGTGGGTCACTCACCACTCACTCACTCACTCACTCACTCATCCACGACAATTGGTGGGTCACTCTCTTAGTCACTCAGTCACTCACTCAGTCTCTCAGTCAGTCATCCATGACAACTGGTGGGTCACTCACTCACTCACTCAGTCACTCAGTCACTAGGTCACTCAGTCACTCAGTCAATCATCCACGACAACTGGTAGGTCACTCGGTCATTCAGTCACCATTCAGTCACTCACTCAATCACTCACTTGTCCATGAGAACTGGTAGACTCCCTCAGTCATTCACTCACTCACTCACTCACTCACTCACTCACTCATCCATGATAACCAGTAGGTCTCTAAGCACAGATATTCTGCCTATTGAAATAAAGAAATAAGAAGTTGACTTGACATCCATCTACATAATTGCATTTTTTTTTACTTCTCCTTTGTGTAGACTACATGACGTAATAAACATAGATACACACATGATGCATATTACATATGCAAGTAAGTAACTTGCCAATAATAAATAAATAAATAAAAACAATCCTCAGGTCAGTGAGCCAGATTAAAACAAGATATTGCTGTCACAGAAGCCAGTCCAGTTACATTAATCATCACACAGATCCATTTAACAACAACAGTGTCTGTCATGTTTGTGATTATTCGTGTCTGTCAGCATGTACATGTGTTATGTGTTTATTCTGAAATGCATGAGTATGTACTTGCTATCTTTAATGATTTGTTCATCTGCATCAGATTATGATGCATTTGCTAACATACGTACAATTTGATGTATTGCATTTATAATAATAATTTTGTAAGGAACTTGTTTTCAGACACAACGTGAAACCTGGTAATCTACGACTTAGCCTATTCAACGTTTCAGCTATCACATCCTGGGCTACCTTGGACAGAGTCTGGGGCATGAGTTCTACCAGGCTCCCAACCTGGCAGTGATGCTCACCAACACAATCTTTGTGAATCTGGAGACGGTCCCGGACTACAGACTACGCCCCATCCTCCGTATCCTAGACGGCTCTCTGTGCCTTCAAGTCTTCAAGTATTTACTGCTAAAAAGTGATGTTTCACTATCCTGCAGTTGTAACGTGACTGTGTGCTAAAGTAATAAGTTAATAAAATAAATATGACAAATAGATAAATACAATTAACTGTACATTAAGTGTACATTAAAACAATGAATAAATTAATAAAATAAATATAATAAATAGATAAATATATTATTTGTACATTCAATTTCACAATCGTGCAATGTAAAGGATACAACACTGTGAGCTAAAATAATAAGTTAATAAAATATTAGAATAAATAGATCAATACAATTATTAGTACATTAAATAAAAAAGCAGGCAGTCCATGATTAACATTAAAACAATCTACTATAATGTCAATGTCTGAACGACTGGGATGGCGGCTCTCTGGAACATTTCTGCGGTAGATGCGGTGACAGCTTCGGCAGTAAGTGCGTTCCACAGTGTCTGAGTCACAACACCCTCTGTACATCCTCTGGATGGGGCTCCACATACACAGACACCAACATCACTTCCTGGAGTTGATGGTGTTTATCATGATGTAAATATTTTAATGTTTTGTTTCAATGTAAGGTTCACTTTCCCATTTGAAACAGTCAGAAAAGAATCGGGTAATAGTGTGAACTATAGATTTATGTCCATCTGTTACATGATACAAACATTTGTAAGAACTATTAGCCTGTGAGGAATTTCTGAAACAAAATTACTTCTCATTCAAAGGTTTGTATTAATCCCTCAAAGTTTGATGCCTGTATGAGAACAAAATACTACAACCCCACCACCAGTCAAATTACATAATGCTGCATAGATAAACCCGATAACTTTGAAGTGACCTTGAAAAATGCAAGAAAATGAAATCTACAATGTGTACAGCAAACTTTTGATTCCCCACAAATGTTTTTTTAGTTTTAAATATTGACACACAACATACACGCACGCACGCACGCACGCACGCACGCACACATGATGAAGGTCTCGCTAGCTCCATTGAACCAAAGGTGGTATCAGACAGGTAACTTGACACCTCGGCTACTTCCACGTCTTCTATTAGCTGTGGTTGACCTTAACCCAGTGCCCAGGTATCTTTATGAAGGGCTACGTCCAGTGGTGTCCGAGGGAGTACTTCCAGACCGCTCTCCTGCCCGTCCTCTCTGTTTTGTGTCCATACATGCTCGAGGTAAGTCTATATCACTTCCTCGTTTTCATGGTAATTATTTTATAGATTTTACAGACATGTAAGGGTCATGTCACATTTGTATGCAGACTTGCTACATATAGAATTTGTTTAATGTTTTGTTTTGCTCATTATAGTTGTGTCATATTGAGTGATACATACACGGTAGCACGCACAACGCACACTCCTGCACCGACAAACACTCACACACATGATACACATATGCACACACATGCACACAACACACACATGCACACACACACAAGCACCCACAATCACCACACACACACACACCACACACACCACACACCACACATACACACACACCACACACACCACACACACCACACACACCACACACACCACACACACCACACACACCACACATACACACACACACACACACACACACACACACACACACACACACACACACAATAAAACACAGCAAGTGTTTCTGCAAGAAGATTTCCAGTAAGAGATATTTGAATTCATTTTATATATGATAACTAATGATACATGAGCAGCATCTTGATATGGAATCTTTGTGATCAAATTATAAACTAATTTATGATAATGGTCAGGTAAAAAAATACATGAAAAACTATTTTTGGTAACTTGTTTATAATAAAATAATTAACGAGATACTGTATCAATTGCTTACAGAGACTGATGGCAAAGTGGCAGGTGATTGAGGAAAGATACGCTCTAAAGTAAGTTCTACACAAAACTAATTCAACTTGGAATGTCTTGTATTAATTTATAAACGAACCAAAGGAAGACAATAGCAGTTTTAGTGAAGTACAATAATTGAGGCCTCAATGGAATTATGATGTGATTCATTTGAAATAACATTGAGTTAATATAATATGAATCATGACATTTTACTTACAAGAATATTTGTGTTGTAACAATAACAAAGTTTGACATTTTAGTTAACATATAAATTCAATAAAATGTAGTGATTAAGCATCATTATCGACCATGTTTTACCATATTTCTGATTAGATTTGTGGCATTTCCAGCTGGTCATATTATTTTAAAATTGATTTAAGTAACTTAATTTCCAGAACTGACGACAGTGAAGATGATGAGTCCCAGGAAATACTTGAAGAACAGATAATTCGGCAACTAACAAGAGAATACATAGAGCTAATAGGTTAGATTTGTGCCTTTTACAACAAAGAGCAACTGTGATTTATTAATGGGTTTTGACTAAGAGCCAACTGCTGTGATAATTTAGCTAGAGCTATTACATTAGAGCTGGGTTTCTTCAGCCGCCCTCACATGGATGGGATAAATTAAAACTGATTTCTTGATATCGTACTAAACAACAAGACATCCGAGATTGAGTGAGATGTGTGTGTGAGATAGAATGCATTTGGTCCCATCGGGGGGGGGGGGGCACCTGCTCCTATCTAATAGCTCTGATTTAGCTCATCTAGTCAGAGCATTATGTCAATGAGACTTATGTTATATCTCATCTAGTTAAAATGTTGTTTTATTTTATTTCAGACAGAATAAATATTGAACTACCGGTACTGCTGTAGAATACTAACAGTAGCATATAATGGGTCATAAAACTGTGACTGAAGTAAAAATGTTATGGTGTGCAGTTTGGATGGTGCATAATTGTTCCTTTTCAAGTACCACATAGTTCTGTGATTTGACATAAAACGAACATGTTGAAATGAATACTGCATTTCTACTTGAACTACAGTGAAATCTCTGTTTAGGCCACCTTTGCACTGGGTCAAAGGCACCTGAATGCAAAGGTGACCTTATTAGTGAAATGGATTTCCTATGCTCTACTGTCACCAGACCAATATGAGACTCCTACAATGACCTTAATTGTGAGGTGGCCTTAATTGTGAGGTGGCTTTAATTGTGAGGTGGCCTTAATAGTGAGGTGGCGTTTATTGTGAGGCGGCCTTAACTGTGAGGCGGCCTTAATTGTGAGGCGGCCTTGATTGTGAGGTGGTCTTAATTGTTAGGTGGTCTTAATTGTGAGGTGGCTGTATTAGAGAGGTCACAGTAAATGACACGGTTGCGATGTCTCTTTGTCTACAGGCCTTCTGTTCCGTGACAAGAAGTGTGTTGACGGCCAGGGACAGGGACAGGGACAGGGACAGGGACAGGGACAGGGACAGGGACAGGGACAGGGACAGGGACAGGGACAGGGACAGGACGACGCGGTCATGGATGAGGGGGAGGGAGCCTCGTGTAGGGATGACAGTCTCAGTGAGCTGGGACAACTCATCCTGAAGGCTGAGGTAGGGGACCGTGGTCACGGGGAAACTAAAACGTTGCCCTTTAATGTCATGCTTACTCTTGTGTTCCAATATATAGATATAATGCCAAATAAACATAATAAAAATAGGGTACTTTCAAAGCACGTCTGAAAACGCATTATTTTGTATTAGCTATTATAAATTACGGACGTGTGACAAACACCAACCAGAGGGAACGATCACTCTACTAGAAATTATATTATATCTGTAAATCTAATGAATATAAAATGCCAAATAAGGTGACATTTTAAAATATGTGTATCGGGAAGTTTATTAGGCACAAAAGTATATAATATCTCCATACTACCAAAATGTATTTTAAGGTCGAGACCCATCATTATTACAATCTGTGCCTCCATGCTCGCTCCCTATCCTGCAATCCCCCTCCCTATCCCCCAGTCCCCCTCCCTGTCCCCCTCTCTATCCCCCAGTCCCCCTCCCTGTCCCCCTCCCTATCCCCCTCCTTATCCCCCAGTCCCCTGTGTATCCAGCCCTCACACCAGCCTTGTGTTTCCCTTGCAGAACGTCTACTCCTGCCTGGTGCTGACAGTGTTCAATGGCCTGACGTGGCAGGACACGCCTACATGTAACAAGTGTATCTTCTTGTGTTGGTCACTCATCAAACAGGTAACTCACCCATTACAGCCTGTCTCATAGTCACATGGTGTCTTTACTACATCTTAGCATGCTACTTCTTATTATAGCAAATAAATTTTATTATAAGAAATAATTTTGCTATTATGTATTTGCTGTCTCAAAAAATCTTATTATGAGAAATAATTTTGCTGTTGTGTATTTCCAGTCAAAAATAAATCATTATAAGAAATAACAATACACCAACAAACATAGAAAAGTGTGTTAACACAATATTTATGCAACTATGTTTACAGACATCATCCCCAGTACTGATTATGGTTACAATCTATAAATAAAATTGCATGAATTAAGAATAATTAATTGTTTCAGCTGTTGGCCGAGCGGTCACTACAGTCTGATGACATGGTCCACCTGTATACGGCCATACTACACAGTCTCCAGCGCCACGGGCAGCACGAGAGCATTCTACCTGCACTGCTTACCCTCGCCCTACAGATGTATGAACAGCTGGTGAGTTGTCCACTTTACTTCTCTCGCACTCTCTACAGATGTATGAACATCTGGTGAGTTGTCCACTTTACTTCTCTCTCACTCTCTACAGGTGTATGAACATCTCGTGAGTTGTCCACTTTACTTCTCTCTCACTCTCTACAGATGTATGAACATCTCGTGCGTTGTCCACTTTACTTCTCTCGCACTCTCTACAGATGTATGAACATCTCGTGAGTTGTCCACTTTACTTCTCTCGCACTCTCTACAGATGTGTGAACATCTCGTGAGTTGTCCACTTTACTTCTCTCGCACTCTCTACAGATGTATGAACATCTCGTGAGTTGTCCACTTTACTTCTCTCGCACTCTCTACAGATGTGTGAACATCTCGTGAGTTGTCCACTTTACTTCTCTCGCACTCTCTACAGATGTGTGAACATCTCGTGAGTTGTCCACTTTACTTCTCTCGCACTCTCTACAGATGTATGAACATCTGGTGAGTTGTCCACTTTACTTCTCTCTCACTCTCTACAGGTGTATGAACATCTCGTGAGTTGTCCACTTTACTTCTCTCTCACTCTCTACAGATGTATGAACATCTCGTGCGTTGTCCACTTTACTTCTCTCGCACTCTCTACAGATGTATGAACATCTCGTGAGTTGTCCACTTTACTTCTCTCGCACTCTCTACAGATGTGTGAACATCTCGTGAGTTGTCCACTTTACTTCTCTCGCACTCTCTACAGATGTATGAACATCTCGTGAGTTGTCCACTTTACTTCTCTCGCACTCTCTACAGGTGTATGAACATCTCGTGAGTTGTCCACTTTACTTCTCTCGCACTCTCTACAGGTGTGTGAACATCTCGTGAGTTGTCCACTTTACTTCTCTCGCACTCTCTACAGATGTGTGAACATCTCGTGAGTTGTCCACTTTACTTCTCTCGCACTCTCTACAGGTGTGTGAACATCTCGTGAGTTGTCCACTTTACTTCTCTCACACTCTCTACAGACGTGTGAACATCTCATAAGTTGTTGTATACTCTGCTTCTCTCTCGGCCTCTTTACATATGCTGCTAAAACTTATATACAAAAATTAGATTTATCTTCTTTATCCCATGTTTTAAATCCTTGGGGATGTTAAGTGCATTTTACATTTACCACCTCAATTTCTCAGGGAAGCAATTAGCCTTTCTGCAGTTAAGCACACTTACTATTTATGCTCTAATATCTACGTCTGTTTATGGTCAGGTATTAACGTATACAGTTGGTGAACTGGGGTAATGTGGAGTGAAAGAATTTATCAAAGGATCAAAATGGCAGCATTTGTGTATGTTTAAGATGCATTATATTTGCATGTCACATGACGCATGTCACATGACAGTGATGTTTTCAGAGACCCAAGTATCCAGCACTGGCTGAGATCATGCTACAGATTCCAAACTGCTCGGAGAAGGCTTTGAAGGTATTTAATGGCTTCTGCTATGCTTAGAATTTCTTATGTTGGAAATGTAACAGTTACGTTTCACATTGTCATCTTCCTGAAGATGACAATGTGATATGTGAGAATAACATAAGAACAACGTACACTGTATGTATGTGTATATATATATATATATATATATATATATATATATATATGTGTGTATATAAACACCAAAGTAAATTATGTTTGGTAGAGATTATATGCAAACAAATTGCTTAATAAATACATGTTGTTCCTACTTCAGACATTTGAAGAGAAGCTGTTTGCGACAACGCCACAGAAACAGATGCCAGACAAGAAGAAGAAAGAACAGTTCAAGAAGTTGGTGCAGGCCATCATTGGGGTAAGTCAGTATTCATTTGGGGTAAGGAAGAGTTTACTGGGATAATGAACAGTTCACTGGGGTAAGTATCAGTTCACTGGGGTAAGTATCAGTTCACTGGGGTAAGTATCAGTTCACTGGGGTAAGTATCAGTTCAATGGGGTAACAAACAGTTCACTGGGGATTAGGAATAATATGATTCTTAGCAGGTTAATATCAAATTGTTGTAACATCATGACTCTGTTACATCATGACTCTGTTACATCATGTCTCTGTTACATCATAACTCTGTTACATCATGTCTCTGTTACTTGTCATTCTGATTGTGAATCTTTATTGTTTTTGTTTCCAGAAAAATGTCAGTGAAGCGTTTCAGAGGAAAGTGCAGATAAAGAACTTGCCACCGATGTACCGAACAAATCGACAAAAAACGCCATCAATCCTTGAGACCGGCGCTTCTGATATTGGACTGTGCAGCCTGTTTAGCCCAAAAGAAGCAAATGGAGACTAAAGTCCAGGGTCAGAAGCAGATTCATTGTCATCTCAGTGGTGACACAGTAAAAGTCAAAGAGCATTCTGCCATAAACTGTCATGTAGCCAATGAGTGTACACGTCACCAGCACACTTCATTAGGTTATTTCAAGGTCATATCCGAAATACTGTGACAATACTGCCAAATCTGTAACCTATCTCTATATGTAATAGCATATATGTATATTCACAGTTCACAACATCAACAGTTACCTTACCTTGTTTAACATTCAAGTTCAACTATTTCAGTAATGTTGGCACAAGTAAATGTTCGTTTATTATGCAGACTGCGGATATCTGAACTGTTCACACATTGCAAATGTGGTCATTATTGAATGCAGTTTGTGTTGCATTGTATTGAGTGTAGAGTTCATTCTAAGTCATAAGTTGGTATATAAACACATGACCAGTGAATATGCACCAACTGTGAGATTACTGAAGTGTAAACCATATACTAACGATATGAAAGATGTTGGTTATGGCTCCAAGATTCAGATAGTCAGCAAGAATATACACTCACCATTGTTGTTATTGGAAATTGTTATTTGAAACTTTTCGACCCACCAGCCGTGGATCATTGTCATACACTGATGTCATATGATGTGACTCAGATTTCAGCGGAAACATCTGTACACACGAAACAGTACAAATGCACAGGAGTAGGACGTCACTGACTGGCCATGGGACAGTCAGTGTCCATGGCAACATCATGTCTAGCCCAAGAACAAAACTGGCAAAAGAGAAAAATCAAACAGGCCACACATCAAGGAGAGAGCCGCTACCATGAAACAAGACCAGGGATACCACTTGCCGCCATCTACAATTAGATCATTCTGCAAAAATTTGAGCCATGTCACATGACATAGGTGTGTGATAAACTTCTACAGTGGGTAGACCAAAATGTTGCAAGTTTCAAATCAAATAACAATGGAGTGTAAGTTCTTGTAAACATACTAATAATGTTAATGTAAGTTGTGTCATGGTAAGTCTTGTTTCAAGCAGTGCAAGTATTGTAAACATCTAGGATTACAGTTATGTAACGTAATTACATTGTGGACTGTCATGACGGTGTCCCATTGTTTCACACAATTATAAGATGCCGCGAGAGACTCTGACCTTCAGTTATGACTTTGTCACTAATAAAGATGAAGGTCATGGAAAGTTCCGAGAATGATAACTGTCAATAAAATTGTGATGTTGTGTTAAAGGTACACGCAAAGCGTTTTTATTGCCAATAGATGTCACGGTATATAGCCTTGATATTTTCAAACAGCAGATTGGATATGTAAACTAAGGCCTGATGTACACGCTATCATAAATCAGCTCATAAAGGTCGGTCCTCCACCTGATACCATTAAGAGAATTATTGTCAGATTCCAAGTATTTGTTACTCAATATGGACGACTAACTGCTAAATAAGAAAGGGTGGGACCTCACTATTATCGAGGTTATACTCAGGACTGGCCAGAAGTGGCCTGAGTAGTGAGGGGACTGTTATACAGGGGTAGTTTCGGGGTTTTTATGTTTTGTCATAACAGAAAGAATGATGGGGCTTTTGTAGATACGTGACCTTGTGATGTGTCTTTATTCCCGAGACGTTGATAAAAGCTGCTGCACTGCTTTAGTTGCTATTTCTCTGTCAGCTTCTCTCCTCTGTCTTTTTACACTCTTTCCATTCTGTCTTTCCATCTTGATGGAGTAGAACTTGTGTGGGATTATGTCTGTTTTTAACAATCGCCTGTCTTGGATGACCATGCTTTCAGTTCCCACTGACCACGTTCATAATTCCTCGCTTGAAATAATATATTGGCCAAATTGCCTAGCGATGCTGGGTGAAATATACCTGTGGTAAAATGACCATCCCTTGGGTCCCCTCCCCACCTTCCTGAATAAATAGTCTGAGTTGCACTCTGCATTGGAGAAAAAGAAACTGTTCCATAAAAGCATCTATGCTAATGATATATAAAAATAAATTAAGAGTGTTTCGACAATCTTATGCACTGGAATGTGACCAAACCTCAAATGATTTGCACTGAAATCTAACAAAAGTATTGTTGGCATAATTATGACGGAGTGATCAGCGATTTGCAAAATAATTTCATTGTGAAACATGAAAGTTCTTTTTTGTAGCTGTGATTTGTGATCAGATGCAACAGCAGGAAGCGTGATTTAAATTTTTGTGTGAGCCATGACTGAGGTATCACTTTCTTCAAATTCTTCTCATAAAATATATCTATGCCACCAAACAACAAAATCGAACAATTTAAACAAGAAATGATACTTTTCAGTGTGAACTGTGAAAACCCAAATATTTTCCCTGAGAAATGTGAAACACCTTTTTTAATTGTATTTTGTGATCAAAGATAATAACAAAAACAACTGAAAATTGCTAATACACGCACTGACATAGTTGTAGAGAGCATTTTTATTTTCCACATAACCAGTTTTACACAACGAACATTATATTTTAGCTTAGCTATACTTATTTATTTATTTACATGTATGTACACACCCGTGAACATTATATTTTAGCTTAACTATATTTATTTATTAATTTACCTATTTACATGTATGCATACACCCGTGAACATTATATTTTAGCTTAACTATATTTATTAATTTGTTTACCTATTTACATGTATGTACACACCCATGAACGGGACATACGTCCCAGATTTGATGGTGTCAAAATAAAGTTTTATTATTATTATTATTATTATTATAATCTTTACAATGATATAAAAGCATGGTGAATTTAATTTTGAAAAAAGTTTATAAAGGGAATAACAAGGTATTATATAAATATCTTTTGTTGCATAGACATGAAGTATACTATTATATGTAACATTTGAATGTGTTTAAAAAATACATAAAAATATCTATATGTTTAAAATGTTATATTAAACACGGCTAGCCCGCAGATCCCGCGGAATTTTCAGATTTAATGAGGTAAGCGTTTTACCAACTATTACCAACTAAACTGTCATTTTCCATAATGCTGTGGCAATAGGTATATTGGTACATAGGCATCAATCCTTGGTTTAAACCGTTTATGGCCAATACTGTTTTAAAGTACATGAATGGCGGTAAAAATGAAGGAAGGAAAGGGACCTCGCACAGTCAGGTGTTATGTTATATAATCCCAACTATGTTATATAATCCCAACTATGTTATATACATGTAATCCCAAATTTCCATCGATAACTATAATTACTTCACGAAAGTGTGCAGTAATTCTTGTAATCACCAGGGTTCGAATTTAGCGGGGCCCGGGGGGCCCGCTGGCCCCCACATTTACTGTCGGGACCCCAGATGTTGAACTCTGAGGGTCTGACTGGCCCCCAGGGCAAAAACTGTAAAATTTATCAATAATGGCCTGACAACTTCCTATCCCAGAGGCCAAGGCAAAGAAAATTTCATTATTCCCTTTACCAGTAAATGATCCTGGCTGCTGCCTGGCGTGGGGGTGAAGGGGGGCAGAAGGTTGCTGCCCTTGGTCAGGGTTAAAATTGATTGACAAGGGGTTGCCAGGTGGACAAACCTGTCGACTAGGCCAGGGAAAAAGAATTAATAACCTAGGATTGTGTTACTAGAAATAGACAGGTCTTAGACATAATCTACTATGAAGTTCTATGATGTAACTAAACTGTCATTTTCCATAATGCTGTGGCAATAGGTATATTGGTACATAGGCATCAATTCTTGGTTTAAACCGTTTATGGCCAATACTGTTTTAAAGTACATGAATGGCGGTAAAAATTAAGGAAGGAATGGGACCTCGCACAGTCGCGTAAGCTGTTGTGGGTGGGTGGGGGAGCAGGAATAGGCAACCTTGTGTTGCCATCGACAAACCCAGGCAGCCCAAAGAGGAAGATCTACAGGTTTCAAGCAGCTCCGATTCAGAGGAAAATTAACAACCCTCCATTGATCTCTTGAAATTATCATTAGCATTTACTAATTAAGCTGCTACATAAGCTACAGCCATTATGTTTGTGGCACGTGAATTGTGTTGAATAAAGTTATAGTTACAATGCGACTTAAACGTGCATTTGTTGCATGGCCCCCACTTTTTGTGTCGGGCCCCTAGATTTTGAAAAGTGGGGGCCCAGCTGGCCCCCACTCATTTTAGGCTAAATTCTAACCCTGATCACGTGAAATACCCATAAATGCTAATACGCACACCTACGTCCCTCCCACATATCTCTCCCCAGGAAAATTCCAGGGGGTGGATGCCCCCTCCCCTGTCCCTGTACCTGTAAGTTTGGGATTATATAACATAAGACATTGCTTTAGGTGCCCCCGTCCCTGTAGATAAGGCAATATCTGTGTTATATAATCCGAAAGTTCCATCAGTAACCATTAATGACTTCACAGAAGAGAATGTGTGTATTAATTTGTGTAATAAGCACATAATTCCCCCCCCCCCCACACACACACAATTTGTTGGCCTAGTGCCAGATGTGTCCTCATAAACTGTCCTGGGAGGGTCGTGCAACGCAGTGGCGCCGTCTAGCGATCAACGTGTCGGTCAGGCAAAGGCCGAATTAACCTACTCCGGAGATTTGTAATTTAGGTCACGACTCTGGAATGACAACTTAATGGTTTCGTCTGCAGCGTGTTCTTACGTTACAGCTCGTTATCAAGGCTTCGCGAGTTAATGACTTAGATGGATACGCCAATACGCCGCAACAGGTATGTTTTATGTCATACAACGGGAGGTTTTTGGTGACGATAAAAACCCGATAAAAGAAGCGCTGCCTGCTAGCGAATGTGGTCAATCGATAGACAGCTTAGGCACAGATCGATCTCTCATCCCAGCCAGGTACCCCACCTGCAGCATACGCTGTCAGCATCAGACAATATAGGAACGATCCACTGTCATTGTTGCAGCAATAAATGCGAGGTTTTACTACCCGGCCGCGTTACGGTGTTTGCTAAATGGCCACTTCACTCGAGAGGCCGTCTGCGTTGACCTGATGAGGCCATTCGGCGCTAGTTAAACGTCATTAGCAGTGCGTTGTCTGGGCGGAGTTGTGACAGCTACAGTGACTGGACGTTGACCTCGGCTGAACACGTTGGACGGGTGCTTGTTTTGGTACTGGTCGCGTGGCTTGTTGCCAGTGACGGACCGTCGTGGGATATCCTTAGGCAACAGTTTTATTTACCAGTACACTCAGGTATGTTTGTGGAAAAAAAACCGTGGCAAAACATTGTATCACAATGTATATGTATAGCCTGCATGGACATTGACGTCATTGACATTGACAGTAAATTGTTATATTAATATTCCTTGGCTATTAATATAATATAATATAGGATGTGTTTTGTTTTATATTTTTATGACAGCTATAAACCTACAAATGAGAAAGTTAAACACTTGTTTGTAGTTAATCATGATGTGTATTTGCATAGCTCCACATTCAATGGCAATAGCCAATACATGTACACCATTTTTGCAAACATAATAATACTTTAATTAATAAAAAAAAAATTATAACAACATTAATTGCTAAAAAACAAGATGAATGTTTAACAGTAATAATTGAGTATTCAATAAAACTTGAGGTGTTCAGCCATCGATATATGACTATCATTTGATTTGGGTAGAAAAAACAAAACAAAAAAAAACAAAGACAAATATAAATAAAATGTGTGGCAAAGTAGGTGATGTGGTAAACAAACTAACAACATAAAAAGTCATTTGAGTTTATTTTAATGCGTGGGTTGTTTCAATATAAGTTAAATTTTGACTGATTTTGAAACCATAGTACAGTGTTGTATTACACGATAACAGTTTATTTACATAACATTTTTTTTCAATCATTGGTATAAGAGTCAGTCATCATCTGTACCTACTTCTGGGATAAAAGCAGGCCTAGAAGTTAACAGTGGCAGGACCATAGGTATTCCAGGCCAAAAAGTGTGGCCATTGTGAGCGGCGACAGAGTTCTGTCAACTCATGGCGTGTGAATAATCGGGGCTAATTGACCGAGACTAACTCCACTATTATTTAGTGAGTCATTACATTCTCTGTAGTCTGTACCAATATAGAACACGTAATGACTTTGATAATAATATGTACCCACACAAACATGCAATCTTGTCACATATTTTCTCCTAGCTAATTTATAAGTCATCTACTAATTTTTTTTACACAGAAACATTATAACACTGTATGCTTTGTCGTCACAGAACAAGAATTAATGACCATATAATAATGTAAATCAGCAGGTTTGGCTGCTTTGAGAAATAAAAAAATTAAAGATTTACTTAAAAACATTTTTTTCAAGATGTGTCTGATGTAAAATAAAACATTGTAAAACAGTGGTATGTTTTTATTTATTTATAATAATACACTAAAGCAGTCTTATTGACTAGTGTGCATGGTTTTGTAAATTTCAATTTAACGATAGTGCATTGTTGAACGTTACAAAATTTGTCTGTTTGTGTCTCAGTAAATAATGGATCATATAAACACAGCTCTACAAGTTTTGCTTCACTGAATAACATACTAAGTTAGAGTAAAGAACTCGCACATCATGCCATCTTCATACAAGTATGAGATTGCTTAATCCCTTGATGTTGTTGTGCCACTTAGCTTCGTCTTCGAGGATATTGATGCATAAGAAGTCATTATTATTATTATTATAATTAATCACTTAATTTGTTTGGTTGATTTCAAGTGTGTGTGCACGCGTGCACTGGTGTGTGTACATATGTGCGTGCAAATCTGTGTACATGAACATTCTATCCATTCATGTGTGCCAACTGGATTCAGTGACCCACAGGTACCTAGTCTAGGATGACCTACAGTGTAGACTAAATGAACACAGCTGCTGTCAAGTGTGAACTGGGTCAGTTGTAACTCGTAAGAAAGACATCAGTTATGTCTGTGATGAATGTGTATGTCTGTATATAGCATAATGTATAGCTGCATAGCATGCTAAAAGTATTAATCATAATCGTAAAACATCTATATAATGCCTCTGTCCTAACCCGAGTAACCCCTTGGGAATCCAAGCATAATATATATAAAAAAAACTTGCGTCTGATCATGACAGGGGTCTGAACTGGAGCCATTGTTGTAGCACGGAACTGCTGGGTGATAATGCAATTTCAAACAATTATAACTTCAGTTTTGTTGTTGTTGTTGTTGTTGTTGTTAAAAATGGCTATAAACTGTTTCATGCAATTGTAAACAGTGGTTACAAAGTGATAGGGAGTTGAGTGTTTTGCCAATATTAAGCTTATTATTAAAAACAAAAAGTTGGTGGGAAACAGATTATCTAAAGTTCTTGTGATATCAAAAGGTGAAGGAGGTTGACTAAATCAGATGATGATTCAGCAGAAAGGTTACAGTGTGTGACAGTAGCTAATTTGAATTCAGTTAAAAATCTAGCTGAAACTGAAATCCAGTACAAAAAGAAAAATTAGTGATAACATTCCATGCAATTGGCATTCATGCAGGAAACAGGGGAAAGGTAATTTGAACTACCAACCTAATGTATGATTTATACATCCTGGATGGTGTCATCTTATGTCTGTCTGCCAAGATGACAAATGTCTGTTGACTACTACTATGCTACTAGGGTCAAACACACAGTTTATGCATAGAACAAACAACATGCAAATTTATAACATTGGTAAAATAAGGGAATATATTATGCTGAAGTTAAACGGAAAGTTGATACCGAGCCTGGATCGATTTTTGAAAACGGATTTCTTGCTATGAAAAATAGGCGAGTGTTTGAAAATGTGACTGTTGTGCACATTTCATTCATTGATTACTGACTTCTACAAACCATACTGCCAGCTGTTACAACAGGAATGGCTTCCTCATGTGACTTAATGAACTATCACATACATGGTCTCTAACTAAATAATCCAATAATTAGTCTGCACATCAGGGAAATGACACTTCTAGTCATGCCATCAAAACGATACATGTCAACGTGAAACCGACATCTCAGTGTGGGCGACCAGTGTACGTGCATAATTTGAATTTCCACATATAAAAAGTGTGCGTGTCTTATTTATTCGCATCACAGCCCATCTGTGTGAGGCCTGTAGGCGCCGTGTCGTGGCTGCAGGCGTGCATCCTAGAAATAGCATCTAGGAAAAAACATGTTTGACTGCAGTGGAAGTGCAGCCGACCACAATGTTGATAATGAACGTGGAGTGTGGCAACTTACGTAAATCTAAGTGCTCATTAGTCTATTTTGGTGGTCTTTGTGGTTTCTGTTTTATAATGCTTTATGATGTTATGTTTATAATTGGCAGAGTAAAACAGAGTAAGAATTATATTGCACAGTAGCCAAATCCACAGGGAATACCAACATTTGGTGGAACATAATTAATTTTATTCTGTGTAAATCACAAACCATTATTTATATAATTATACATGACATTTTGTACATGTATATTTATGAGACGTTATATTAAGTACAGATCTATAACACTCTAGTTGATGAAAATATTCAGTCGCTATCGCAGCAGCTACACATATTTATAAGATATGTTTCTTTCCCTTTTTAACTGCTGAGGAAGTGCATATTTCAGTATTAAGACAACCTCAATAGTACGTTTCCTGTAGCTGTTTTTGTCAGATTTTTGTATTGATTTTGTGGATGCTGCTGATGTTGTTACAATTTAAATAACCTGCTTGGTAGTTTATGAACTGTTAATTCCCAGATGTTTGCATATATTAACATTAGTATATATCTGTTGAGTGTACTAAATTACATAATGCAGATCTGTACGTATTTACATTTATGTAATAATTCAGTGGAAAGTTATGAAATAGCTAATCGCTCAAAATTAATAGTCTTCTCAAAGTGCACATTCCCTATCATACATGATAAGAACAGAAAAAACATTCTACTAGTGAGTCCACTACAGGTTACACATTTACCCCCTCCCCTGTGTGGACATTTACCCCCCTGGCATAGACACCAGATAGTCATAGAAGGGACCACCGGCTTTTAGTGTCTCTACCATAGCTTTATCTAGAGACCCATCCACCCTTCATTTGGACGGGTAAAAACAAATATGGACGGGTAGAAATATGGAGGACGGGTTGTGGACGGGTAAAAAAATGGAGGAGCCAAACAAAGTCTTCCAAAACCATAGATATTGTTAGTTATGCCTTGAAAGTGAGTGTAAATGGTGTCAAATGTGTGTTTTGCCCATTTCAGGTCATCAGGCAAAATTTTAAAGTTTGTAAACTAGCTTAACAGTTAACATCCACGTGTCCACGAAAACATGTGACTGGCAATAATTTGATCCTGCATAAAGCCCTACTCTCTACCAAAAGTCACAGGCAAATGTGGGGTAAACGAAATTGCCTAAGTTTCGAAACAGCGGTAGGTGGGATTGAACCACCGTCCCCTTGATTGACAGTCCGATGCTCTACCACGCGAACACCGCTCCCCACACTTTCTTAAGACATTACCATCTCAGCCTTGAGCTGGTGGGAGAAGCCAGGGCTCTCCCCAACCAGACTGCTCTCAACTATGCCCCTGCCTGGTTGCTGTCAGGCAAAGGCATTTCAAATTAACCAGTGAGTCCGTTTTTTCATGTGACATTTCTGAGCTTAGACTGACTAATTAATAACTTACTTCTCTTGCTACAAAGGTCTGTACAACTGGGTTGAAGCAATTAACTGGAAATGCTGTTTCTGATATTATATCAGGGCATTAGGCAGAGGGCAGCCGGTGGAATATCAAAAACATTTGGGTGATATCACAGGGAGCCGTAACATTATAATGAGTCTGATCCCAGTTCTATTGAGATCTAACATTTCTGGACATCTATAATTTAGACGGTGATAGAGTATGTAGAGTCTGTCATTTGGTTCAGCCTTTCAAGTGTTGGTATTTGACACGTTTATGTCACAGTGTCCTTTCAGCACATTTCATCAACTGTTTGCATGCACACGTGCAGGTGTTAATTTGCTGCCTATTTACCTGACAACATATCAATTAAGTTAAATATACCTAAAATCTGACAGTCAACATGTGACGTATCGACCGTGACGTGATACGTTACATGTTGACTGTTTTTAGGTATATTTAACTTAATTGATATGTTGTCAGGTAAATAGTTACTAGGTAGCAAATTAGTGGTCAGTTATGTTCAATACCTGCTTGTAAAGACATAATTAATACCATTGTTGTGCATTAATTTCATACAAACAGAAAAATATGCATACATGTGTGTATACATAATTACATAGACACACACACACACACACAGACACACACATAAGCAAGCACATAAACATACAAACACAGCACAGCTAGTAAATGAACGTCTGTGACAGCCCATATTACTATTGATATTCAATTTTCGCAAATATAAATCAATAACCTCCACTCATGTTTTTGCCAGGAAATCAATCTGTGTCAGCATAAATGATGGCCGGTGAAGTGCCTGTCTAGTGTTTCTGTGTGTTTCCTGATGTCACATTTTATAGTCATTCAAGTGTAATAATGTCGTGTACGCAATATACACAACTATAATGTGCTGGTGTGTGGCTGTCTGCATGCAGTGTTTCTTTCCCCTGCCATGTGATGAACGAGGTGAGCCAAGCACCTTGCTGTTTTTCTAAGCCATCTCAATCAAAACATGTCGGAATTGCCATCCCATAGCTATTTCCATAGATATAAATGAGAGGGATCGCCGACTTGTGACGTCACCCTGAATTTAAGCCTGATGATGTCCCTCGCACTGCAGCGCCCTCACCGGGAGTCATAGAAAAGTTGTAGGGCCGCATAATCATGGCGTAAACGTTGTTTGTTTCAAATGGTTTTAATAATGTGATGAAAACATCGTTGTGTAGTGCAATGCCATAGCAATAATCATAAATCTAAAAGTATATGGATCCGCTATGTGGCATTTCAAAAGATTGGGAATGACAAGGAGACTGATGAATGAAGGAACAAGTTTGTTGTTTACGTTGGGCGGTCCGATGACAGCTCCATTCCTTCATTCAACCCTGACAAGCATCAACATAATTATTTAATATCTGCACGGATAATTTTGAACAGAGTTCCTTACTGATTAATCCATAACTCTATTAAAATAATAAATACTTATTCCGCCAAATGCGAGCAAATAAAGTGTTTGAAAGTGCTACGGACAGAAAACAAACCTCGTAAAAGACACATGTGAACATAATAACCGTGCATCCTATTTAATTGTGTGGAAGGATTTTGGCCTTGGCTTTACGGTCGGGTGCATTATATATATATATATATTATGTATATATATATATATATTATGTATATATATATATATTATGTATATATATATTATGTATATATATATATATATATATATATATATTATGTATATATATATATCACATTGATTGATTATTATACTGTTTCATATAATATTGTAGTATTATATTTCCATCCTTATGCCTATTTCATCAATGTATCATAGTGTGTTAATGCATGAACCAGTAAATTGTGTGTACTTTTATGAGTCCACGTTTGTGTGGAAGCCACAACCCATCTGTTGCAAAGTGATGGACCATGTCATATGTACTTATAGCCAGGATTTATGTTAGGATCCACTAAAGTTGTCTTTTGGTCGGCATGGCATATAGTAATGCCAATTCAACACTCTACCAATTTGGACGTATATTAAGACACTGTTATATGTAATGTCAGTTAACATATTATTTTTACACATAAAGTTAACCATAATAGGCATGAGTTATTAGTAAATGCATGTAATTATAAAAAGTTACGGAATTATAATTAACATGTCCATTCAATACTACGTCACCATGCAGCAATCAATTTTATGTCATTTGGAAAACTAACAACATTACTAGGTACTTGTAAAAATAACATGTTGTCCGGTAGATGTGTGCTTAGGTGTTCTTAATATACTTGTGTACTCTACTGTACTGTTTTATACTTGTGATAGGTACCAGGAAAACCAACTCTGCCCCCAAAGAAACCTGACTTTCCAGGTTCACATGACAAAGAAATACTGTTGGCAGAAATGTACATAAAATCTAAGGCAGGCCTGTTACATTGAAGATAGTGTCACTAAATTCAAAATCTAATAAAACACATGCCGATCATTGGTTGTGAGTTGCAAGTGATGTATACATGGTGACTTAATTGTCATCGGCATGACAATAAATATTTGCAAACAACAATAGCAGGTAAAAGGAAATACATTTTTATTGTTCGCTGTACATGTTGGAGCCATGAATAATTCTAATGACAAAGTGCCAATACTTCTATTCGTGTAGCTTCACACAACAGGTTGACAATAATGAGTAAGACAAAAAATCTGAAGAAACATAATCCTTAGTTACTGTTTTAGGAAATATTGATTTGCTACAGTATGAACCTGAACTACACTGTGCAGAACTGCAGATATATCATGAAAAGTTATTGTGTGCACATAGAATGAGATAAAATCACTCTGTTTTAGCTATGTGTTCTGGAATGAAACCATTAACAATTATTTTGGAATAGCAGTAACTTGTATTTCTGTAATATGCTTCTCACAACAAAGGTATCTTTGAAAACGGAACTTGTAAAAATCTGATTGACCTATTTCTCATTAACACATTTATTATTCATTCAGACAGTCTTTCACAAGGCTGTCGGCTTTCTTTGTGACTTAATCTGACAAAGATATTTCCCTACAAGCTGTTTGCATGGCATCTCAAACAACCAAAAGGATGTGTATGCATGAGCACAGGGTCCTGTGACTTAACAAATACATCATAAAAATGTGTACATGTATAAAACAGGGATACAACATCGCTTCTGTTGCAAACATAATCACTATAACACTGCAAAGAGTGATTATCTGAAGACTAAAAATACTTCTAAAAAGTAGATTATCAAGACACAAACACTTGTTCAGTGGTGATGCTGTCACTGCGGTGACTCCTTGTGACTTGTACTGAAAATAGAATACAAATAATATAAATATAATACTAATATTAATGTGGTAATATGTAAGAGAAATATAGGAACTGTATGTAATGTATACATATCAGCATCCAAGATGTTATAATCAGCTACGAGCAACAAGTAGAAGCACCAGGAAGAGTAAAATATTTGAAGGCCTAATTATATTTAGTTCCACATAATATTATAGAATGCTTGTAAACACGCTAAAAGATCCGCCTATTCAATGAAGTCTAGCGTAATCACTTTACCTCCAGTCATAGTTATTGTGATATTCAGACATAGAATCCCTCAATCACAAATGACACAATGTCCAATGCCACTGCCATGGCCTCGATCATGGAGCCATGGCAAGACGAGAAATTAAGAGAATAATTGATTTAAAACTCTTTGACTGTACTATGGCAACACTACATATGTTATATATGCTTGCTTAATTGACTAAACTTTGGATATACAAGTACTGTAGTGCCCAGTATTTCTGATCGAGACCCGAGTGATACTAGACCGTGAATGATACCTGTAATATCGCTCGTATTGTTTTTGTCTTTTGCATGACTTAATTGTATGTCTCCGTTTTAAAACAAAACATGACAATAAACTATCCATATTATATAATGATATTCCGATTTAATCTTACCTCAAGTACATCCTGAAGTTCTTAAATTGGTACACAATCCACTGGCGTGTTGCCACTGTTGGAACAGTGAGCGTCCATGGTTTCGACTTTCTATGACTCCCGGTGAGGGCGCTGCGAAATTCGAACATATTTTCCCGCCATTCGGAGTCGGCGATCCCTCTCATTTATATCTATGCTATTTCTTGCTATAAACATATTTACATGTTGCTACATTGTAGCTGTGCATTTATTTCCTGTCTATTTCCCAGGGAATAGGTTAAAACACCCTTCATGATGCTCCATTTTGAAGGTAGTTTTTAAAGTAGTTCTAGGTGGCCATGGCCCTGGACCCACATAGTGTGGGCACTGTGGATCATGCATTCGGTGCTTGCTCGGTCCACCCTATCACCTCAGTCTGTCCTTGGCCCTCATTGTACCCAGGGGAAACACTGCATGCATATATGCATACCATATGTGACACTTTACGGTAACGAGCACAATGTTCTCTCTATTTTAATTAAACAAATATAAATCTTACAATGTGTTGCAGTATTGGCACGATTTCCAGGTTAACTCAAAAGCTGTCCAATAACAATTTACATAACATAAAAGCAAACTGTATTTTTGAATGCCATGCTCATGGTCAAATTTGAACAGTCACAGACAATTTTTTCCACAAATATTTGGCACCAAATTCATTTCTGACATGACATAACTTCCCAGGTACACTTTAATTAGCCATGTTTTGGTATTTCAATAACTAAGAGATAGTCTAATGCTAGGTGCACACACGCACACACACAGTGGTTTTCAGTACACACGTACCGACTACTGCAGTCGGTGAAAAATTGGTCAGCTGACATGTAGATGGTAGGTGTGTAGTGAAATTTATGTATATCCGATGATGAGTTGGCTGGTGTGTGCTGGGTTTTTTCATAACACAACTGGGTTGGCGGTAACTTGGCCAATAAAAGAGCAAAGTGTGATCACATGACAGATCTCAACATAAGGCTGTGCCCGTGTCTTTTTAATTTTCAAGCCAAGTCGACCCAAAGGTTTTCATTTTGTTATTTTAATATTTTGCTTTCCTATTTACTAACTAACATAGCTGGTAACTATAACATTAAAAAAATAAATTAATTGTTTTATGCCCTACAAATACGTAGTGATTGATCATCATCTTTCGCCACAGAGCGCATATATACATAGCCTTACAAATCTGCATAGCGGCAAATCAGTCTTTCAAAGAATTTGTTGGGTGAAACTGAACTAATTGGTGTTTAGCACCGACTGCTTTTCACGCTGACTGCCACCTGAAGTCGGCTTTAGTCGGTAGGTGTGTGCTGAGCATGAATAAATTAAATGAACCACAATGTTGTACGAAGTGTAATTTAAACTGTGACGTAGTAATGCTAAAACAGATTTACATTGAAAGGTCCAATGTGAATAATTTCTTGGTGAAATCAAGCAGCTCCATTGTTTTTTTATCAGCCCTCTACCGCTCCTGTCTGTAGTACATCTTGAGGCAGGCAGGCAGGCAGGCAGGCAGGCAGGCAGGCAGGCAGGCAGGCAGGCAGGCAGGCAGGCAGGCAGGCAGGCAGGCAGGCAGGCAGGCAGGCAGGCAGGCAGGCAGGCAGGCAGGCAGGCAGGCAGGCAGGCAGGCAGGCAGGCAGGCAGGGAGGGAGGGAGAGAGAGAGAGAGAGAGAGAGAGAGAGAGAGAGAGAGAGAGAGAGAGCTGCAATGTCACATGACCTCAGCTTGATATATGGTTTGTGATTGTGACCCATTTGGAAGATACCGCGGCTGGGCACTGGCGACCTGCCAAGGCCGGCAGCTGCGTGGTCCCGGAGCAGGAGCACTGAACACGTGTCGTGTCACAGGCGAGGTAGTGCACTTTGGGCTGCCTGGCGGGGCCACACCACAATATGCTGTATGCACTCCGGCTACTTGGCTTAGTCATTAATCTTGAATCTCTCGGTGTGGATGGATTATCAGTTTCTGTGCAGTTCATTGATTGGAAGTGAGCAATATATTTTTGCCACTAATGGAGATGGGGTGTCTTCTAGGGCATTGTGACATTTGTATGTTTGGAGGTATATTTTTATGGTCAATTATATCGTATTTCCAACAACGTATTTAGCTGTTATTAATTAATTTAGAAACAATCACTCAGTAATCTATCTGATTCATAACTGTTATTAATATGCGTGTGCATGTGTGTGTGTGTGTTTATCTGCATGCAGTTGCACGAAATCTGAAATAGATTTATTTACATTTTAGCAGTTTTGTGCATACGTTTCTTGATGCCTCGGTACTCTCATATCTATTTTATATAATATACTGTACTGCAATTTGTGTCTCAAGGACGTTTAGGACTAAGTCTGTGTTTGTGTATATTAGGATTTCACAGTATACAACATGTTGTTCATTATGTAAAATGCAACCAATATCGATCATTTCCATACTTTTATGTAACCATTTTGATGGAGATCTGTTTTGAAACATTACAGACTTGTACACATCTGCACATAATGTTTGAGTTGGTAGTTTACAGTAAACTTTCAGATAATCAATAGAAACAGGCTCCAGTGATTTTCTTTATAACTGCATTTATTTCAGGTATATACTAGTTATAATGTATTACTATTATATTATTATTTGGAAAGCATTTAACTGTATGTGATCAGCCCATATATACATGTATACACATACACACGTATACAGTTCAAGCCAATTCTGAGGTTATGTTAGTACACCGCGATAACACTACATAAAATTGATAAGCCTGGCCTGGTTAGCAGACAAACATATAATCACATGAGTGGATAGCAATTGTATAATGCATGAGCATGATCATTTACTTGATAACATAACTGGAATGCATCTTTTTCACCTAGACTTAATGTATGTGCCATAATTGTTCTATTTAGCATGTACATGTCCTTAATAGGCAGTTTTAGCAGTACATGTACATGTATATGACATTGTAACAGCAGTCTCCCAAGGCAAAGCCAGCATTGCCGGTTGATTCCATTATTATAGTTTAATTTCTACCAATGTAACACTAGATTCAATGTTCAGTGATGACAGTTCCTCCTAAGGTCTATCTAAATGATTACATTTTAATGCTGTAAATCTAGTAGCTTTGTGCTCATATCTGGAGCATAGCTTTATGTAGAGACCCGTCCACCCGTCATTTGGACGGGTAAAAATTAATATGGACGGGTAGAAATATATGGTGGACGGGTAAAAATGAAGGAGCAAAAAAAGGTCTTCCAAAACCATAGATATTGTTAGTTATGCCTTGAAAGTGAGTGTAAATGGTGTCATGTTTGTAGCCCATTTCAGGTCATCAGGACCATTTGAAAGTTGTAAACTAGCTTAACAGTTAACATCCATGTGTCCACCAAAACATGTGTGACTGGCAATAATTTATCCTGCATAAAGCTCTGATCTGGAGGCATTAACTCGCCAATCTTCTCAGATGGCTGTACTGTGTATGCCGCCATAGCCGCCATCAATAGTGCAGCATGTGTCATCCATACTACAGCTTGCACACAGCACATGCGTATATGTTTAGCCACTTCACTAACTACAAGTTATTGGCAACATTGTACTCTTGTTTTAATCTCGTGGTAACCATTGATCAAAATGTGCACCTCAGAATGACAAACTCAGAATAACATGTTTTTTATCCAACAGTAACAGGTTTTATTATACCTGCAGTTACTATGCTCTATAAAGTTTCTATTCCAATGGGTGGCTACACACTACATGACTACACACTACATGACTACACACTACACAGTTACGATTCACTGACAACACAGCTGCACAAGCGCATGTGATTACACGGAAAGTACTTGTTTACATTTTAACGTGGTCATTGCATACAAGATACTCAATTTAGGGATGTCAATTGTGTACTGGGAATAGAAACAAGGCATTACCTAAAATAATTTTTTCATATATACATACAGATTAAGTATGTACATTTGAAAACATTCAAAAAAATAAATAATAATACATTTCTAGTATAAATTCGGTTTTAAGCCCATCAACACTGCAATTCCCACGGAAAGCTGAAAGTTAATTAGCAAGGCATTGTGGTATCGTCGCATCAAAGATGACACATACTGAAACCAGGCGGACCCTTTCTAACTATTCAGTAGTTCAGGGTAGTTTTTGTGACGAAACGAGCGTCATCATAAATTAGTCTGCGATATTCCGATGTAATACAAACACTAGTCATCACAAGGAACAAATATTTATCTTACAGTTCCACATGAATCCAATTTTGTGATAAAACTGAAACTAGGGCTGAGGTATTGCGGAGGACTGACTGAGCATCGGGTTCGCCATCGACTCGTTGTCTGAGTAAATATATCAATTGCGGCCCACGAAAGATATTCCACACATTGGCACACAAGGACATATAGCCCTAAGCATGTTAAAAATATTTAACTTTAGACAGAAATGTTATATAATCACTAGTATGCCAATGTATGAATGAGTAGTTGTAATTTCAAAGTAACATTTTATATCTGGTATTGGAATTTCGCTGGTCTCCATGGCTCAGTTGGTAAACATGTTCTTTGGTTGGGTTCGGTTTTGCAATCGGAAGGACACCAGTTCAAAACTGACATGAAACCATTAATATTTTTATACATTTTTGTTTATGTTTCCACTAAATAATACTTATAAACCGAATCATTTTAACTCGATGAATGATGTAATGCTTCTGTGTTTTATTGTTGTAGTAGTTATTTATTTGTGATGAAAATGAAAATATGTTAATTGTATATTATAACATTTATGTATATTCTTAAATTTAAATTACTGTTACTACATGTGAAAACAAATTGTGTTTTGTCTTGTTAAAATAGAAATTAAGAAATATGATTATCATTATATACAATTATTTTCATTTACATAAATAATTACTACAAAAAATTCACAAAAATTATTACAATGCTTTCATGTTGGGTTCGAACCAGTGTCCTTCCATATGTAAAAGCGAACCCACGCAGTGAATGCGTTTACCAATTGAGCCACAGTAACAATCAGGATTCTGCTCCCAGATTTGAAGTGTAATGTTAAATATACAACTCCTCCTTCATACATCGGCATAGTGGGCATATTAATGATTTTCTATGGCTTACACAACGTTTATTTCTGACATTAAATACATACTATCTGTTTGTAATGAATATGTGCTGGTGTGGATTGTATCGCGGGGGCTGCAGTCGATATAATTACTTTGAAAATGAGCCGAAGATGACAGTGATCTCAATGCTCAGATACGCCTCCGTGAAACTTACAGCTTAATTTTTTTCAAATTTTTTTTATTTGTGTGGAATAAACATATGTTCTCTATGAGACCCTTGTTTGTAGTACATCGAAATAACTCATTTTGACGCTCATATCGACCTAAACGTTATCCTAGTAAACATGCTCAGAATGCAAAAAATACTGCGCCTGATGCCAGTATGTGTCCAGTCTGATGTCACAACTGGGCATCCAGAAAGTGCAGCAAAATATGCATATTCGAAAAAGTCTAGTGGCATAGCACAAAATGTGGAATTTCTAATAATAATAATAAATTGATTGATTTTTTTATGTTTTTGGCTTTGTTGACATGGAGCTGTATAGCAGCATGTATTATAATATTGATTCAAGCAATAGGTGTTTTTATTCCCTTTAAATAATTGCATCAGGCATCACTACAAACATTGCATCACTACAAACACTCAGAGTGGTCAGGAAGTGTTTTTCTTACTTGGCTGGCTCCGCACAGAGTGATAGTATGTATACATGCAGCTTGTAAGTAGTAGGCTGAATGTAATATACCCTGCACATGTAAAGTATTGCTACTAGCACTGTGACTGGTTGCACAGGGAGAGAAGTGAACCACATCAATTGAACATGGACATCAGCCACTCAATTCTGTGGCAGTTTAGCTCGCCTAATCGTATTAGTACTTTGACAGTTTCGTGTAAACAATCGATAGGATAACACAAATATTTGGCAACATAGCAAAACTATTTGGCATGGTAGTACAAATAATTGACAGGGTAGCAAAAAAATGGTGGGGTAACCCAAATTACTGACTGCAACCCATCACGTTTGCAGAGTATTTATTTTACTCTACCAAACAGTTAGGGGCAGGACGGGTCACACGTGATTAATACTTACAGTTGTTGGACCTTTGAAAGGAGGATGTGATCTTGTCAGTCACTCAACTCATTCCGTGACTCTAGGCAAGACAGAATGGTGCCTATAGAAAATGTACCTAAGCATTACCAACACTACCTCGCTGGGTCATCTGTCTATCTCAGTGCTGTGTAGCAGAGTTGACATGATAATATCATGCTTTTTACAAGTAAATTGCTAAAGTATATGAGTTCAGTTACTAGACTACCAGGTAGTCCAAGAAAAAAGGGTAAGTTACAAGTAGTTTTGCAAGCAGTCGTGATTACAATAAAGATTAAAAGTTTGGCAGAACTAACTGGTTGTTACAAAATATCTAACAGAAAAGTTGAAGATCTGTGTATTCTAACACTGAGCACATTCTATGCAAACAAGTCTAATTTGTTAAATATGATCACTTGACACACATCTGACTGTTTGCATTGTGGCATTTCTTTCATTCTGGTTAGTTTAAATGTACACAGGAAAGTGTCATTGTGATTGTCATCATTGTATGAAAATATTAACAGAAATATGGTCAAGGAAGACTAGAGGACATGGAGTTACATTAGCAAAGAAGCAGTGTAGACTAGATATTAGAACACTTTAATTTTCACAAAGAACAGTAAACGAATGGAACAAATTATCAGCTGATTGTGTAGGTGCTAGTAGTGTTAATATGTTTAAAAATAAAATCGACATGTACCTAAGACGCGCGGGGTATACTTAGGTAGATAGGTTGGACTTTCGATAAGCCAAAGGGCTTCCCAGTCCACCTGCCATCTAGAGTTGAATCTCTAGGTAGCAATCTTGTTAAATCTTCTTGTTAAATATTGTAATAATGTTTATGAATATGTTTCACCAGTGTAACCGCGTATGATTGTGATGACTATGTACCTGTTTTGACCAATGTAACCGAGTAAGCGCATGCGTACAATGACTCAACAATCGTCAACGATATCCGACAGTCATTATTTTACCTCTGGTGGACAGACACGCAGGTTGACAGGTGCGCAGATATTATTTTCAAACCGGTACATTTCTGAGAAAACATTACGCTTTCGTAGAATGTTTCTTTAACTGAGGACACTTGTGGATGGTGTTGAAGTATTGTTATATATACACACCACTGAGGGCATCCTTGAAGAGTGATGCTATTTTAGTTTCTGCTCCAGGTGAGTACCTTGATGGTATATCAGTGTCCGATGTAGATATGTCTATTAATACCCCGGTTCAGCGGGTAGACTCATCCAGGTGCACCTTATTGAGCTAGTACAATGACGACTGACTGACATTTCAACCCACTGTCAAAGGCCATGGCCACATTGTTAGTTGGTAGACGTGATACTACCTTTCCTGTTGCTGTATCAGCCCCGAGGACACCCTACAAGTTGGCACAAACAAGTAGTGAAATATACCCCAGGCTGTATGGTGTATATTGAATGTCACGGTGGAACATTTTCAAACTGGCGTAATGGATATAATCCTTCCATAAAATGAAACTCTTTGCAATTATAATATTAAATTACAATGGAAGAGGCACACCATTTTGGAGTCATTGATCACAGTTTTTCAGGGTTTATGTGACTGCAAAAGAAGACAAAATTGTACTTAACCTACAGGTTCATATTGCCACAAAATGACAGCTACAGCAGCTATGACTCATGGTGTCAGCCCCAACTGCAGGCCTGCAGTGACCTCAGTCACCTGGGTCATTGACATTAGAGTACTGCGGAGCACAGACAGCACAACTTAAATGGGTCATTAATTTCCTTTCTCTCTCTTTATTCTTGAGCCAGTAGCTGGGACCCAGTGTTTCTTTTCAAGAACTGTTGAACCATGACATACTTTTTTTTAGTGAAATTTGGCCTATATAGGGCTGCAATGTTCAGGTGCTGATATGACGTTATAATTATTATATTTGAGGGGAAATTATAGAGGGCAGTATTGCAATTACTCTCATTAACATGGTGTGAAGATAGTAACAAACATACCAATAAAGATACAGAACAAATTTGTTTTTGACATTTTGAAAAAAATTGCCTCTTTTCTATCATAACGTTTTCCAGCATGTAGTCGTTCATGCTGGTGAGACATTACACTATGTCTGGCGACAGACATACATGATGGAGGAATGAGGCTATCTCCTGCATTGGTTTTGGCAACCTTACAAGGGGAGCATCAGCTGCATCATCCGTGTATTTTCTTAAGACATAAATAGTAGGATTTCACAATAATTCCACTGTGGGACAGAGTCACAGTGCTCTAAAACACCCGCCATTGTAGCAATCCATAATCGCTGTTTTGCATCAACATGGCTTGTACGGAAAACAAATAATGATCGGTCCCTCATGCTCATGATCAGTTTGAGAGGTTCTTCAGGAGCTCCTGCCCCTAACCCCATGTGGTGTCTGTGTAGTCTATATATAGCAGCAACACAAATACAAGACTGTCCTACCAAGAACAACACTCAAAGTCTCCGCAGTCATGACCTTGCTTTATTCCCTGTGTGCCTTCTTTCCACAGCTCAGCTCTCCCAGGGTGACAACGAGGGATTTATTAAGAATGTGCTGTCAATTACACACAGCTGTATTGTTTAGTTCAATGACAGTATTTGTTGTTGTAATTTAAGACAAAACAGCTTAATAACGCATTGCGAACTCTAGGATCAATAATATACATAAGTTAACAGCAAAACGATTTTAGTGTAAATTATCCCTTTCGCTTTGGCTAAAATAACAATGGTATTAGTAATGTACTACATTAACCTACATTGTAGCTATTTCACACAACCTTTGTTCCCCTGTCAACAACCTTCAAGTGTGTTTACTCAGCCACTAGACTTCCTAGGAGATTGATGGAGACCACGAAGAAGGCAGAAGAAAACATGTTAAAAACAACTGGTTGAGAGGTGAATGACACTGAGTTTGGAATTAGAAGTAACAAGGAATAGACTGCAAGAAAAAAATGGCAGATGGAGCCAAATACGTGTGTACCTGTAACGAGCCAACACAGAACAGAATACTCGATAATTGACAGCAGCTCGTAACAGCTCATATAAGGCTGCTTGTGAAAGACATCATATCTATAGTAATGGAAATTCATATCCACGACAGTCACACACACACTTATGCAGTCACACTGTTGCACAGTTAAGCGTACACACAAACACACACACACACACACACACGCACACACACACACACACACACACACACACACACACACACACACACATTTTTTAGTACCTCAGTTATTTCCATATCCACATTATGTCATTGTCTTGGTGCAAATTGCATTTCCGCATTGTCATGCAACGCAGTAATTGGAGTTGATTTTACATGTTTGTTGTTCACTCGTCCTGTTATTTGTGTGGCATTCTCTGGAAGGTGCCTGGAACAGGGTCCAGTTGTAGCCTGTGGTCTGCTTTGGCCAAGACTGAGACCTGGAGAACAGCTGGACCACACACATTGGGCAGTTGGATGTGTACATTACATAGTTGACCAGTCCGCTTAAATGTTGCATGGGCACTGACAACACATTTAGTTAACTATTCTAACTGTTACAATATATTGTATTTCCAGAAATGAAATAAATGTAAAAAAATTGTGATTTTGAGAGCGTTGTTTTCAGTGGCCAACTGGCCATACTTCCTGTCTTGCATAATGGATAGGTCTATGATGTGTGGAACTGTATATATATATAATTGATCGACATCACGACAGCTATGAATACTATATACAATACCGGAACAGGACAATGTCAACCAGCATACTGTGACTGTGACCATAAGATTTGTAGGACATAGATCATTTCCTGCTACACATATACTCCAATACATTCCATAGTTCACAAATTACAACACTCCATGGCTGCTAAAAACAGCTCAATCCGTATCACTGTTTATTTTGATCTTCATGCTGATATGACACCAAAAGTAAATCACATCAGATATATACAGTGTAAGAGAGTTTTTATTTATTTTTTCGATTTAATAAATCCATACTTGACTTGCTGCGATTTATGGAGAAAATATTTTGTATAGTTTCAAGGAAGAACGCCTTTTAAAGATGATGGCAGCCTAAGTGAACTTTGGTCTGGCTCAATGCTGCAGGAGTCATCCAGGCAAATGGTGCCGTTGATTGCAGTTCCCAGAAGATGTTTGTTCAGTGCAACAGTACATACAATCAACAACCACAAAGTGCTCTGTGCCAAGGCCAGAGTCTGTTGACCCTAAAACACAGGCCTCGATGAGTAAACATGTTGCTGTCTGTTTGTGAATGCAGTTCTTTAGTTGTTATTTGTTATTCCGGTCACCACACTTAGACGGCAGTTACACTTATAGCATACCACATAAAGTAGGTGACAGCAGTTGCTTGCAAAACAGGTAGGCCAAGGTGCAAGCACTTCAACCCAGATTCATTAACTCAATCATTGGAACAAGGGTATTGCCCTGGTTGTGATACGAGGGTATTCACCCCCCCTATGGTAGGGGTTACGTACTGGTTGTATGTCAGACAGCTAAGTGAATTAAAGTTGTGATTTAGAGAAGTGAGACTACATGTGTGGCATTGGGTGCCCACCAAGGCACTGCAAGAGTGGCTTGGTCACGTGTGGCCGCACACACTGTCCTGCAGTAAGGATGTCTGTCATATGGTCACGCGTGGCTGCACACGCCGTCCTGAAGTAAGGGTGTCTGTCATATATATATATATAGCACAGATTTCACAGAACTGTTTTATCTCCTTAGCGCATTGTGTTACAGGTCATCTTAATGTCAGCGAGTACAAATTTATGTGATACTATTTCATCTCGCAGCATAAGTTATGTGTCCAGATTTATGTATGTCTGCATACATAAATAAATGTAAATACATAATAATATTTGTCGCTGCCTGTTATGGTTTTCTTGTAGACAAATAAGGAAGAACTTCTGTTGCATCTGCATAAAATGAAACAAGGAAGTACTTAATACTTAGTGCTTTCCCATCTAAGTGCCATGCTATCATGGAATCCAGTTACACCATATTAAAAATATATATATCTGAATTACATTACTGAACATTCTTCAGGAAAGTTGGTTTTAAATTAGAAAAATACAAAGTAAAGGCAAGTTCTTATACAGCGCAGTATCCAGTCCTCAGGACCATTCAAAGCGTTTTACACTTTACTTCCCTGACAGACCTGTTAACTCGGACACCATCTCGGCTTCTCTGGGAAGCATCCAGCCATATGCTACAATGAATGTGCGAAGGCTGCTTGTACACATATCCACCACTGTCTATAGCCAGGTACTCATACAGCTGAGTGAACTGGAGCAATGTAGAGTAAAAAAACTTGCCTAAGGTTTTAACACCACAGCACATGATTCAAACCCGGGTCCTCGTAATCGAGAGTCTGAAGCTCTACCCTGAGACATTGCGCTCAAGGATTTAAGCAATTTTGAAATGTAATCAAATAGTAATTACATACCACGTCTGCATACCTCACAAAGTAATATTTACTTCATGAGTACATGTGACGTCAAATGACGTCTTCATATACATGAAACCTGTGGACCACGCAAAGGATAAGATAGATCAAAACAGTAATCAGTAGAGACGAGAGCATCTACGACCTGTCTCGCATGTATAATGGCCTCTTTAGACATCACATGAACTTATGAAGGTTACATGTGAGAGAGATCTTAGATTCTCTCGTCTCGACTGATTTCTGTTTTGGTCTTTCTCACCCGTTGTGAGGTCCACAGGTTTCTTGTGTGTGAAAACGTCATTTTAAATCACATGTACTCATGAAGTAAATATAACTGTTTAGTTACTATCTGAATTTTCACACAAGAAGACATTGGAATTTGACACTGATGTCGTGATGTCCTTCCGTCCTGCCAGTCATTGTGATGAACGCATTTTATGAGGTTCTAATCATCGTATTTATGCATTAATAAACCCCTTGCATGTGGGAACGATGCACCTGTTAGTGACACAGGCTGCAGCTTTCTGTGTGAGCCTCGCAGGGCAGTGCTGACGTAGGAACTCTTTTATTATGCACCTAATATATTTCTTCTTTTTCGTTCCAGCAAACATAGATGATGAATATAGAGAGACATGAATTGATCGATGTATCATGGATGACACGAGTGGACACTAAGCAGAGAGCCTCATCGCGGTCTACACTTTGCCAAATGTGGCACCACAGGCAAATATTACATTTTTTTTCTAATATTTGCATCCACATTAACACATTTACATGTTCTTTCAATTATATAGTTAATAAAAGTTATTTGCCACCTAATTGTATGATTAATTTATTTTAGTCATTGGCACCAAAATGACAAAAAAATCAATAGATACTTTGGCGATGATACCATTTAACTAATTTGTTTTCGAAACTGTGCCGCTGTGAATAAATTATCTCACTGAAGCAGCCAATTTTCCCCACCTAGTGAAAGAGTAACGCAGTCTAAGCATCTTCAATCAGTAAATGCAAAACGGAGGTGCTGAAAACGAAAATTGTAATCATTAATATTTGTTGGTGCTTCAGATAAAAAGAAAACAGGCATGCAGTATTGTTGATTTGTCTTCGTGACATGTTAGAAAACCTGCATATGTTGGTTGTGATTGTTTTTCTTACTTAAAATGTGAAAATTAGAAAAGAACACTTCACTTTTATGACACTGTTTCGTTTCCTGTTGGTTCCTATTTCCTCTGGTCTCAGTCTGTCCTAGTCTTCTCTGTCCTAGTCTCCTCTGTCCTAGTCTCCTCTGTCCTAGTCTCCTCTGTCCTAGTCTCCTCTGTCCTAGTCTCTCTCTGTCCTAGTCTCCCTCTGTCCTAGTCTCCTCTGTCCTAGTCTCCATCTGTCCTAGTCTCCTCTGTCCTAGTCTCCTCTGTCCTAGTCTCTCTCTGTCCTAGTCTCCTCTGTCCTAGTCTCCTCTGTCCTAGTCTCCTCTGTCCTAGTCTCCCTCTGTCCTAGTCTCCTCTGTCCTAGTCTCCCTCTGTCCTAGTCTCCTCTGTCCTAGTCTCCTCTGTCCTAGTCTCCTCTGTCCTAGTCTCCCTCTGTCCTAGTCTCCTCTGTCCTAGTCTCCCTCTGTCCTAGTCTCCCTCTGTCCTAGTCTCCCTCTGTCCTAGTCTCCTCTGTCCTAGTCTCCTCTGTCCTAGTCTCCCTCTGTCCTAGTCTCCTCTGTCCTAGTCTCCCTCTGTCCTAGTCTCCTCTGTCCTAGTCTCCTCTGTCCTAGTCTCCTCTGTCCTAGTCTCCTCTGTCCTAGTCTCCTCTGTCCTAGTCTCCTCTGTCCTAGTCTCCTCTGTCCTAGTCTCCTCTGTCCTAGTCTCCCTCTGTCCTAGTCTCCTCTGTCCTAGTCTCCTCTGTCCTAGTCTCCTCTGTCCTAGTCTCCTCTGTCCTAGTCTCCTCTGTCCTAGTCTCCTCTGTCCTAGTCTCCTCTGTCCTAGTCTCCTCTGTCCTAGTCTCCCTCTGTCCTAGTCTCCTCTGTCCTAGTCTCCTCTGTCCTAGTCTCCTCTGTCCTAGTCTCCTCTGTCCTAGTCTCCTCTGTCCTAGTCTCCTCTGTCCTAGTCTCCTCTGTCCTAGTCTCTCTCTGTCCTAGTCTCCTCTGTCCTAGTCTCCTCTGTCCTAGTCTCCTCTGTCCTAGTCTCCTCTGTCCTAGTCTCCTCTGTCCTAGTCTCCCTCTGTCCTAGTCTCCTCTGTCCTAGTCTCCTCTGTCCTAGTCTCCTCTGTCCTAGTCTCCCTCTGTCCTAGTCTCCTCTGTCCTAGTCTCCCTCTGTCCTAGTCTCCCTCTGTCCTAGTCTCCCTCTGTCCTAGTCTCCTCTGTCCTAGTCTCCTCTGTCCTAGTCTCCCTCTGTCCTAGTCTCCTCTGTCCTAGTCTCCCTCTGTCCTAGTCTCCTCTGTCCTAGTCTCCTCTGTCCTAGTCTCCTCTGTCCTAGTCTCCTCTGTCCTAGTCTCCTCTGTCCTAGTCTCCTCTGTCCTAGTCTCCTCTGTCCTAGTCTCCTCTGTCCTAGTCTCCTCTGTCCTAGTCTCCTCTGTCCTAGTCTCCTCTGTCCTAGTCTCCTCTGTCCTAGTCTCCCTCTGTCCTAGTCTCCTCTGTCCTAGTCTCCTCTGTCCTCGTCTCCCTCTGTCCTCGTCTCCTCTGTCCTAGTCTCCTCTGTCCTAGTCTCCTCTGTCCTAGTCTCCTCTGTCCTAGTCTCCTCTGTCCTAGTCTCCCTCTGTCCTAGTCTCCTCTGTCCTAGTCTCCCTCTGTCCTAGTCTCCTCTGTCCTAGTCTCCTCTGTCCTAGTCTCCTCTGTCCTAGTCTCCCTCTGTCCTAGTCTCCTCTGTCCTAGTCTCCTCTGTCCTAGTCTCCTCTGTCCTAGTCTCCCTCTGTCCTAGTCTCCTCTGTCCTAGTCTCCTCTGTCCTAGTCTCCCTCTGTCCTAGTCTCCCTCTGTCCTAGTCTCTCTCTGTCCTAGTCTCCTCTGTCCTAGTCTCCTCTGTCCTAGTCTCCTCTGTCCTAGTCTCCCTCTGTCCTAGTCTCCTCTGTCCTAGTCTCCTCTGTCCTAGTCTCCTCTGTCCTAGTCTCCCTCTGTCCTAGTCTCCTCTGTCCTCGTCTCCTCTGTCCTCGTCTCCCTCTGTCCTCGTCTCCTCTGTCCTAGTCTCCTCTGTCCTAGTCTCCCTCTGTCCTAGTCTCCTCTGTCCTAGTCTCCCTCTGTCCTAGTCTCCTCTGTCCTAGTCTCCCTCTGTCCTAGTCTCCTCTGTCCTAGTCTCCTCTGTCCTAGTCTCCTCTGTCCTAGTCTCCTCTGTCCTAGTCTCCCTCTGTCCTAGTCTCCTCTGTCCTAGTCTCCCTCTGTCCTAGTCTCCTCTGTCCTAGTCTCCTCTGTCCTAGTCTCCCTCTGTCCTAGTCTCCCTCTGTCCTAGTCTCCTCTGTCCTAGTCTCCTCTGTCCTAGTCTCCTCTGTCCTAGTCTCCTCTGTCCTAGTCTCCTCTGTCCTAGTCTCCTCTGTCCTAGTCTCCTCTGTCCTAGTCTCCCTCTGTCCTAGTCTCCTCTGTCCTAGTCTCCTCTGTCCTAGTCTCCTCTGTCCTAGTCTCCTCTGTCCTAGTCTCCCTCTGTCCTAGTCTCCTCTGTCCTAGTCTCCTCTGTCCTAGTCTCTCTCTGTCCTAGTCTCCTCTGTCCTAGTCTCCTCTGTCCTAGTCTCCCTCTGTCCTAGTCTCCTCTGTCCTAGTCTCCTCTGTCCTAGTCTCCTCTGTCCTAGTCTCCTCTGTCCTAGTCTCCCTCTGTCCTAGTCTCCTCTGTCCTAGTCTCCTCTGTCCTAGTCTCCTCTGTCCTAGTCTCCTCTGTCCTAGTCTCCCTCTGTCCTAGTCTCCTCTGTCCTAGTCTCCTCTGTCCTAGTCTCTCTCTGTCCTAGTCTCCTCTGTCCTAGTCTCCTCTGTCCTAGTCTCCCTCTGTCCTAGTCTCCTCTGTCCTAGTCTCCTCTGTCCTAGTCTCCTCTGTCCTAGTCTCCTCTGTCCTAGTCTCCCTCTGTCCTAGTCTCCTCTGTCCTAGTCTCCCTCTGTCCTAGTCTCCTCTGTCCTAGTCTCCTCTGTCCTAGTCTCCCTCTGTCCTAGTCTCCCTCTGTCCTAGTCTCCTCTGTCCTAGTCTCCTCTGTCCTAGTCTCCTCTGTCCTAGTCTCCTCTGTCCTTGGCTCTCTCTTGTCAGATCTTGTGATTGATGAGACCATCAATAATTCATTCACATTCACAGCAGCTCACAATGCGAGTGACACTCTGTAAGGTCAGTGACACACTTAAATAGGATTTTAAGTAAAAAGTATAAACATGTATGTTTTACATTCGACGTTATATGCCAGTGTCTGTCATCGTAGACTTTATGGCGAGTTTGTCCCCATTGATCTAGTCCAGCCACCAAACTATTTACTAAGGACACTGACAGGTTTCTGTTCTGCATGCAAAAAACATGGAAATCAATGTTATTGATTGACTGACGGTTTATACCAGGAAAGATGCAGTAAGCTGGGAGCGATGAACTCATCTAAGCTGACCGACACGTACTAGACTTAGATTGAACTAAATCGCATGCTAGTGTAGTGTAGAGTTGTCAGAATAATTCAGTCATACGTCATATTTGATCTTACTGTACTGGTTGAGGTGAGCTCATTACAGTGCTCACCTTACGATGACGTCAGTTTTGTCAATCAGTGTTGCCATTTTTTGTTTGCTTAGGTTATTGCTGATTGTGTTTCTGGTGTTTTTGTATTTTGTTACCATTATTTTGTGAATTTTTAATCCCAAATTTATCGCTAGCTTCAGAAAATAATACTTAATAATAACTTTATTGTCCAATCATAGAGTGGAAATACATTGTACACTTTGGAAGTTGCATAAAAACACAATATTTAAGTCACATAGTAGTGCATGTATACAGTAAAATCAAGCATGTAAATATGTAAAAGGTAACTAATATATATATATATATATATATATATATATATATATATATTGGAATAAATATTCTAAAACAATATGACAATTTTATAATAAGATAAATAAATTAATTAATAAAGATGGTAAAACAACATTGCATAGGCAGAAGAAGAGACTGTGATAGGTCAACGATTAATATTTTGTGGTTCCTATTTCCTTTGGTCCTGATCTATCCCAGTCTCTTCTCTCCTTTGCTTTCATTTTTGTGGTCTAGTAATCTAATATCTATAGTTGGCTTTAGCAATTCACAGAACACAATAATTAATTTTGTTTCCACCAGATTTGACATATGACATCACGGTATGAAAAACAGCCGTGGAAAGTGGAAATGTCAAGTATTATTTCTGTCTGATCAGTTTCTTCTGTGCCGAAAGATTAATGAGCGAATGGTATGTCAGTGGGGCATCCAATCTTCCCACCAGTGAAAGCTACGAGCTCTGTCTATTTGTGTGTCAGGAAAGCACACAACAGGGAGAACGGTGTGACTTTTTAGTAGGACAGACCAGTACATTGACCACACAGTCTGTGACACAGCAGTGTGACTGACAGTTTTTGTGACACAGATACTGTCTGCTACTTAGATTGATTGTTCAATGCTTATCATCCCTACATGGAGGCATTGGTTGTAATCTTTAATACTAATGCCGTTGCAGTTTTGTAGTGGTATTATACACAATATTTTTCATGGTTTTATATTTATTAGTGACTACAAAAATCGTTGACAGTAGTAAACGTGGATGTTTTTACTCATGGCAGTACGTGGATGTTGTTACTCATGGCAATAAACATGGATGTTGTTACTCATGACGGTTGTGGTGATTTGTCAAGTAACAACTTGCTTATGTGGATTGTTTTATCGTTTTACTGATGCATTTTGTTGGACATTTCCATTGATGATCTGAGTAATGATCATCTTAGTAACATAATTAGTAATATATAGAAATTAACTATATAGACAAACCTGTAACTAATTGTGCTCAGCAGAATATTCAATCCTTACACTAATGATGAAGGGATATAATTATGAGGTTTCTGGTTAATCATGACAATGAAATTGAAGTGTCTTGACTTATGAAATCTTGACCTGAAAGTCAGTTTTATTATAATGATTTACAATTAACCAGAATAGGTTGAAAACTCGAAAATGTATATTTATGTAACACGTCATCTGATAGTCATATGTAGGGTGCTTATAGCTCACTCATTTCCTACTGGTCACTGGTCACATGGTCCACAAATCATTTCACAGTCACATTTACATGGTTGATTCCACTTAAGTATTAATATTGACTTGCACTGTCTGCCTTTGACCATGTCTGGTCAATCAAACCATGCCAGTGTCACAAAGGCCATTGATTAAAGACACAGAGTGACCTTGGTGCCACAGGTGTCCAATCATTGATGACACATGTCCACAGCACGTGTGGCCGACTTATTCTACCTGGGCAGTGGGTTCTCTCTCTCGTCCAAATTAAGTTGTCAGTCTGTAGTTTTACAATGAGCTGCCAAATGCGGTCAAGATGAGAACATATGTGAACAAAGGCCTGGTACTGGTGGCAAGGTACTGGATAGGCAACAACTGAGAGTTCCCATGCTTCTAGTAGAACTACATATGTGAACAAAGGCCTGGTACTGGTGGCAAGGTACTGGATAGGCAACAACTGAGAGTTCCCATGCTTCTAGTAGAACTACATATGTGAACAAAGGCCTGGTACTGGTGGCAAGGTACTGGATAGGCAACAACTGAGAGTTCCCGTGCTTCTAGTATAACTACATATCCTGCAAAAACAGTGAACTCATGTCTCTGGTCTAGAGTCCCAGATCTACATCCATTGCGAACAATTAGCAGAACGTGTGGCTGCATAGCATTATGCTGAGGCACGTCCTCCCGTCATTTGGACGGATAAAAACCAATGTGGATGGGTAGAAATATGGGTGCACGGGTGGTGGATGGGTAAAAAAATGAAGGAGCAAAAAATTCGTCCAATGCCATAGATATTGTTAGTTATGCCATGAAAGTGAGTGTAAATGGTGTCACATGTGTGTTTGTAGTCCATTTTAGGTCATCAAACACATTTGAAAGTTTGTAAATTGGCTTATCATTTAACATCCATGTGACCACCAAAACGTGTGTGACTGGCTATAATGTTATCCTGCATAAGGCCCTGTGTGGCTGTAATCATGATACATTTCATAGACCCGTCTGCTTTTGGAGAGAACTAGAAGAGAGACGACCCGTTGTTAGTGTGCACTGTACGTGGATGCTATTACAGACAATCTATTTCTATTACTGCATTTGCTGTTATATTAGTTCTAATTAATTACAGGGACCACATCAGTCCAGTTACACACGAAGCACAATGAGAGAGCATGCCACTGAAAGGTTAGAGTTTTGTCACAATGGACGCTGCAGGAAACGTGGATTGTCACCCAATCCACTACTCAAGTAGAAGGACGCCAAGGCGTGCCAGGATATCTGTTACTATGACTTGACCCTTATTACTATCATTGAATGTCAATTAAATATTTATCTGATGGTTCTATAAATAAAATACAAGTTTTATAGTTTTGCCTACAAATGTGAAAGTTAATTAAGTGCTTTAATTTCTATATCATCAGGCACTGGTCGATGTGGATGACTTTGTGGAAGGAGGAATTGAGTAGGAGCAACAAGCAGACTCAAGTGTTCATTGTGCTGTGTCGACTGGGTGTAGTACCAGTGATGTGTCTTGAAAGGCAGGTCATCCATTACCCAGAGTTGTCTCAGGTCATTGTCAGAGAACACCAGGGAGTTGAACTGTTTCCGGCAGTACAAGGAAACTGGCAGATATTGCCTGAGGGGTGACCTGAATGGATCGATGGTGTGTGGAGCCTGCCACAGTTAGGGATTGTCAGGTGTGTGTAGTTCAGGTCAGGGGGATGTAAGAACTGAAGGGTTGGGCACACCTGTGAAGCCCGACAGCAAAGGTTAAGGTAAAAATAGAAGTATGCCAAACTAGAACTGAACTAAGGCCTACAAACAGTCCTCCTCCTCTTCTTCCTCCTCCTCCTCCTCCGCAGCCTATCGTGAATCATGTTTTTGTGTCATCAGTAAACACAGATTGTCTTCACACTCTCTCTGTCACTGGCCCGTAACTCTGGTGATTGGTTAAAGACACTCAATTTACCTGAGCCTCTGTTGCAAACAGGAAAGGAAGGATTGTTTTTTCTGGTTCATCCAATCAGTTCCTTGTAATCCGAAGTCTCTGCTATCTACATCAGAGCCGCTCGAATTGTCAGTTCCCACAGGGGCCTGGCTTCAGCCGTTGATCTGATGACAGCCTACAGCTCTGTTTGAAGCCATCAGGAAGACAACAAGTACCTTTCCAGGTAGTAGGTTAATCTGGTTAGATCCAAGCCAGTCCCTTCAGCATCACTTCAGTTAGCGCCATAGAGCACTGTGTGCTTGTGGCACTATTTAAATATCATATTTTAATATTATTAGATGGAGTTTTACAGTGACATATCAAAGTAAAGATTATAATTTTTATAAATGAGATGGATGTCAGCTTTTGCAGTACATGGAGGGCTGGTGCAGGCAGTCAGGCACCAAGTACCACACACCAACAGCATTGTAGGAACAGTAACATTTCTATATGGTGCCTATATCCTAGCAAGTACCAGCTCAGAGGTGCAACATACAATAATCATTAAGTATAATCATGAAAATGAACTAGCCTGAGACATTACTGGACCATGGAACCACTGATTGTGATTTCAAGCAAATAAGTCTTGATTTGTTTGGAAAAGGTGGCTATTGTTGGTGGATTACCTGGTAAAAGAAAGTTGGTTCCAGATCTTTGGTGCAGCAACAGATAGAGCATTATAGTTAGTTTTGTTTGATAAACAAAATGTGGTTATGAAACGGATGATGCAAGCATCCTGATGGTGTCATGAAAATGCAGGAAATTAACTACATAAGTCACTTCCTGTGCACTGACTGACTCAAGGGACAGACGCGGTCACTCGTGGCTTTAGGTAGGATAAAACCTTTGCCAGTTATACAATGTTTGGTGGACACTTTGATGTTAACTCATATACATACAATCCAGTTGGATATGCTTCATGACCTGCAATGAACTACAAACACACAGGAGACACCCATTGCAGGGCATTACTGTCAATATCTCTGATTTAAAAGACCAATTTTGCTCCTTCTTTTTTTACCCACCTAGTGATATTTCTACCCGTCCACAACAGGTGTTACCCGTCCAAATGACGGGTGGACGGGTCTCTACATACAAGCTGCTGTTAACAGAACACAAATCAAAAAACTTGTGGGGAGCGCGATGGTTCACCATACCTGCAGCAAAGGCCTGGAATACACTTCCAAACAACACCAGAGCCAGCGCAACAGTCTGATTCTTCAAGACAGCCTGGAAGACACATATTTTTAAAGCTTTTTTAAACTTTAAACTAAACTTTTTTAAACTTTGAGTGGTACATGTGAACTTTCCCTTGGACATGTTCAGGACACTAACTTATTTCTTAAATAATTTTAGTATTATTATTGTGTATACATTTTTAGAAACTTTACTTTACACCGTTTTTATTACTACTTTATTTAATGGTAATTATATTATTTTATTTTTCATTTTTTGGGTCTAAAAAAGATCGCTTTATTAGCATTAATAGTATTGTTTTTTTAACATGATGTTTTATATGTAAAAGCGCCATAAGCGCCACTACATGGCGGATACCGGCGCTATACAAATTGCCATTATTATTACATAAAGCTGTGCTGTCACGGGAAATGTGAGATGGTAGTATAAATGGTCTAACAGCAGTTGTATGGGAAGATGTTCAACTCCAACATTTGCGGAAGCGTTGATTGTTGACATAAATCATGTATATAAATACAACAGCAGCCAAAGAACACTCCACAGCAGAAGTAGAAGAATGTCGCGTGGCTATTCCTGTGTGCTGTGGTATGTCTGAGACGTGCTGTGATTACCGGCACTCATTACTGCCTCACAGTGACACAATCATCTAAAACCATATGTTAGATTAATATTGGAGTACGTAGGAATAAACCATCTACGCAAATCAGAAGTCACAGACTGAATGGCATATTGACCTGTCAAAACATGGATTTAGCTGTTAGATTGATGTGGTTTGTGTTGACCTGTTGTTGTTGTACTCAAGGCTGGCTTGGAAGGGTGACTGGGATGAGTGGGTGGTTACTGAGGAAGACGTCAAGTAGGATGACATACAACTGACTCGGTACGCTACACAACGTGCTGTAGAGAGGGAGTGAGAAGGAGGGATGGAGACAGGGGGAAGCAAATGAGGTAGAGGTAGAGAGGGAAGTACGGAGGAGGGAGGGAGGGAGGGAGGGAGGAAGGGAGGGGAGGGGAGGGGAGGGGAGGGGAGGGGAGGGGAGGGGAGGGGAGGGGAGGGGAGGGAGGGGAGGGGACGGGAGGGGAAAGGAGGGGAGGGGAGGGGAGGGGAAGGGAAGGAAGGGAGGGATGGAGAGGGAGGGGTGAAGAGGGAGAGATAGAACACGAGAGAGGGGAAGGGGGAAAGGGAGAGAGATATATGCAGAGAGCGAGGGAGCAAGGGAGAGAATGTGAGAAAGGGAGGTGGAAGTGAGGAAGAGGAGGAGAGGGAAGAAGAAGAATGGAAATAGAAAGAGAGAGGGAGAGAGAGAGGTCGTGAGCGAGAGGAGGGGCAGAGGCAGTGGTCAATTGAGGAAACCAAGCTATAGGATCCTACTACTGACCATCATTTCAAACTTGGGGCAGTTTTATTCACCCCACATAGGTGATATAACATATCCCATGCAGGGGGTAAATAGGTCACATCAGAGTAGACTCTCTAACCCAGCTACCTAGGGGGACTTCCTGGGCATAAGTAAGTGCAGACGTACAAGTCTGAGCCACGCTGTTATATGTTTGTAGTACCCCACCACGTGGTACCTCTTGTGTGGGGTCTTGTACTTCCCCTGGCATTGACACCAGGGAGAAGGGACCAGTGTTGTATCTGAAGGACAAACTCCTCCAGGCTGCGTCTCCCACCCACATACTAGACCAGACTCCAGGCCTGGGGGTGAACATTGTACCTCGTGGTCACAAGCCATGTACCCTGCCATTGAGCCATGCCGTCTGGTTGTTGAGATGTAATGACTAGTGACAACCCGGGACAGTTGTTTCTCTACGCCCATATCACTGCCTTCTGATCGTGGGCCCAGGTTTCGATGGCTGCGCTTGAAGTGAGCCACCCTTAGGGCGAGGGATCACACCAGCCTGCTCCTTGGCAGAGTCCGGGGCTCCGAGCTGGCCATGTTGTCTGTGTTACCTGCCGATAAGGTACTTGGATGCGCTGCTGGATGCGTGATAAAAACACTGATGCTGTTAGCTGTGGCTATCTGGTGTGTTGTGCGATATGCTGTAAGTGCTGGTGGTGACGGCAACGGAGGCTGACGTTCTTCCACTCCAGAGCTTCTGGATAACATCCCCCGTCATGCATTATTCACACACTTGTTATTGTCGAGTTGTGTTTTCATTGCTACATCACTTGTGTGTGAAGAATGTAATGTGGTTATTTGGCACAGAACATACCAGTTTCATATAAAAAGTTATGTTGTTAGGAACCTAATGGTCTAAAGCCATTAAGCCTGTGTGAGATAGCTCTTGGGGTACCGTACGTCAGTGCTTGTATTGCTAATCTTTGTAGGACTCGTGTATATCAAGGCCAATCTACTACTATATTGTAGAGTACCCACACCTCAAAGGGTACATAGAGTACCTGTACCTCAAAACGTCTTACTACAACTATATAAAGTATTTGTACCTCAAAGCCAATCTACAACTTTGTAGGGTAACTGTACCTCAAAGCCAACCTGTTTAATCCGAGGAGACTGGAAGCCAAGGAGGTGAAGGAGGAGAGAGAGTGTGACTTTCTGTTTGCTGATGACTGCGCTCTAAATGCCAGCTCAGAAGATGAGATGCAGTGGGACATGGACAAATGTTCGCCTGCCTGCGACGCCTTTGGACTTAGCACCAGCACAGAGAAAACGGAGGTCATGTTTCAGTCAGCACCCCACACAAACTACTCAGATCCAACCATAACAGTCAAGGGCCAGAAGCTGCAAACTGTAGACAAGTTCACACATCTCGGCAGTACACAGTCCAGAAATGTGTTTATCAACAACAAGGTTGGTGCAAGAATTGCCAAAGCAAGCACAGCTTTTGGAAGGCTTCGTAAGAATGTGTGGGAATGAAAAGGACTAAATCTGCAAACAAAGCTGAAAGTCTACAAAGCTGTAGTCATGACCACTCTCGTCTGTTCCTGTGAAACATGGACAGTCTACTGTAGGCACGCAAGGAAACTAAACAGATTCTATGTCAACTGCCTGTGCAGGTTGCTTCACATCACCAGGCAAGACATGATCCCAGACACGGAGGTCCTCAAGCTTGCACCGCATTCAAACTCTGCTGAAGAAAGGTCAACTTCTATTAGCTGGCCATGTTGTCAGAATGAGCGAAGAAAGGTTACCAAAGATCTAGTGGCGGTCAACGCAAACATTATAAAGACTCGGTCAAATCCTCCCTAAAGGCCTTTGAAATCAACAACGAGTCTCAGGAAAGCCTACAGCTGAGCAATGCACCTGGCGCAGCCTCATCTGAAAGGGAGCTCAGTCCTATGAACAAACCTGGATAGGCCAGGTGGAAGCTGCTCCGCAAGTCCAGTGCAGCGGAAACAAGCTCTGTGATTATTAATGCTCTTCAGTGTCCAAACTACGACAGAACCTTTCGTGCCCGAATCGGCCTTATCAGCCACATCCGGATACATCGCCTACATGCCACAGACCAGTGATGTCATGGTCATCATCCCCGATGGATGGACGAACAGTTACTACAACTATGTAGGGTACTTGTACCTCAAAGCCAATCTATTGCAAGTATACAGGGTAACTGTACCTCAGAGCCATTCTACTACAACTACTGGTATGTAGGTACTAGGTACCTGGACCTCAGAACCAGTCTACTACAGGGCAACTCTGTAGGAAACTGGACCTCAAAGCCAGTCCATAACAACTTTGGTGTACCTCAAAGCCTGCCTAGAACAACTTTGAATACAGTACCGTACCTAGTACAGTATGACTGCAAGTAGCATTGCTTTCTAACACAGCCTTATACTTATAGATGTTGTGTCACACAGCCCCCGTACTTAACATGACATCTAAAGTTTCACAGTAGTAAATGAAATGCGCAGTAATATTCTCACTTTGACACATTGACTTGGAAGAAACTTGAGTACATGACAGTCATGACTGCTGCTCAGTAGTATTTCTCATTAAGGAAATGTGATATGCCATATAGCATTACAAAGAAAACATTTCCTATGGTATTATATTCTCCAATATGTGTTTTTGACATTTTCTTCTCTATTAAAATCCAATATGTTTCCATGTTGCCTATGGGTAATAATATGTGTTGCCACCAGAGAAATATCGTATATTGGGCTTTTAGTTGTAATGAGATTTGTGCAGATAAATTTAGACACAATGTCCTAAGGTCTGGAATAGTAGATTGTAAGCAAAACCGAGTTCTCATGGAACCACCAAAGCTGACAGTTTCTTTTTCTCTGTGTCACACAGTGCAGTGGTGTACACCGAAATTAGTTACTATACAAAAAGCTAAATCAGGCAATGACAAGCAGTCCAAATAAAAACATTTGTTGTAGACATTCTTACATTACAGCCATGATGTGAATTATGTGGGTTTTCTTAAAGCTGTCCACTGATGAATCAGTTCACTATTGGGAAAGTGCATCCTTCGTTATCATTTTAATTGAGTTGATTGCAAATGGCGACTGATAGTGGGTAGTGATCACACAACATGGCCGTCTGTTGGTGTCTTGTCAGACAGTTTTCTTTCACTCCCCAAAACAGTCCCCTGTAACTAAACACTGAAATGATCGCACACACATGTATCACGGAATGTTTTCTGCCATTCGGTGAATTAAACTAGATTTCATTCTGTGAGAGACGTTGTTTGGCTTTGCTGCACCGTATTGGCTGGACATCATTTGCGTAATGGCATTTGGCAGGTGGGCTATTTTCAGCTTCTCAGAAATCTGCTTCCATGCATTGTAAACGTAAGTGAATGTTGGTCTGATGTGGTGCACTGGGACGGTGCCGTGGCGCAGAGGGTGTGGGGCGGTGCAGCTGGAAATGTAATCCATTTATTTCTCACATAATTTCTCGCGTTTAAAATTTCAGAAAATAAAAAGTACAAACTTTATCAAAAAAAGTAACAGCTTGTAAGTAAATGTCAATAATTAAAAAAATTATGTTTCAAAATAGTGAAAATAAACCTCGCTCAGTGTAAATGCAACCATTATTACTGAAGAAACGTTTTAATGAATTTCATTAAAGGAATTTATGCAAACCAGTATAATTCATTGAGGTGAAAGTTAATTTTTGTGACAGTTACTCAATCTACAGTTTGCTCTGGAACAGGTATTTGTGAAGATCGTCTTGGCCTTGGGTGACATGACTGAATTGTGTGTGGCAACATGTAATAATTGCACACTGCAGTAGTGGCACTGTGGAATGGTGGCAAAGTATTGCTGTGGCAAAAGTGTGCTAGTGGCATTATGCATTACCATAGTGGCGCTGCAGATGTGACTTCAAGACCCTCCCTATCCATGTCTTCCCTCCCTGTCCGTGTCTTCCCTCCCTGTCCGTGTCTTCCCTCCCTGTCCGTGTCTTCCCTCCCTGTCCGTGTCTTCCCTCCCTATCCATGTCTTCCCTCCCTGCCCGTGTCTTCCCTCCCTGTCCGTGTCTTCCCTCCCTGTCCGTGTCTTCCCTCCCTGTCCATGTCTTCCCTCCCTGTCCGTGTCTTCCCTCCCTGTCCATGTCTGCCCTCCCTGTCCATGTCTTCCCTCCCTGTCCATGTCTTCCCTCCCTGTCCATGTCTTCCCTCCCTGTCCATGTCTTCCCTCCCTGTCCATGTCTGCCCTCCCTGTCCATGTCTTCCCTCCCTGTCCATGTCTTCCCTCCCTGTCCATGTCTTCCCTCCCTGTCCATGTCTTCCCTCCCTGTCCATGTCTTCCCTCCCTGTCCATGTCTGCCCTCCCTGTCCGTGTCTTCCCTCCCTGTCCGTGTCTTCCCTCCCTGTCCGTGTCTTCCCTCCCTGTCCGTGTCTTCCCTCTCTGTCCATGTCTGCCCTCCCTGTCCATGTCTGCCCTCCCTGTCCATGTCTTCCCTCCCTGTCCGTGTCTTCCCTCCCTGTCCATGTCTTCCCTCCCTGTCCATGTCTTCCCTCCCTGTCCATGTCTTCCCTCCCTGTCCATGTCTGCCCTCCCTGTCCGTGTCTTCCCTCCCTGTCCGTGTCTGCCCTCCCTGTCCATGTCTTCCCTCCCTGTCCATGTCTTCCCTCCCTGTCCATGTCTTCCCTCCCTGTTCATGTCTGCCCTCCCTGTCCGTGTCTTCCCTGCCTCTTCCTGTCTTCCCTCCCTGTCCGTGTCTTCCCTCCCTGTCCATGTCTTCCCTCCCTGTCCGTGTCTTCCCTCCCTGTCCATGTATTCCCTCCCTGTCCATGTCTGCCCTCCCTGTCCGTGTCTTCCCTGCCTCTTCCTGTCTTCCCTCCCTGTCCATGTCTTCCCTCCCTGTCTATGTCTTCCCTCCTTGTCTATGTCTTCCCTCCCTGTCCATGTCTTCCCTCCCTGTTCATGTCTTCCCTCCCTGTACATGTCTTCCCTCCCTGTCCATGTCTTCCCTCCCTGTCCATGTCTTCCCTCCCTGTCCATGTCTTCCCTCCCTGTCCATGTCTTCCCTCCCTGTCCATGTCTTCCCTCCCTGTCCGTGTCTTCCCTCCCTGTCCGTGTCTTCCCTCCCTGTCCGTGTCTTCCCTCCCTGTCCATGTCTTCCCTCCCTGTCCATGTCTGCCCTCCCTGTCCGTGTCTTCCCTCCCTGTCCGTGTCTTCCCTCCCTGTCCGTGTCTTCCCTCCCTGTCCGTGTCTTCCCTCCCTGTCCGTGTCTTCCCTCCCTGTCCGTGTCTTCCCTCCCTGTCCATGTCTTCCCTCCCTGTCCATGTCTGCCCTCCCTGTCCGTGTCTTCCCTCCCTGTCCGTGTCTTCCCTCCCTGTCCATGTCTGCCCTCCCTGTCCGTGTCTCCCTGTCCATGTCTTCCCTCCCTGTCCGTGTCTTCCCTCCCTGTCCGTGTCTTCCCTCCCTGTCCGTGTCTTCCCTCCCTGTCCGTGTCTTCCCTCCCTGTCCGTGTCTTCCCCCCCCGTCCGTGTCTTCCCCCCCGTCCGTGTCTTCCCCCCCTGTCCGTGTCTTCCCCCCCTGTCCGTGTCTTCCCTCCCTGTCCGTGTCTTCCCTCCCTGTCCGTGTCTTCCCTCCCTGTCCATGTCTGCCCTCCCTGTCCGTGTCTTCCCTCCCTGTCCGTGTCTTCCCTCCCTGTTCGTGTTTGCCCTCCCTGTCCATGTCTTCCCTCCCTGTCCATGTCTTCCCTCCCTGTCCGTGTCTTCCCTCCCTGTCCGTGTCTTCCCTGCCTCTTCGTGTCTTCCCTCCCTGTCCGTGTCTTCCCTTCCTGTCCGTGTCTTCCCTCCCTGTCCATGTCTTCCCTCCCTGTCCATGTCTTCCCTCCCTGTCCATGTCTTCCCTCCCTGTCCGTGTCTTCCCTCCCTGTCCGTGTCTTCCCTCCCTGTCCTTGTCTTCCCTCCCTGTCCATGTCTTCCCTCCCTGTCCATGTCTTCCCTCCCTGTCCATGTCTTCCCTCCCTGTCCATGTCTGCCCTCCCTGTCCGTGTCTTCCTTCCCTCTCCGTGTCTTCCCTCTCTGTCCATGTCTGCCCTCCTTGTCCGTTTCTTCCCTCCCTATTCGTGTCTGCCATCTGTGTCCAAGTCTACCCCATCCATGTCTGCCCCCCCCCCCCCCATGTGAGGGTAGCTGAGGAACCTTGCCACACTTAACCAGCTGCCCCTTGTAGCTGGCCACTGTGGCTGATGCAGCCAGCTTTATAGGCTCTGTAGAGTCCTCACTTTGGTGTAGTCACTAGTCATCAGTCCTTATGCACCACTTCATCAGTTCATCACTGTTGCACTGTGGCCCCAACCCAGACACCATGGACTTATAGCACTGAATCAAGTAGTGGTTAGTGAAGGTTGCACTGGAGTTATCATGTACCCAGTAGTCTAGTGTCACAGTGGCCTGAGAGGCAGACTAATGACGTTGTCAGTGTGCACTTATCTGCACCATCCATGATCTTATTATAGTTCTGGCAAATGCTATTTAAAAACACTTTTCAATTTTTTTATTGTTTACAGGTCAGATTCTAGCATATCAATATCCTTCTTGCGATATGGCCTCCATGCTTGTATACAATATTCTAAATGAGGCCTAACTATTGTTTTATAAAGCGGTATTATTAGTTCTTTTTCTTTGTATACTATATTTCGCCTAATTAATCCAAGAATTTGGTTTGCCTTCGCTGCTGCAATTCCACACTGCTCTGATACCTTCATGTCAGCACTAATGGTTAAACCTAAGTCCTTTTCCTTTACAGTAGTATTTAGTACAGTACCACCCATTGTATATTGTGCATTTTCATTCCCATGTCCTGTGTGGAGGTACTTACACTTTCCAAAGTTAAACAGCATTTGCCATTTCTCAGACCATTCTATCAACTTATTTAGATCATCTTGTAAATGCTGTCTATCTGCATCACTTTTTATTTTCCTAAACACTTTTGTGTCGTCCGCAAACTTCAACACCTTGCTTGTTATGTCATCATCCAAATCATTGATATATATTAAGAATAAAATAGGTCCTAATACTGATCCTTGCGGTACTCCACTCAAAACAGATTTCCAATTTGAAACCTCCCCATCAACTACTACTCTTTGTCTTCTATCAATAAGCCATTTTTCTATCCAGTTAATCATACTATTTCCTATGCCATGGGCCTTTAGTTTAAGTAGTAATCTTTGGTGTAAACACATATCCTAGAACAAGAGTTACAAAGTTCTGTCAATAAATGCAGAACTTGACAAAGGTGAGACCACATTGCAGTCCATAAATAACTATCTAATGTAATGTTCTCTTCGACAATGCATCGAAGAGAACATTACTTCTGCCTAAATGACCTTGTGTATTTTTTTTTAGCCTTTCTATATTTATTTATTTATAATGTTTTTATTAGTCTGTCTTTATGCACTTTTATATAATATACAGTTAATTTTGTTTTAGTTATACATTTGGGTAATTAGTTTTAAGAACATGTTATCATGTACATGTAAAGCGCCCTGAATAGTTTTTAAGCTAGATTTGGCGCTATATAAGTTTATTTTATTTATTTATTTATCTTTAACCTGTGAAGAACCCAAATTACCCAGGGAGGTACACACTGTACTAGTCTATGATAACGGTAGAATAATGTATCTTCATTATGGTCAGAGCAAAAGAAAAATTTCTTAGAAAAGCATCACACAAGCCACCAACGCCTCCTGTGTTCCTGTCACATCAGAGTCATCACACACATTACCTCCTCAACATTTGAATATCTCCTGTTTTTTGCCAATTTCATGATGTCATTTATCTGTTGTATTCTTCAATAATTTTATAGTGATGTCATACACAGCTTGTTTTGCTTGTATGCATTCGTAAACACTTTTTGGGGGACAAACGTTAGTTAGCCTTCCCCATCTTCCACTGTCTCTAAGGTTCACTGTCGTTGGTATGTTATCACTCCATTCCAGCATTCGTCTTTTTTGTGTTTCCCTTTTTCCAAAAGTGTTCTGAGTCAGCCTGAAGTCAATGTGTATGCATGTCTGCTTGTGACAGTTGTGATGAGATGTTGATGAGATGTCTCTATGCTTGGTATTCATCTCCTATAATACTGCCATGACTTGATTTTGTCATAGTCTGTTTGATGTTTACAAACCAGTAACTGGATTTATTACATCTATAATTTTCATCATAACCAACTAATAATACACCATAGAAGTGAGAATTGTATTTGTATAAGTAGTTGTAGGTCGATTGTGTTGAATTTATTTCTGTCCATATTGATCTGTTCCCCTTGGCTGTATCCCTGCTCCCAATGGATCGTTGGGGCATCACTGACATTTCTCTCCACATTTCTCTGTTTTCACCATCCTCTGGGATTCAGGGAACTCCAGCCATGTCCACTCTTTGATGATGTCTTGCTAGTGTTTCTGTCTCCCTCATCTTCTTCCTCTCACTGTACCTAGCAAGATGGTCTTTGCCAGGCCAGATGATCATAAGATGTTGTATTTTGCTTCCTCTATATAGCATCAGGCTGATTATCGACACACTAACTGGTGAATATTAACTATACTTGCTCTCCTCGTGGAATGAATTGCTGTCTAAAACTGATGTTCTAAATTCCTTGCCTTAGACATTTATAATACTTGCACATGATTTCATTCACGCAACTTGTTTATGTGATTCTTTGTATTGGAGCCAGAAACGTGTTAAATTATGGTATAAATAACCACTTGTAATGTCATTTCAGTTTACGTAAGTCAACACTGAGTTTGTCACAGTCAGTTCTTTTGTAAATTCTGTGACTTTGTGTCACATTTTCATAGCCATCATTGTCTTCACCAACTTTGGCATTTAGATACATCACTACAGCTGTGTCTGGTCCACATGCCCTGTCTCCAGCTAATGACAGCTGAGTCTGCAAGCTGTTTTATAACATATAGACTTGCACTTGAATGAAGCAATCAGATTCTATATTTGTTGATAGGCTTTCTTTGGCAGTTGCTCAGCTTTCTGTCTCATCAATATTGCTATCCAGTATCTAAATATAGATTGTGAGGTTGGTGTTATAGGTATCCATTTCTTTCTCAGTGTCTGCAGATTTTTGTATTGTTCTCACATTCCTGCACTCTGTATGGCCAGGTTTTCTTGGCCAGTTAACAACATTGCTGGTCACCAAGTGTCCAGCTGGCTTTGCTCCAGAAGCAGCACTGTCCAGCTTTAGTGGTCTGTGTAGTTTCACTTTCAGTTATCATTTTGGGCCCTGCAGAGTAGATTTGCTTGGGGATTTTATTACCCTTATGCAGAGCCTTGTTATCTCATAACTACCAGATAACTCTTCCCAGGGGATCTAAGGAAATGAGGTTGGTTTAGATGGTGGATAAGCAGATGGTAGCAGTTAACATGTAGTCTACAGTCGTCTAGCTGGTGCCAAGCACAGTAACACTATTTCCCCACAACAAATGCCAAAATCCAGCATTGTTTTATTTGGCTCTCCAGGTGTCAATGTACTCCAGGAAACAGATGCAGCAACCACAACATTAGTTCCGTGTTGTTCAGTTTGAGCCATTCCAAGTAGACAGTCAGTTTGTCTTCTACGAGCATCAAATGAAATGCATATTCTCTGCTAGATCATGAAAACACAATAATTCTGTTTCTTCCCTCCCTGTTGGCTGTCACCTTGTGGGTGGGATGAGGCGTTCAGTGTCAACGTTGTTGTCAGAGACTTATCAATCATGCTTTTGTGGTTCATCTCATGTACTAGTGAATTGGCTTGATTAATCACAGATCAGTTTGCACAATGGTTCACATATTAATAGACACATTGTCATTGCAGTGTTATGGATAGATGGACATATTGTATTAGAGAATTGTGTTGACATCTGGCCACTACTTTGATTCATCGTTGGTATCTATCTTCATTAAATCGTTTCTCAGTAGTTTTCTTTCCAGTAGTCTAGTGTCACAGTGGCCTGAGAGGCAGACTAATGACATTGTCAGTGTGCACTTACTGCACCATCCGTGATCTTATTACAGTTCTGGCTTTTCAACGATTGTATTGTTTACAGTCAGATTGTTGTTGATGGAGATTAATTAAGAATATACACGACTTAGAGATTGCTATGCAGTGATTGCAACTATAGCACTAGGGTTTAGGGTCCTTGTTTCACTGGACGATCCGTCTTTCATCTGCCTCAGACACCCGTGTTAATGTCCATCATGTAGTTACAATCCATGTCAAGTTAAAAAAAAATCATAATTATATTTTAATTCAAGTATGTATGTATGTATATAAATATATATATAATTATATATATATATAATTATAATCACAACCTTTTATTTCAGACATTTCACACCTGCCCACCCTCCCTACCCTCCCCTAACACCCCTTCTCTCCCTTCCCCACCCTCCTCTCCCCCACCATCTTCCTCCCCCTCCATCCTCCCACTGCCCACCTTCTCCTTCACCCTCCTGCTCCCCACAAGCTCCCTCCACCCTCCACCCTCCACCCTCCCCTACCCAGAATAGTCCATATTTTTAGATACATATTGCATCAAATGTTGCATCCTTTTTAGTGGAAAGGGGGATCCGTTCCATATATTTCCATGTGGAAGGTGGCAACTCTATGTCCAAATGGCAGCACTTTCATGCTCCTGTCTCAACATGGTCATGCCTGCTGGTGCCACCTGCTGGATTGTTCTACTACCATCACAGTACCACCTGGTGTTTATACAAATGACTATTTCCGACAAAACTGCTCAGCAGGGCATGTATGTTTTATGAGGGCACCATAACTTTGCCCTGGTGACTGGCCTTAATTTTACTGCTGAAATATTTAGTAGCTTGTCTTGACATTAACCCTTGTCAACCTGTCTGTGGACACTGGATGAAGTAAGGACAAGGACGGTGCCAGTGATTTATGCAGGGTAACATTTTGGCAAATTATATATATTTTGGTGGAGGTGCCGATGTTAACGCATTCACATACAAGCCAGTTGGAATAAGTTTTATGACCTTAGATAAACTACTAACACATGTGACATACATTTTCAAGGTGTAACTTACAATATCTATGATTTTGAAAGACTGCTTCTTTTTTCGTTTTCTCTGCATAAAGCAATGAACGTTACTCCAAATGTTCTGTTCGACAAGTGTTGTGTAGTCACAATACATAAACATGTCAATTGAACTTTAATTTGAATGTTTCAGTGCAAACCTCTTGTTTGCATTGCATGCTGAAATTATATGATTTCCGGATAAATTATCATACTTTGTCCTAAAGATGCGTCTGACAAAAAAGATTGCAGTCAAAGTTTCAATTACAAATGTAACAACGATGACAATGATAATGAATGTAGATTCAACCTGAATGTTGTCTGATGTGTATATAATATATGTAGAGTGCAGTGGCTCACGGGCAGAGCTTCGAACTCTAGACTAACAGGACCAGGGTTTGAATCCTGCTCCCGTTTGAAACTGTGGGCAAGTTCATTCACTTTATATTGCTCTAGTTCATTCAGCTGTATGAATGAATATCTGACTATAGACAGTGGTAGATAGTTGTACAGGCAGCCTTCGCACATTAATTGCAGCATGGCTGGATGCCACCCAGAGTTTATTTGAACAGGTCTGTGAGGGAAGTCAAGTGTAAAGCGCTTTGAGCAATCCTGAGGATTGGGCACTGCGCTGTAAGAACTTAGCTTTCCTTCTGTGTGGATACACAGAAGGAAACCTACCCCCCTCCCGCCCCACCCTCCCCTACTAACCCTAACCCTACTTTCCCTTCCCCTACTCAACCCTACCCCACCCTCTTCTCCCCCACAGTCTACTTCCCCACCCTCCCTACAATCTCCCTCCCTCCACCCTCCCCCACCTTCCCGTCCACACTCCTGCTCCCCACAAGCTCCCTCCACCCTCCCCTACCTTCCCCCACCCTCCCCACAATCTCAGTAACAGTGTACAGACATTAGTTGTGTGTTTAATGAGGCGTTGTTGTGGGTGTGTTGCAGGCAGTGACAGGAGCCGACACGAGAGCACGCAGTGAGCCATGGCAGAGGAGCAGTTGCGCAAGCCGCCCCACATGAACCAGGGTCCGAAGAAGGTGTACATGAACTGGATGCGACAGCAGCAGCAGCAGAGTGACTCCGGGGCCTCCACCTCCAACTCCACGTCCAGCTCCTCCAGCCAGCCCTCCTCCACCCCCAGCAGTGAGGTGACGGACGACAAGACCACCTCCTCCTGCTCCGTGCACAGTCCCGGCTCCGTCTCCAGCCCGGGAAAGATCGACTTCGACCTGACGAACCTGAGTACGCCGGGCACGCCGTTCAGCCTCCGCAGCCTGCTGTCGCCTCACATGCCGGTCAGCAGTGACCACGGGGATCTGGACGACAAGTGGCTGGACCTGTCGTGGCCGGAATCGGACCGCGGGAGTGTAGGGTCAAACAGTCAGAGTCCAACGGCGGAGTCACACCGAATGTCCTCGCCCACCAAGCACCACCCCCAGCCCGTGTCATCCACAGAGCCGACTGTTGTAGACGATAAGGTGGACACGGGTCGGTACAGGAACAGGGATAACAACATGGACGTTACCATGGATACGCAAGGCACGGATCTGACCAAGAACAGTCACGTTCCGGTCGTTTGTGAGTCGTCGTATCCGGTGACGAACCACGAGGCGCCGCGACCGATGAAGTGGCGCGACGTCACGAACAACAACGCGATACGACACGCCACAATGCACCACCAGGCGGCCGATCCGTACGGATCTGACCTCCATCGTAAGCTGGAGCGTATGGAGCTGCTTCCGGAGGGTTATACGGGTAAGTTGAAGGCGCATCACGCGGCCATCGCCGCTGCTGCCAGCGCCACCCACGGACAGCTCATCAACTCCATCCCATTCCCCTTCAAGAGGGACCGAGAGGATGACTGTTACCCACAATCCACTACAACAGGATATGGCTGTGAGCTGGCCAGCAAGGGCCAGCACCAGATGCCGATGCAGGTGTTCTGTAACCCGTCTAGTCACCACATGAACCCAGTGGAGCAGGCCAAGAACATCTTCAGGAACCCGTGGCTGTCGAACACGTTCAGACAGGTGACGCCCTCTGGTGGCAGCATCATGATGGACGGCGTGCAGGTGTCGCCACCTACAGCAGATCTTCCTCAGCTCGGGGTACCGCCGCACATGCACAACTTCATGCACGCCGGCCTGCCGGACAGTCACATGATGGCAGCATCGAAGTTCGGTGGCCGGCCGGTGAATCGAATGCCGTTCAATAGCGGCGCGATATACGACACCGACATGCCACTTGATACATATCGCCAGTTCCCATATCACCTGCACGGTGGCGCCACGAATGACCCGCGAATGCACATGGCTTTTGTGTCGCGGCCCCACGGTTATGTAGAGAACAACGACACGCCTCGAATGCGCCGTGCCAGTGAGGGTAACTTAGCACTAAACACCCCTGTGTGCCACACGTGGCGGGGTGCTGTACCCCTGCCCCGTAGTTCCACGTTACATTTACCCGATTCGCGATCGATCAACGGCAGGTCAAGGTCATCGAGTGACCTGTTGGAGTCGGACATGACCCCACAGGACATGTCAGTGGACCAGCACACATGCTCACAGGACGTTGTGTCGAAATGGAACAAACCGCTGTCATCGACGGCGATATCACAGTCATCGTCAGCAGGGGGCGACACTGGTTCACACCGGTCACTGGAACGCGAGTATCCGGGTGAGACGAAAGTAGGTAAATACAGTGACAATGCAATGCAGAGCTGTACGCTGACGTCAACCCAGCCAGACCTGCCTATCGCCCCCAAGATGGAGGACTCACACATCTGTCAGGTGTGCAATGACGTCGCCGCCGGCTTTCACTGCGGGGCCTACGTGTGTGAGGCCTGCAAGGTAAGTGTCACTCTGGATAGTGTCCTCCACGGTCTACTACAGCACATACCTCTCTCCAATGTATTATATATGTACATATTCTGCTGATACACATATAGATACATATTACACATACATGTGCACGTGCACGCACACGCACACCACACCACACACACACACACACACACACACACACCACACACACCACACACACCACACACACACACACACACACACACACACACACACCACACACACCACACACACACACACACACCACACACACACACACACACACACACACACACACACACACACACACACACAATGGGCCAAAGTATAACAGTTAACATGCAAGTTGTTTCCTTACTCTAGAAAAGCTCTAAACATAAACACGAATGTTTCATCACTGACACATCACATCAGAGTAAATGTTTGACAGATACTGCTGTGTTGAGCTGACCACTTGTGTGAGTGTCATCACTCACTGACATGTCTGTGTCTTGCAGAAGTTCTTTGTACGTTGCCTCAAGCAGGACACAGCAGCCAAGTTCATGTGTCCTCGCAAGAGAGACTGTGAAATCACGAAGGAGACTCGCACACAGTGTCAGTACTGCCGCTACCAGAAGTGCCTCGCCATTGGCATGTACAAGCCAGGTACGTGGCATGTAAGATTTGGTATTTGTGTGTTTCTGGATGTATATTCAAACAATAAGGCGAACTGTCTGATTGTAGGAGTAAATATACCTACGTATTATTACAAATGCTAGAAGAGAACATTTGACGTAACCACAAATATCTTGTTCTGTGGACAGCCCTGTGAGGTTTTTTCCTGTTTGACTGATGTGTCTCAGGTTGGAAACTTTCAAACTGTATACAACATGTAGACTTAATAACAAGTCAACACAATTAGACAGGTGGTATACTACACTGCCAACATGAAAAGTTGAGCAGTTTTCTGTTGTCATATTAGATTACAGAATACTTGAACAACAGTTTATGTACATTGTTGCCACCAGGGGGCACTAGTGTGTCGTCACAGATTGGTCACATCCCATGCAAGGTGTGCGGAGCGCCCTCTTCAGGCTACCATTTTGGGGCCATCACCTGCGAAGGCTGCAAGGTTGGTTGGCGATTGGTTTGTCACTTGGCAAGAAAATAGTTTGTCGGCCTTTAATTGATGGCTCTACAACCCAACACCACAATCATTGTTATAAGACTCCACCAGTCTGCTCCTTATACCATGTTTATCTATATATTTTAAGTAATTTTTTACCATGAAAATTACACATTCATTATTTCAAGTGTTGGTGGAAATTTAATTATTATGTTGGTATATATCTGACGGACTACTGTTTCTGCATTGAAGCATAGACTTCTTCTCATTTATAGAAATCTGACTTTTTTCTGTTATAAAGATATTTTGTCGGAGGAGACTCGGAATTGCTCGTTATATCCGACCATTTATAATAATTTATCATATGCAGCAGTAATTCAATAAGAAAAAACAAGACTAAATTTATTTGGTATATCAGCAAAGAGAATATCTCCACATGATGCCATAGACCATGTTCTCTGAGCCTATTGTCACATGACGTGCACTATGACCTGATGGTGACTGAGTGTGTCGTGCCATGTCGCGTCGTGTCCAGGGGTTCTTCCGGCGGACGGTGAAGGAGAGAGACAGTCTCAAGTACCAGTGCAGTCACTTCTCCAACTGTCACATCACCACACAAACACGCAACGTCTGCAAGTTCTGCAGGTACCAGAAGTGTCTCGAGGTCGGAATGACGCCTGACGGTATGTCATGTTGTGTTGAAATGTGCGGTAGGATGTCGTGTTGTTGTGTAGTTTTGAAATGTCTGGTAGGGTGTCATGTTGTTGCATTGTGTTGAAATATCTGATAGGGTGTCATGTTGTTGCATTGTGTTGAAATGACTGATAGGGTGTCATGTTGTTGCATTGTGTTGAAATGACTGATAGAGTGTCATGTTGTTGTGCTGTGTTGAAATGACTGATAGAGTGTCATGTTGTTGTGCTGTGTTGAAATGACTGATAGAGTGTCATGTTGTTGTGCTGTGTTGAAATGACTGATAGAGTGTCATGTTGTTGTGCTGTGTTGAAATGACTGATAGAGTGTCATGTTGTTGTGCTGTGTTGAAATGACTGATAGAGTGTCATGTTGTTGTGCTGTGTTGAAATGACTGATAGAGTGTCATGTTGTTGTGCTGTGTTGAAATGACTGATAGAGTGTCATGTTGTTGTGCTGTGTTGAAATGACTGATAGAGTGTCATGTTGTTGTGCTGTGTTGAAATATCTGATAGGATGTCATGTTGTTGCGCTCATATTAAAATGTTGTGATCTGCTGTTGTTGTGCAGGGAGTCATATTAAAGTGATGTGACTTGCTGTTGTTATGCAGGAATCATATTAAAGTGATGTGACCTGCTGTTGTTGTGCAGGGAGTAATATTAAAGTGATGTGACCTGCTGTTGTTGTGCAGGGAGTCATATTAAAGTGATGTGACCTGCTGTTGTTGTGCAGGGAGTCATATTAAAGTGATGTGACCTGCTGTTGTTGTGCAGGGAGTCATATTAAAGTGTTGTGACCTGCTGTTGTTGCCAGGCAGTCGTATTAAATGATGTAACCAGCTGTTGTTGTCCAGGCAGTCGTATTAAATGATGTGACCTGCTGTTGTTGTCCAGGGAGTCATATTAAAATGATGTGCCTTGCTGTTGTTGTGTAGTAAGTCGTATTAAAATTATGTGACCTGCAGTTGTTGTGCAGTGAGTCATATTAAAATGATATGACCTGCTGTTGTTGTCCAGGGAGTCATATTAAAATGATGTGCCTTGCTGTTGTTGTGCAGTAAGTCGTATTAAAATTATGTGACCTGCAGTTGTTGTGCAGTGAGTCATATTAAAATGATATGACCTGCTGTTGTTGTGCAGTGAGTGATATTAAAATGATGTGACCTGCTGTTGTTGTCCAGGGAGTCATATTAAAATGATGTGACCTGCTGTTGTTGTGCAGTGAGTCCTATTAAAATTATGTGACCTGCTGTTGTTGTCCAGGGAGTCATATTAAAATGATGTGACCTGCTGTTGTTGTGCAGTGAGTCATATTAAAATGATGTGACCTGCTGTTGTTGTCCAGGGAGTCATATTAAAATGATGTGCCTTGCTGTTGTTGTGTAGTAAGTCGTATTAAAATTATGTGACCTGCAGTTGTTGTGCAGTGAGTCATATTAAAATGATATGACCTGCTGTTGTTGTGCAGACAGTCGTATTAAAATGATGTGACCTGCTGTTGTTGTGTAGTAAGTCGTATTAAAATTATGTGACCTGCTGTTGTTGTGCAGTGAGTCATATTAAAATGATGTGACCTGCTGTTGTTGTGCAGTGAGTCATATTAAAATGATGTGACCTGCTGTTGTTGTCCAGGGAGTCATATTAAAATGATGTGACCTGCTGTTGTTGTGCAGTGAGTCGTATTAAAATGATGTGACCTGCTGTTGTTGTGCAGTGAGTCATGTTAAAATGATATGACCTGCTGTTGTTGTGCAGTGAGTCGTATTAAAATGATGTGACCTGCTGTTGTTGTGCAGTGAGTCATGTTAAAATGATATGACCTGCTGTTGTTGTGCAGTGAGTCGTATTAAAATGATGTGACCTGCTGTTGTTGTGCAGTGAGTCATGTTAAAATGATATGACCTGCTGTTGTTGTGCAGTGAGTCGTATTAAAATGATGTGACCTGCTGTTGTTGTGCAGTGAGTCATATTAAAATGATGTGACCTGCTGTTGTTGTGCAGTGAGTCATATTAAAATGATGTGACCTGCTGTTGTTGTGCAGTGAGTCATATTAAAATGATGTGACCTGCTGTTGTTGTCCAGGGAGTCATATTAAAATGATGTGACCTGCTGTTGTTGTGCAGTGAGTCGTATTAAAATGATGTGACCTGCTGTTGTTGTGCAGTGAGTCATATTAAAATGATGTGACCTGCTGTTGTTGTCCAGGGAGTCATGTTAACATGTTGTGACCTGCTGCTGTTGAAGGCAGTCATATTAAATGATGTGACCTGCTGTTGTTGCCAGGCAGTCGTATTAAATGATGTGACCTGCTGTTGTTGTTGTGTCCAGGCAGTCGTATCGGCCGCCAGCCCAACTCCGTGAAGCACGCGACGCTGATGGAACTTCAACAGATCAAGAAGGCGAAGGCCACCACGGAGCTGATCATCCCAAAGACGGAGCCAATCACTGACTACCCGGACGGCTCCGGCTCCAGCTCCACCGACGCCGCCAAGTCTACGTCTACCGAGACCTCCCCCCAGCAGCCCCTCACACAACCCCCCTCGGAGGAACCGCCCCCTCTGGAGGAGCCCCCTGTTGTCATGGCTGTCACGAACACGGTGGAACCTGTGACTAGCTCCGAGCCGAAACCAGCCGAGGCTGACAGTGCTGCCCCTAGTGGGACGGAGCTGAAGTTTGATGAGCAGAGCATGGCGGAGCAGATGCTGGATGTGGAGTGGGTGATTGAAGCGATGGAGGCCGCTGCTAAGGACCTGGGTCTAGTCAGGGGGCCGGTGAGAGGACCTTCTTTAAAGCACACCTTCATAAGACTTATTATTTCAAGATTGCTTTTTTAATGTCTAGTTTTATCTGCACCTTTGTCTCTTTTAGGTTTTTATTTTTAATTATCGCAACTGGCATATCTTTTTAATTATTTATTTATTTATATTTTTATGTTTTCATATATCTTATTTGTTGCAGTTGATACTAATAATGTATTGTTGTAGTCATTTCTTATTAATTAACTAATATATATATATATATATATATATATATATATATATATATATATATATATCTGCAATTGCCTTTATAGGTATGCATACAATGACTTAGTTATAGATGTTTATTTTTTTTTACTTGTACTTATTTCTTTCTCGTTGTTACTTGGAACGTTCAAAGAAAATGTGTGACATTATGATAATGAATGACATTATGATCAGTTGAGATTAGTTCATCTAACAAATGGTATGAACTTAAATTTTGTTTTCTGACCAGACAAGTTCACTGTCTTCCTCACTGATTACAATCCACGCAGACAGCTATAGCTTGACTGTAATTTGATGGATGTGTACATAATGTGAACTCATTGTTAATGTGAACAGGTACAAAATTAAATTACTACGTTTTGTATTTTTCATAGTACAGTCAATAAAATGGCAGTAAACACATTTACCTAACATAGGACCACTGTTGAACACATTCATGGTTTTCATTATACATTATTATATATAGTTGACATTTTTTAAATATCAATAAATGAGCAGTCACTTCAACGACTGTTGTGTGGTGTATTTCAGAACCCCAATAAAAAGGCGGACATCGTGGCCCCCCTGTCCCCCCTGGAGGTGTGGGACGCCATCATGGAACAGTTCCAGGTGAACGCCCGCGCCGTGCTCAAGTTCACCAAGAAGGTTCCAGGTAAGTCCTCACTCCCCGCCTGGTTCGGGGGTGAACCAGTGCTAAAAGCATTCATGGAGGAGAATTTGCTTTTGTGCATGATTTTACCTCTGTAAGTACATTTTTAATGTCTTATGCAGTGTGCATCTACAGGTAATAATTATAGCGTGTAATAAATGCCTATATCACAATTCTAACATCGCATTTTGTACAACAAATGTGCCGTGAACATTTCTGCCCATTACTAGCCTCTTTCGTTTCAGATTCTTAGCATATTCCAACGTTATGTATGAGTTTTCAGTTTGCCATTGAAGATAAATAAACAAATTAACAATAATAATAAAACTGTTTTTCTATAGCGCTAATTCCCGCATGGCGGATTGATGCGCTGTACAAGACATAATAAATGTAGTAATAAATATAAATATAAATTATATAAAGTAATATAAATTAAATTAAATTTTGGTTTAAGATGTACATTAGTAAACCTTTGTATGAAAATTATGTAAATCATATAAATCAATTTAAAATAAATTAAACACTGTTTTAAAGATGCATAGTACTAAACCTCTGTAAATTATATAAATTAATATAAAATTAAAACATTTACTAAGTCTGTTTATGTAAATTATCTATACATTAATCTAAAACATAAACACTGATTAAAACATGTGTAACACTAAAGAGAAATTCTAAAGCAGTGTCCGTCATTTCAAAATAATTTGAATTAATTAAAATGTCTAATAAAAATATGTCTTTAAACACTTTCTAAACACAGATATTGCTGGGCTGACGTTGCAGGTGTACGTCAGCTGCCCATCGACACCCAGATCATGATGGTGCAGCAGGCCATGTACCCCATCGTCCTGCTCACCTACAGTCTCGACTACGACCTGGTGACGGGCGACTACAACTACTTCAGTCTGACCCACGAGGAGGAGGCCTACATCCAGTCCTACTTCACTCCCTTCAAGATGCTGGTCCAGACCTTCCACATCCTCGGCAACATTGTCCAGCGGCTGAAGGTGGACGACATCGAGACGGCCTTCCTCTGTGGCCTGTGTCTGCTCTCGCAGTCCAAAGGTAGGTCTCTATTTGTACCAGGGTCTCTCTGCTCTCTGTCTAATGGTAGTCTACTCTCTATAGGTTGCTGTAGGTCACTCAACTGTATGACTGATTTACTGCTTTAGACAATAGTGATATTTGTGTATGAATAGTCATTGCGCATTTATTACAGTGTGGCTGAAATCTTCCGAGAGAAGTTTGGGTGGTGTTTGATAAGAACTTACATTTATAAAATTGTGGGAGTTATTGAGATGAAATTCTGTCCGATTGCATAATGTGTGTTATTTCGCTTGCAGACACAGACGACTACCAAGAGGCGCTGGTAGCAGGGTTGACCGTTTACTGTGAACGTAAGTTGCGACCTTTTAAATGAGTTCAGTGTGAGAATAGTCGTGGTCCGAGATGCCATGGCCATACCCACAAACCATTATAACACAAGCACATTCTTGTTTTTCTGTATTTTCAGTAGTATGTTGATTTCCCCATGGCACAAATTACTGATATTAGAAAAAGTACATTATCATTAGTACTGGTACTGTAGTCAGATTATTTGAGAAATTGGTTTTGAGTAAAAAAAACAATAAACAAACAAAAACATGCTATACAATATTTTTTTAATCTTTTTTATTAGAGAGTATTAAACATATTATGTTTAACTGCAGCATATTTCTCTAAAGCAGTTCTCGGTGATCAAACAAAACTTGCAATAGCATCATGAACTGTAAACTATTGTGTTGCCAAGATATATTGTGTGTATATATATATATATATATATATATATATATAATCTAATATATATATGTGACGCGGCATGCCAAAACCAGGCTTTTTGCCGGCAAGTTGACAATTCCATATTATTATTGATTCAATTAGAGGAGATGAAGAGCTTTAAAAGGATACCAAGATGAACACTCTCTCTTGTGCTTGGGCGAAGATATTCCACTTCAAGTGCATACGTTTGTTGAATGTCACTTCCGAGAAAATAAGTTTTTAAAGTGATCGGTCATAAAAAGTGATATCGTGGAACATTACCATAGCAACCACATCTTTATAATACTCCATTTGTCCTGAAATTTTGCATAGACCTAGAGATGGTATATACATATATATATATATATATATATATATATATATATATATATATATATATATATATGAGCATGAAGTGTTAGCCGCCTGTCCTGTCCTCACTGTGCGCTGTCTGTCCCAGGTAAGGCCCTGGTGGGCAAGGACCGGGTCGGCCTGCTGCTACTGCGCCTGTGTGAGATGCTGCGATGTAACCAGATCCACCTGAAGGCCATCATCAACATCCAGATGAACTCCAGCAAGTATTACAACGTGCAGATGCCACAGCTGTTCCAGGAGACATTCCTCAACACCTGAGTTCCACCTGAGTTCCACCTGAGCTCCACCTGGACATAGAGACAGTCTGAGCTGCACCTCGGCACAGAGACAGTCTGGCCACTGTCTGTGATGCCTAATACACACAGCTCATCCGTGGCGCACTCAGTCTGTGCCGTCTCAAGCAGTTGGTCAGCGTCTGTGGAGTGTAAGACTGACAGTACACAGTCTACCTCCAGCACAAAGCCTACGTCATCGCCTGTGTTCAAACACGTGCCTGTGGCACAAGGTGGTCAGGGCATCAACAAAGTCTCAAGCACGAACGACTTAGACCTTCAGGGAATTAGCTTAAACATCAGACCCCTTCTAAAAGGAACAGTTCACACATTCAAGGTCCCACATCTGAGAGACAACTGAATGCTCTGTTATGTCATGTCATGTCATGTGTTGCCGTGTAATTAGGTCAGATAAGCTTACTAAAATGGCCGCCACTGATATGCAGCTATTAGACATTCCTTTATAGTTTTCATTGGAATTCTAGCTCAGTTTCTTCTTTGTGACATAAACGAAGGGCAGAATTGTTCAGGCAATTAAGGTATGTCAATAAAGGTATGTTGACCTGTTGTATGTACGTCGCTGCCATAATGTTAATAAGATAAACATGGTTGCTATGGGGACCCTTGATAGGTCGCTCTCAACGTCTGTGAAACTATTGAGGGGTGTATTCGCTACCTCCTGTAGTGTTACATGAACCCAGACTCTGCAACACCTGTTTTGCCTGAACAATGTCATTTGAACAAGTAATTGTCCATAACTTACGTGAAAAAACATGCAAGCAATGTGCTTATTAGTTAAACGACTTTCTGTACTACATTTGTTCAACAAGTTGGCTGTTGGCATACGGTTCTTTTTCAAACTATTACACTTAGACACTGCTATTGCGGTATACTCGGCAGCTATTGTGTGTGGCACTGTTTCTGTATTTTATGTGGTAAAACATTTCTTGACACATCTAGTCAGACAGATCAAGTTGGTTTGGTTTTGAGAGATGCTTCAATGTTACCATCAGCCATAGACCACATTGCAAACATCAAGTAAGCATATGTATAGTGTTTATGGTATCAGTTTAATGGGACCATAGTTTCAAGACGAGTCGCGGCCTGACAGTTGTGTGATAGTAGGACATCCGAAGTGCAGGAATTGTTGTCATGTTGAATGTGTTCTTATGTAGCTGTTTGGAATCTCAGAACTCACCAAGCCTTGTTATTACGTCGTGTGCCATATCAGCGGAGAGGGAATGAGATTGTATAAAGTGATATGTAGTCTACTTATGTATGTACGTGCTGTAATTACTCTCGGTGCCATATCCCAGTGTTGGTTTGGTTGTAGACCTGTGTGCTTATTATTGTTTTGTTTGTGTACTCGTTACACGACGTCTTTCAAAGGCAGCATAATCCCAGAAATGGAAACACGCAACATTGACCCGACATTAATCGTGAAACCAATCACGTGCGGCTAAATGTTTGTTCGTAGTAAACGACGCATCATGTATCATAATGGTCTTGCGAATAGTGTTTATATTGGTGATGATGGTCTGATTGTGTTTAGCTAGGCAATTGTTTGTTAAGGCCACTTGGTATGTGCTGTTTATGAACAATGTCATGGGCTGTTACAATATCATGGCCTGTTTATAGGAAACTGCTGAACTATGAAATGATGGAACCCGGTGCACACAAAATATGATTTTATCAGTTTACCTGATCAGCTGTCATGTGTTTTACATATATTCGAATATAAGGTTTTACGAGAGTTGTAGTTTGTAATTTATTGCTTGTGTTCAGGTCTCTGGACTGTACAAGCCATCCATTTCTGTGCCCTGTATGTCTTTGAAGACATCCACTAAACAGGCCAATTGACAAATGTCAGATTCACGGGTTATTTTTGCTGTGTTGACAGAAAGAGTGCTATAACTAATACCGGTACTCAGATGTTCAGTTTTAAATTGTAGTAGTCGCAAGTGGTTAGTAGTTGTTGACAGATCTGATGTTACCCAAGGTGATTTCATAATGGCTACAAGCTTTTAACATGTGAATGTCACGTTTCAGCCTACCCATGGGGTATATGAAATAAAACGTTCAGTGTAACTGTAATTAATATTACCCCGGTACATATAAGTAATGCTCAGTGTAACGGTAATAATACATTTTATTAAAACAGTCGGCAGATCAGACAGCAGCGCTAATTTTTAACTAATGTGTTTTAATGCATCGCCAGGCATATCAGGGTTAGTTTTTGACAAGGTAAATTTTTTAATTATTGTTTTAATGGATTGTCAGATGTGTTCAGGGTTAGTTTGATAGTTTTTGATGAGGTAAGCTTTTAAACTAATGTTTTAAGGCATTGCCAGGTGTATTCAGGATTAGTTTTTGACGCGGCAAAAATATGTTGACAGGACTTTGTCAAAACATTAGCTGTAGCTGTGTTTGAAACATCAGACTCGGTTGAGAAGACGATAAGACCATTGCTTGAATCTGTTGGCTGCCATAACAAAACATGGGCAATGTTGTTAACTGTACATTGTCTTATTTCTATGGAGAAATGAGTACCCGGTTATAGTTGTTGATCTGATCATGGGTGTGAATGAGTAGTGTTCATGAGCAAAAGTTTTGCCAGACGAAGTGTGTTTCCTAGACTGGATATTAACCATAAAAACTATCCTGGTTTGAAAGAAATCTTAAGTGTTGGTCGTATAGAAATATCAGTCCTATGTAATGTCACCAAGTGTCACATGTAATGTCACTAGTAGTGTGCCATATGAGCTTCTTAGTGACAGTCTGTGGACGTCACTATGTCTGCTAATAAATGTTGTGATATTTTATTGTAACATGTTCCGTCTTTCATTGTGAAACACACATTCTTGACTCATTAATTATATTCAGATTTTGTGTAGAGTAAAATCTCTTGGAAACAGAAGTGTTCTGATCTCTTCTTAACATGTTATCACTTTAGTCACTTCAGACTTCATTAAAAGTCAACGATGTTACAAAATTCATGGTCATGTAAACACTGCCATTCCTTCCACATTAGTTCAGTTCACTTTATCGCAGTAGTGTGGATGCACGGTCCATTTATCACTGTATCAGATGGCGCAGAAATAATATCACAGATTTATCATTGTTCCTCTTCATGACTTTGCCAATGCCTGTAAAGAATATGAGCAAAATCATCAAAACACAGTTGACACTCAATGTCTACCTTGATGTGATCACCTTGGTTGGGTCACCTTAATGTGGTCACCTTGTTGTGGGTCACCGTGTTGAAGTTACCTTGCCAAGTTGAGTCAATAACTATCAAGCTATGACAAACTGATGTAAATCCACAAATCAAGTCACAATTGTGAAGTAACATTAGTGCCATATTGTCAAAGGATGGCGTCCTTTTGTCCTGCTTTGTCCTTCTCATCTGTCCTTGTCTGTGTGACGTCATGGCAAGCACTGGCTTTAGGTGAGAAGTATCGCAAGATGGACACTGGTGGAGAGCCCTGAAACATCAGAAACTTTGTTCAGTAAAACTGTTATGACACATCTTACATAAGTTACATAAATCTTACAGAAGTGTAATTCCTTATTGTAACACTTCGTTCACTGACAATGGTCATATATGATACAGCTTTCTGAAAAATTTACAAAATATTTCTTGATCACACAAATCATCAAAGAACTGCTGCCACTGAACATGTTTCTTAATATGTACATAAGCCACTAAAAATTCCAAGCTATCTTCAGGCTTTCTTAAAAATACACACAACCCAAAACCAATTTACACAAGCGCAATATTTACATGCACTTGTTTACACCCACTCATCCCACTCATCAACAACCGGCTGCCACAGAATTTGTATCTTTTAAAACTAGTTTGTTCCCACAGTGATCGGCTCTGGAGGTGTGGTACGCCACTCACATTTACAGAACTGGATGTTATCATTGCTGTGGTCTTATGGGCGTCCACTGTTTTATTTGTGAAACTAAAATTCTACAGTTCTCCATATCATATAGAAAACTGAAGTTTTTAAGGTCTTGATTTTTAACTTAATGAAATTCCACATCATTCAAGGATTTCCATGTCCCACATGAAATGTATACAATAAAGGTTTTGCAGCTGAATGAATCTGTAATTTTTGTGTCGACGAATAATTTATCCAGTCATTATTTCAAAAAATATGAACCATCTCAAAAAACGACGTCTGTAAATATTTGTTATATTTCTACTTATACATGCACTCTTGTCGAAGCTTAGTGTTTAACTGTAAGGTAATATTCCAAACAAATTTCATAATTACACAACTAGCAATATTTAATTACTTCTACATTTCGACCACCATCGGCGGCCTTCTTCAGGAACTGAATGTTCAGTGGTCACTGTTCGCTAGACGGCGTGGTGAGCAGACTGTCACACGTGACTTAGTCTGTAGCCCCCCTCGTCTCTGTTCGTAGTTGGTTCCGTCTTCCTAATCCAGACGAGGGGGGCTACAGACTAAGTCACGTTTGGGATAGAGTGCTCGCCACGCCATGTAGCGAGCAGTGACCACTGAACATTCAGTTCCTTAAGAGGGCCGCCGATGGTGGTCAAAACGTAGAAGTAAGTAGAATACTGCTAGTTGTGTAATTATGAATTTTTTTGGAATAATATACTGCCAACTTGATGAACATTTTCACGAATGTAAGGTAATAAATCATAACAGAAGATTTGTTTTTAATATTACTCATGTAATAATTATAATATCTGAGTCACTGAGTCGTGTGTGGGAACTAGGTGTATTCTTTGTTCTGTCAGGACAACTGACCTGGTCAAGTTGGGGTGAACCTTGCCGCCCCAGGGTTGTCAGTCGAGGGGGCGTCGCACACTGCAGTCTCCTCCCCAACATCCTTGGCGTACCCCCTGACCTCCTCAACCCCTTCTCTCCTCGTTTTCCCCCGCCTGAGGATCGTGGCGTCACCACCTTATCCCCACCACCAGATGGCACCACTGGTGACGAGTGTTTCGAGCCTCGTAGTCCCGGGGAGAGAACTTTGTGGCAAAGGTTCGCCCGATCGGGCGACGGCTTCTCACTTGCCCACTTGGTTAGCCATGTCGGGGTGTGGCTCGGTTTCGGAGGCAGTTTCCCAACCGGGGTTCGTGGCTCGGGGTTGAGTACATAGTTCGGCAGCCCCTGGGTGGGAGACTGGTGATTGGTCGGACAGAAGCGAGGCGGGCGTCCCCCCGACACAGACGGACTCAGTACGAGGCCTGCAGAGTCATGTGACGCTTCAGCCAATGGAAATAATGCCTTTCGAGCCGAATCGTCGTGAGCCACTGGCAACCCCACACATGACTCGGAGTCACTCTTTAACGGTGTCGACATCACCCGATTGTCTTTGTTCATGTTGTTGTTCAACTTAGAGTTACTCACATTCTCAGAGCATTTTAGTTTTTTGTTTTGGGTTGGACCCCCACTGTCAGCTGTAACTGCCCTACATGTGTTTGGGACGACGTCGTCACAAAGTTTCCGTTTCACTCGTTCTTTCAGACTGTGCTCCTCTGACGACTGAGTCATGTGACTCGATCCTGTCGACGTTCCACATTTCTTTGGCGTCACTTGTAGTGTGCGTGGTGACCGCCCGGCCTTGCTGGCAGCTGCGGACACCCACTTTGAGATGGATGATGGGGTCAATGGGCTGACACCGGTTGAGCTCGAGGTGGTTGCCATGGCAATAAGATTTCTGCGGACCGTGGAGGAGACCTTAGCAGGACTCTGTGGCAATGTTGTCCCTTTCATTGGTGACTTGAGAAGTACGCAGGCAGCAGAGGGGGGAGACTTCACAGAAACACCTGCAACAGAAATGTCAACTTTAGTGGCTGAATCTTACTCTTCATGTTTCGAAAATTCCATTACAAACACATCTAATGGTGACATTTAAAAAAGAATGTGCTGATACAATTGAGAAAACTATTCTGAAGAACGTTCAGTGATTTCGATGAACAATTGCTTTAATAAGTTATTGGCCCAAAATAATATACAATCATATATATATACTGTATATATACTGTATATATACTGTATATATATATATATATATATATATATATATATATATATACACTAGTGCTGGTTCGATACCAGGTTTTGTTCGATACTGATCGATACCTGAATTTTGTTCGATACTCGATACTCGATACTTACGTTGCAAGTCTAATATTCACAGAGAACACAGTTCCCAGTAGAAACAGTATGCAACAGAAGTAGTGCTGGTTCGATACCAGAATTCTTCGATATCAATCGATACCAGACTTTTATTCGATACTCAAAATTTACCTTGTAAGTGTAATTCAGTACAGTAGAGATCTCCAAAGAAACACACTACTATCCACTTAGACTAATGCCACAGAAACACACACAATTTTTCCCTTACAAGTAGGGAGATATGTGATACTTTTATAGTCATGCAAACAATGATTAAAATGCAATTTTCATTTTATGTAAGTAAACAAACAACAGTTTCAATATAATTGATTATTGTTGTAAAACTAAAAGGCAACTGTAATATAAAATTAAAACAATAAAGACAACTGCAATAAAATACCTAGTGACAAATAAATTCATCAATTGCACTGAATTATTTTAAATTAATAACAGTACTTCACCCCAGCTGTTTGTAAATACACTATAATATAGTAGCTTAATTTCAATTCACTGTGTCTCCTAAAGTGACCATCAACAAATACAGCTGAAACATAACATACAAATAATATGTTATTATTATATTAAATATAAATAAACCTATCACTTATAATAGTGCCACTGCCAGCACAGCTGCACACTCACTGTTATAACTGTTTTATAATTAATTGAATCGTAAAGATAATTGTGATTCAACATAAAAACTGTATAGACGATTACAATAAAATAACACTAATTAATAATAGAAAAAAATATTAATAAAAATTTCAATTGCACTTCCCAGTTCACACCAATTTTGTTTATATAAAACTCAAATTACCAAGTTATCAAGTACACATAACAACCCCATAATGTTTTTGCAACTGTTTTCAAGAACCGGTCAGTTTCTTCCTCTACCTCTGGCTCTGCCAGTGGTGAATCTGTTTGGCCAGTGCCAGTGACTGGCAGTGTCACAGTGAGAGTGACAGTAGATGCAGTAAGCACATCGTCATCGTTAATCAGTCACGTCGTGTATGTCACTTCTTGGCGATGTTTGCCGCAGTTACTTAGGAGATTCGGCAACCGATGGCGATTCGCTTCGACTGTAACTAGATGTCCATTGTTCGCTCACTGTCGAATATTTCGATAGAATACGTTCTCGAGTCAATCATCAATGGCAATGCGACGTTGTCAACAACGTCAACGTCGACGACGCCATACGATGAAAGTTGATCATCACGTTTTGATAGCTTCTTGAATGGTGACATGTTTCGTCAAATTCGATGTATTTCCCACGCTATCTTTGAGACGCCTCTAGCACAGCAGACACTCTTTGTTGGAAAACTGCCAAATTATTAGCGATGCCGATGAACGTTGCGACTTGTTGTCGTTCGCCTTGGCTGTGGGCATCGTGTACGGCAAATGGTGGCGCCACCAAACGGAACCCGGGTAAACATAACCTCCGCATCGCGCTCGAATAAATATTTATATTAATAATATTATTATTAAACTAGTTTCATAAATACTAGTGCGTGCAATAAACACTCTATACAAATACTATAGGATGTGTGTTTTTGTACGCGTAACCGTAAATAAAGTAGGGAGAAAGATGGCATGGTACTGCCACCAAACGAGATCGTCACATACGAACCTTGGTTTGGGTAACGAGGCTAAGCGAAGTCTGACCTACGCTAAGATAGCACACAGAAAACAGTTATTATAGAGACTAATTCTACAATAAAGTTTTAGAAAACAATTCACATTTTATGTTATATTATTTTTTAAACAACCACGCCTAAGTCAATTTAGGCTGCGAAGCGCTGTAGTGATAGCTCCCGTAAACAACGTCGTCATCAACAACGATGTTGCGCCTTCGCATCGACTTCGTCGAATGGACTCGATGTCGAGTATCGAAATATCGAAGGTATCGAAGGTATCGAAGGTATCGAAGGTATCGAAGGTATCGAAGGTATCGAAGGTATCGAAGGTATCGAAGGTATCGAAGGTATCGAAGGTATCGAAGGTATCGAAGGTATCGAAGGTATCGAAGGTATCGAAGGTATCGAAGGTATCGAAGGTATCGAAGGTATCGAAGGTATCGAAGGTATCGAAGGTATCGTAGGTATCGAAGGTATCGAAAGTATCGAAGGTATCGAAGGTATCGAATAGTGGGCGTTCGATACCAAAATATCGAAGTATCGCGATACCACTAAATATCGGTATCGAACTTTCGCAAGTATCGCGATACTTCGATATTTTTGGTATCGAACCAGCACTAATATACACACACAAATCAAAACAGAAAATTAGTAATAAGCAATGAGAAAACAATTTGCTTAGTTACTTTTTTTAAATTAATATGGAAGTTTTCAAGATGGCATCAACTGAAAACACATCTTACTTAATGTACTCATTTTTTTTTTAAATATGAACGAAAAAAGCCAGAGAAGATAAGGTTTGCGTCACCTATCTCTCGGTGCGTCCTCTCCGTCCAGCCAATCAGCTCCGGTAGTTTTGGCAGTAGGCCAGATCTCCGTGTGAGGCGCCAGAAATTCATCGAGTTGTCATCACCGAGTGTCACCAATTTGGTGAAGTCTCCCGGACACCATCCGACCCCCGACACCTCCCCTGTGTGACCCTTCAAGGCCAGTGGGGAGGTCACGGGGAGGTCAACGGGCCAGATGTAGGCGTTGCCGTCGGAGGAGCCACTGAGGAGGTAGCGGTCATCTGGACTCAGGGCAGTCTTCACGTAGAAGGTCGAGTTGACGTGACCACGATAGCAGCTCACTGAAACACCATGGGGAGGGACGCAAACTATAACTAGTAGGTTTTTTATTACAGTTGACCAATCACTTCAGTAATACCGTAGTAATAATACAGTCATATTTGATGGTAATTTATTATTTAAAATGTTACTATCTTCGTCAATTTTTATAACTATGTAGTCTCATTTTACATTATGAAATATTTCAAGATTTACACCCATGTTTTATTTTTTAACAATGCTATATTTAAAAGTTCTATCAGATCAGATTTTATTTACGTATTACAGTATACCGTCAGATTATAACAGTGAACTACCAGTTTATAAGAATGAACCAAATAGTCACACTTGACAATGAACTGAACTGTCACACTAGGAAAGTGAACTGTCAAAATATGACAACAGACTTCATGACAATATCATTGTGTGTGTGTGTGTGTGTGTGTGTGTGTGTGTGTGTGTGTGTGTGTGTGTGTGTGTGTGTGTGTGTGTGTGTGTGTTTTGTGTGTGTGTGTTTTGTGTGTGTGTGTGTGTGTGTGTGTGTGTGTGCGTGCGTGCGTGTGTGGAGTGGGGGTGTGGGTATGGGGTGTGTGTGTGTTTTGTGTGTGTGTGTGGTGTGTGTGTGTTTTGTGTGTGTTTTGTGTGTGTGTGTGTGTGTGTGTGTGTGTGTGTGTGTGTGTGTGTGTGTGTGTGTGTGTGTGTGTGTGGAGTGGGTGTGTGTGTATGGGGTGTGTGTGTGGTGTGTGTGGGTTTATGTGCGCGTGCACGTGCACAGTAACTTTCATTACCCACCTGGTTTTGGTTTCAGAGCAGCGCAGTCAAACTGATAGATGACGTTGTCGATGCAGCTGGCAAACAGTCGAGTCCTGCTGGCGTCCAGCAGCAGACTCGAGAACCCTGCAACGAACCCACTACAGGCTGAAAACTCCCCAAAGTTGTCAGATTTTTAACTTAGAAATGATCCATGGTAGAACAATACAGTCAAATCTTGGTTTTTGTCACATCTGTAATACAGTCATTCTCCCAAGAACTGTCCTGAATCATTTCCATAGTCAAGCACAGATTATTAGTCCTCCCAGTTCAGGAGTCAAGTTGGTACATAAGAATAAAATTAAAACGGGTTATGTTGTGAATCTTACATTTTGCCCAATTGTTTTGACAAATACCACACAAAGACATGTATTTGAAGACATCTTAAACCAGTAGAGGAATTGTTACATGGTTCATATTAAAGTTCCTTGATGAACATTAAAATGGAGGTACAACTTATATTGTCAAACTCACAGGAAGCTATAAGTACAGCTTTGCATATCTGCAGTACTTCAGTTATCTCATATCATCTTGAAATCTCAAATTACTTTAAATTATATTACTCTGTACATTGTAGTGTCATTGTTGCTGTAATATATTTATCATTATAAATCGTATAAATAGGAATTTCAAAGTGCAGGAACAAACAGATTGATGTATATTCACCGAAGATATCACTGATTTGACTCACCGTGAGTTCGGATGCTTGTTCCAGCGTAGTCGAAACTGTATTTAGGAACTAATCCGGACTTCTTTGTGCAATGCGTTCGTCTCAAATCCCACATCTTTATAGACCTACAATCATCATCAAACACTACTTCTGATCTTGTTGGGGCAAAATAAAAAGGAATAGAAACAACTGTATGTCATACTTTATTGTAACATCAGCAGATTTTCCTGCCTTGCCCTGGGAAAAGGTCCAAATAAAACCACACATACGCCAATGAAAATATATAGATGATATGTAATCAATTTTAGGGAGCATTCCAGAAATTGTGTGCACTGGAATCAATCAATTTGTGCAGGAATTTGTTTTTTGCAAGAATGAGAACATTGTAAAATTGCCTAACTATAAACGTTCAACACTTAATTCTGACCCATCATCAAAATTTGGAACTGAGCTTGTCAAAAAACAAAAACCAGCCAGCATAGATTGGTTTTTGAGTAAACCTAGACCATTACACACATGGTTTGCACACAAAAAGACACACAATTAAAGGCTATCTCAAGGCTTTTAAGGAACATCCAAGGCTATTTTATCAAGAATGAACTCATCAGAATCTTGACCACAATCTAGGGCTCATCTAGAAATGATGGAGTGACATCAAAATACTAATGAATGACATATGCGGGTGAAATGCTTTGATTGCCCCATGCGTATGATGTACAAGGCGAGTAGTTTAAGAGTGATCAATCTAAGTATGTAACGCACACATCCTACTGTCCTGAAGTCAAAATGATCAATCTGAATTAACAGGATGCTTTAGATCATAAAAGGGTCCACTGGCAACAAGATATTTCATTCTTAACAAACCTTTGTGTATGCTGATATGTGTAAAATATTGTAAAGCCTTAATTTATTTTTTAGATCTATTTATTTTAATGTTTTAAACTACTTATCATTTTTAATAAGTTTAGTCAAATAATCACATCAAATAGGTTTTAATGTCTTAAATTATTTTAATTAGTTTTATAGATACATATCGTATATTATCTACATTATAATTTATATTTATGCTAATGTCTTAAATTATATATTATTTGAATATATTTTAAGAAATATACTTTGCATATTTTATGTCCCCATTTCAATCTCTATGATTGTCCAGAGTGAAATAAACTATTAAATTATATGATGATGGAGGTCTTGAGGTCATGACCTATGTGATAACCAGTAGCATGTGACAGAGGGAGAACGCACCCATCGACAGAGCCGGCCGACAGCAGAGTGTGGTCCTCCTGGAAGACCACTGCTGTCACGCTCTGGTGAGTTTCCTGGCACAAACATAAAACAACTCGGGTCATTAAACATAAAATATTTTCTTAGTCTACAAGACGTTCAGTGATGGAATTCTGTGTTCTGTGTGGACTTGCTGTTCACTTACGTAGCATGTGAGAAGAGGGTCACTGCCCCTTTTTATGGTTACACACCACTGACTTCAAGTGTCAGTCACATGATCATAAAAGTAAAAGTTATATTAACAGAATTGTTATTGAAAAACAATTCTAAAGGTAAGTCCATTTCGCCCCCAGTGGACCTGTGAACATCTTACAAAATAGTTTATTAAATTTCTCAAAGGAGAGAACATTGTCTTTGGGGCCAATACAAATTCATAGAAACAGTAATTACATAGGCAGTCACAGACTCACATTCACACATTCACTCTGGTAACAAGGTTACACAAATTTAGTCAGTTATAAAATAAATATATGTCTACCACCACTGGACTACAAGGTCCCAGTACAACCTGCGTACAGAGCAAAATGGTGCAAGGGGTGGTGCTGTACACAGGCCACAGGACATCATCATGTGTCTCGGATTATCACCTTTTATTCTTTTTTCTACATGTCCCAGGCTCAGCCACAGACACCTAATTCACTTCTGTAAAGAACGGTCTTTTTGTCAGGTTAGTAGAAAGATTTTAAACACAAAATCTAAACATGTAGAAACACTTTAGTTCATGATTTCAATGCAACATGTTGGGTTGTGACTAAGAGACGGTGCTGTGGTGACAATTTCAGTAAGTATCCAACATGGTGGGTGTCAAAACAGTCAGTCGACTCACTCATGACACGCCAGTGAAACACAAAGTAGGTGCCACACGGTGTCACATACCTGTTTCTTTCGCCCAGTCTTCCGCTCAGTGCACTTGTGGGCATCATGAAGAATGTTTACCGGCTGGATGGCTCCGTCTGCAATCAACAACAAGTTGAAGATAATTGAGCTATCGAGGAAAATCCATCATTAAATATAATCCATTGCTAAATGTAAGGAGCTTTTTAAAACATGTCACAAAGGACATTATTTCCTTTGACACCAGTGAAAGTATCCCAGAGATGCATCCAGGTGGTGATCGATTTTGTTATAAAAATCATTGATAAGGAGCAAGATTTATTTTAAAGAACAAAACCGGACTCATGAGGTCATAAAAATGTCAGTGTTAAAAAATGCAACATTTTAATTATTGTCACAAGCACATCAGAATAATTGTTTGACCTCTTCATTTACAAGTCTTTCAAAGTTTATCCTTCTAATTTGAAAAAAATCACACACACTTCTTTCCCTGTGTAATCTGTATGATGAACAACTGGCTCACTTATTTAAAACAAATCATCTATTTCACACACAAATAAATACGTGAAAATGTCTCTCTTTAAGCACCAGTGCACATTACAAGGTTGTGTGAAACTTGTACCTTTTGACTTTGTCCGTCTGTCCCAAATCATGATGTGACCGTCACGGGAGCCCGTCGCAAACACAACTGAATCAAACACATTTCTACTGAATTACTAAGCAGCCATTAGCTGTTCACCCCCATAAAGCATCCACAAGAAATCTCCCTAAATCTCACCACTAGATGTGTCACTCTGTGTCACCAACAAGACTTAGTGTGACAGCAAAGCAAATATAATATAGTCACCTGTACATTTATAACGGTTGTTCATTAATTAATTATATGATAGATGCTATATAAAATTTTGTATGACGCAATTTTCCATAAAAATTGTAAATTCTTCAATGAATACAACATTTTCTAACAATGTTATCTTTCACATATATTTCTTCTATTTTTAAGATACCATTATATTTCTATTGAGACGGACATTTGTTTGGCATACACATCAGTAAAATGTATTTTGGCCATACACAGTACAGCATTAATACAATTTTATAAAAGAATTCTTCTAGCTCTGCTTTAAACATCTATGGTTTCTAAATCAGAAATGTTATCCAAATGCAAATATAAGATTCCAGTTTACTGTTGCTTCATGAAATTATGAGTAGGTGACTTTTAAACACTGAGTCTAAAATATTTCACAATGTGGACATACTTTGAAAGTACTTTTACATATAAGAAGCCATAAAAATGCGACCAGAGAGAGGAGACATACACTTGTCTGTCTGTCTGTATGTCACAGTCTTCACACTGCTTGTGTGACCTTTGAAGGTCGCTAACTTCTCCTCCTCCTCCACGTCCCACAACACCACGGTCTGGTCACCACTGGCGGTCAGCAGAGAGTTCTCACCCGGTGTCCACTCAAGGTCAAACACTGCATTGGTGTGGGTCAACCAGTCTGGCAAACAATAGCGATTAAACCATTAGCATTAAAATGAATTCTTTAGCATCAATATCCTCAGAAACTCCGAGTTAGTGGTACAATACAGCCAGTGGATTAAGTGTTAGTCTTTGTCATGTACAAAGGACCAGTGGATTAAGCATTAGTCATTGTCATGTACAAAGCAAAGGTAACAGATGGATAGTATTGGTAAGAAACTACTGAAGATAGCAATATTAAAAAGATAAGTACCTCACGGTAGGTTTTCAGACAAAGCAAAATTGAACTTTATGTTCTATGAATGTAACACTTGGTGGGAGTGAGCTCCAAACAGCCGGAGAAGGCTTGAGTTCCAGCAATCTTCATCATTAATTTACTGTATAAAAACTAGATTAGAATCAACAAACCAAAGTCATCAGTCTCCCACGTACCATGCTGGACGGCGCGTGGACCCACTTTCTCTGTGTCGTAGATGACCAGGCCTCCGTCTTCATCAGCAACAGCCAGGATGTGTGGATCCACTGAAACATACCAAAACACATCATAGCAAAACAATATAAAGCATTAAGATGAATGTCACATTGTTGTAGTGACAGGAGTAGACAGCAACACGTGTGCCTCAGAGAGAACATAATTTTCATAATTAGGTTTCTTCAGTTGTCATATCATGTGATATTTTTTTATTATTTTATCAACAGCATTATGTTACATTTCTTGCATTAACTTAAAAATAGTTTTTTTCACTAAAATAAACACTTCAAAATCCAACAAATACAATGTTTTAAAATGGAGTTTGTTTTTTATTAAAACAATGACCACTTTACGAAATCGTGAATAACAAGACTAGCAATATGAGCAGCGCATTCAACCAAATGGCTTCGACTAACCTTTAGAGAAACTGCAGGCCAAAGGCGGGATGTGATCCTACAATACAGAATTACATCCAGGATAATATAGAAATCATTTTATGTCATGTATACTATTTTTTATTTAACCATTGTAATGTTCAAGAAAATCAATAGTTTATTCAATACTTAATACATCTAATCTGAAACCAAGTGTAAACAGTGATGTCGTATTTTGTCCCTAGCTGTAACCATAATTGATTTCCTAGCTGCAAGTGTAAAACAATTCTGGATGATGCTAAACTGACTTTAAAAAATTCCACTATTACTAGTAAATAATTTATATTCCTATGGAATAATTCCCCAAATCTGTATTAAAATATCTTATTCACATATAAAACATGCATTTTTAAAGATTACTTCATCTATAATTTATAATCCATTCATTCTCCAACTTAGTTAATCTGCACACTGCCCTATTCAGTGTCATATTTATAGTCAAAATAATAAAACAACCACTGTATTTTCTCACAGATACAAAATATATAAAAGGCCTGTATGCAAATTTATTCACTGAGATAAGTGAGATTACAATCCTTTTATCAACATTCAACACCCTTTTTCGTACAATGTCACTCTAAATGTTTTAATTTAGCTATCGTCACTCTTAAGATAATCACAGAGATATGAAAATAAGTTTTAAAAACGTAATACAAAAAGTTAATCATTTTCGTAAATGGTCAGGAAAGGGGTCAAGGAAGGTGGTCTCATGTCTCACCCCATATTCTTGGCCTTCTACACAATGGCTGTCAAGTCGAATGCAGCGAAACTCTTCAACAATCTCATTTAGGTTCAATTTAACTGAAAATACAATACAAGTCAATAATCCAATATGAATAGTGTATATATGATCCATTGAAAGAAGAATGTTAAATGTCAAATACCTGGAAAGAAAAACAAACATTTGGGTAAGAGAAAAGACAAAGGTCACAGATCTGATTGATCAAGTCAGAAGACGGTTCCAAGTGGAGCTGGGCAGAATAAAAGATAACTGGACATTGTGTTACCACTTGGAAACGCTACGAAGGGAATCAATCTAGAGGAAGGCCAGCGAGACGATGGAGAGACGAACTAGACGACTACTGGAAGGGCACCATCTGGCAGGAGATAGCGCAATATAGGCAAGATGAGCAGATGTGGAAACTGCATGCTGAGGCCTTTACCCAACCACGGGACTCTACTTAAGGCTGCAGATTGAGTGCACAATTAAATGGTGATGCATGATGATATGGGCCATGGCAACATGGAAACAAACAACCTGAGCAGTGACATCACTGCTCTGTGAATAGCCAGAGGGTTTAAATGCAGACAAGACCGAATTTTTCATCATTGGTACCTCAACGCAGCATGCAAAACTCGATGGCTTTTTCCCCCGACACATATCCTGAGTCAGAGTATCAGACCAGCTGCCTCAGTTTTAAATCTTGGAGTAACGTTTGATCAATATCCACAATCTAACTCCATCAAGAAATTCCAGACAGCTACACTCAACCCTCTTTACATTCCTTGGGTGAAAACGAAAGCTGGGACCGTCGAGCTTTCTCGGTTAATTGCTGCACCAACTGTGTGGAATTTGCTTCCTACTAGTGTTAAATCAGAAGGTAATATAGTTTCATTCTGCCGATGTCTGTCTAAAAACCTATCTCTTTAATGCTGCCTATCCTCCTTAGCTTCCTAGCATCTCCATCCATCCATTGACGACTCATGCATTGTTTTACAATTACGAGTTTGCTTAACCCTTTGGTTTTGTCGCGCCACTGGGCTTGATCTTGGAGGATATTGGCGCAAAATAAGTCAATATTATCACAAATTGTTAGTGTCAACTTTTCATGGCCAGATATTATTTGTTATACTTATAGTCTAAATTATTAATTGTCACTTCACTGTCTTCAGTAAATTTATATGAATGAATTTTGAAAACAAGGCAATAAGGTCAAAATATGTCAATAGTCCAGGAAACAGAACATTTTCGTCTGGATATCCTGACATCTAAAAACGTTGCACTATGTTTAATTATCATGTATATAATTTTACCAAATAAACAAACTCAACGAATCACCCAATCAACGCCGCGATTGTGTACTGGAAGTGGAAACGGCTAGAACTGTGTCAGTGTGTGTACCTACATTTGTATCCACACTCTCTGCCAACGACAGCTCTGAACAACATTGTCACTGGAAGTTGTTTCTAACTTCTACCTACGCCTAAACAGTGATTGAAAATAATGCAATTGTACGAACTGTGAGCACCAAAATGTACAACACGCGCTCGTACTTCACGGAGTACTACCGCTCGTGTACAGCGTGTAGTAGAAAATTAAAACCCCGCCAAAATGACGTCATATGTTATGAATCTGTCTTTTATTATAAATAGTAGTTTTTATCAATTATTAATAGCATCCCATTGCTAGAATTAATTAGAAGAAGATAAAGTTTAATGATAAATAAGTCAACTTGTAAAAATTATGTTCATAGTTTTTTTCTCGGTAACGCGATTCTTTAACGAGACTTCGTTATAGTTGTTTCTAGAAACGCGAATGCGCTGGAACGTGTTTACGAATGTGCTATCTACGTTCATCTAGACAACTATAATCGCTTGAGGGCTAGTTTTGGACATTTCATTAGATATTTAAATAATTATTGCAAATATGCCACAAGAGAAGAAATCGTTTGGTAACAAAAGGGGTGCTGTATATAAAGATAAAGACCACCCTGATGCTATTCGGGAAAGCAACATTACGGCTGCAAAAGGTACGTATAATACGGTATTTAATATTTCAGTGCTAGCAATTCATAGAGAAAACGATTCTAATGAACATTTCAGAATACTGCGCATTTGGAATTACGATAATAACAATTAATTATCATTAATTTTAAGAACAATTTTAAACCGGTTGTTTAGTGAGCGATAATCGGGGGTTCAAATTCATGTTGGCCCTGTCAAAGTCGGTGTAGTAAGAATGGCAATTGTTATTTTTTAAATGCAAAAGAAATATCATTACTGATTATTTCTATGTAAGCAAACACATCGTTACACGTGTACGTGTGAAGTAAACACAAATTTAAATCTACATAAGACGTATTTTTATGATGTTTGAGCTGTTTTCACAATCATGTTTGTACTTTGTGTTATTACCTTTCTTCCAAAACCAAGGAGTTGATAACCCACAAAGTTCCGTACCCAAAATGCAATCTGTCTAGGAAGAAAATATTAGCAAGTGCACCAAAACCAATTTTTTGCATGTTAATTCATGAATGAATTGCTGCTTTGCAGCCATTGCTGATGCCATCCGTACAAGTCTTGGGCCAAGAGGCATGGATAAAATGGTAAGTGCTTTTAATCTGTTGGTAGCTCCAATCCATTCTAAAGATTTGTCAAATTTTGACTCATGATTAAACGCATTTGGATATTTGCTGTGTTTACTAGTGCTTATTCAAAGTACTACAGTGCTTAAAAAACATTTTGTTATTTATAAGCCAATATGGCTAAAGGCTGTAAACTTTTAAACATATTTTGTGATTTTGCAATATATATTTTACATATACCAATAGTTTTGATAGATAATGACAATAAAAACTTATTATAGCATGCTAATTATTCCAGTAAGACAACACCACACAGTACCATATCTGAAGATCACCAGATAATGATTGTTCCCTGCATAATTACAGTAACACAGATTGAACGTTAGCCAGTGCAAGCTACATTTGACAACACCACTGCGAACTGTGCCAAACCAAATTATTGCCATAATTACAGATTACTAGTTTTACCAGAGAATAATGAACAAATTCGACAGATGACACAGTGGACATAAACTGCATTTATAGTAGGAACTTTTGTCAAAAAACTTTTACACAAAAAAGGGTTCTAAAAATTTAGCTGGTCAGTTTGTCTTTGTGAAATTATTTGTAAACTACTTTCTAGTTAGTAACCAATTACACAACTTGAATATCTGTATAAATGCTACTAACATAACTGATGTTTTATATGAGTTGCCTTATATGTTATATCTGCACACATATATATGTGAGTTGATTTTATTCGTTGATTGTGTACCCAACAGATCCAGTCTGGTGGAGGTGATGTTACAATCACCAATGATGGAGCAACCATTCTGAAGCAGATGCAAGTTCTTCATCCAGCTGCAAAAATGGTATGTTTGCTGCAGGTTTTATTTCCTCCTCAGAAAACATAACCTGCGAAGACGATTTTGAGGAACAGAAAATGCTTACTAATTAATGTTGTAGTTGGTAGTATGCACTTATCACTTTGGTCATAATTGATTAATCTAACAAAATGTATTTGCTTATAATATAATAACTTATTTTGCGCCAATATCCTCGAAAATCAAGCTCAGGGGCGCGACAAAACCAAGGGATTAAGCAAACGTATAATCAAAAGCACTGCGTGAGTGAGTGTGTGTGTATATATATATATATATATATATATATATATATATATACACCAGTTGGGAAAATGATTGCTTAGACAGATATAATGTTCTCTTAACCATTGACTAATAGCATGAGTCTATTTAATTAAGGATAGTGCGTGTGGTCATTTCCATTCCAGGCAGATTCTTAGACTAATAATTTTATTTATCTCTGTTGACAAAACAGAAATAACATCCTCGCTGTGAATGAGTGATCAGAAAGTAACATTTATTTACTGCATGGCTGCTTTGACATGATGACTAATGTGACAATGTCCTTCAGTTGGTAGAGTTGTCAAAGGCCCAGGATGTGGAGGCCGGAGATGGTACGACTACAGTAGTCATCATAGCTGGCAGTCTACTCAATGCCGCACAGAACCTTCTCGTTAAAGGTATGGCATATTGTGTGTCTGACCCAAAAATATGAGACTGAGTGGTGCTGTGACAGTTGGAAATATCTATACTGTACAACTTATGTATTATACAGTGTCAGCATAAATTGATTGACAATGCATTTTCAGTGTACTTGGCATACTAGAAAATATAGTGTTGTAGTGCCTGAATTCACATAGATAAGGTCACGTATGCTCTTAGATTAGAAAGGATCAACATATTTTCTTGCAAAATTAATTACGTTCTCAACTATTCAGATTCATACCAACAGATGGACTTGTAGAGATGGAGAAATGTCAACTCGGGTGACATTTCTAACTTGGTAAAATTTCAGAAACCTTTTGACACTTGCAAAGAAGTATTTCTGCCATTGTATCATTTTTCAGTTTCTGTGACATTGAAGCACAAATCGAGTTTAGATCTCAAAATTGATATAATTACGTATATCATGTTTTTCCATGAAATCCTCTACATGGAAACTGGTGTTAGCTATACATGTTGGCTGCAGGGATCCACCCAACAATCATCTCCGAGTCGTTCCAACGTGTAGCGTCAAAAGCCACTGAGATTCTGGAGGAGATGTCAACACCGCTGCAGCTGAGTGACAGAGACTCACTGCTCAAGAGTGCCACAACCTCCCTCAACTCTAAGGTTAGTATGGACAGTCTTCCTTCCTTTCCTTTCCTTGCATGTGTCCTTCACAGAAATAGTTAGTGTATCATCTAATGAAAGCTGTAAACATTACCAGAATAGTCGTGATAGATTAGTTGAATTGTTATTACAGTTTATATCAATTGTCATCTTGTAGTTTTTACAGTAATTTGTAACCAAATAACTTCACAAATTTGTCTCAGATTTTGTTGTTGTTTGTGAACAATGTAATAATTAAAACAAGTAATAAAAACTGTATATGTTCCGTTGAAGGTGGTGTCTCAGTACTCCAACATCCTGTCCCCACTGTGTGTCGATGCTGTCCTCAAGGTGATAGACCCAAAGAAAGACACAAATGTAGACCTACATGACATCAAAGTCATCCAGAAGTTGGGGTGAGTGAGTGAGGGCAAAAATGGGATAATTGTGCTCTGTAATCGTACTCATACTTTTTGAGTAGTCATAGCCCATACTCATAGTCATACTCGTACTCGATCACATTAGTCCAAAAACCTAAGTAATTGTACCCGAGTACATTACCAAAATAATCATGATTACTTCTCACGATTAGAATTGTTTCATATAAACAGTTGTGGTGAGCCATGTGCACCCCTCTGTTGATTTATCCTACAATAAACAAAAACATTTCCACACATGTGTTATGGTGTGTGATGTTGTCAGGGGCACTGTGGAGGACACGGAGCTCATTGACGGCATGGTCTTCAACCAGAAGTCAGCTGGAACTGGCGGACCACACAAGATTGAGAAGGCCAAGATTGGGCTCATCCAGTTCTGCATTTCACCACCAAAGACTGACGTGAGTTGTCGCTTTCTCACAACTTGTCTCTGGCTTGACTTTCCTAATGTTTTCTTTTCTAAAGTTTTGCTGTCAAATTCAGTTAGTTCGTCTGTTCCCAATTTCTGCAGTGACACACATGATTTAGAGTCTGCCAAATGTTTCTTATGGTTTTTAGAACTAGTATGACAAATGAATCAGAACATGCATGATAACACTCGGGCATCCTTGAGGAATTTTTAATATCCAAGATGGCTGTCAATTCCGATATTCAGTTACACATTACAAATAAACCACAATTTTTTTTCATGGTTTGCAGTGTCATAAATGTAAACAATAGGTTGATTATCTAATACTTTAGTATGTTTTGCTGTAGAAATTGAAAATATGTTAATATTTCAAGAAAAAGTAATACGCCATGTCTGGTTTTATTACTATGATAGATTTATAGACATAATCACCCATTATAAATGTGCACGTTGCAGTTGCTGGATATCATGGTATCTGGCACCCCTTTTGGCTGAGTCTCCCCCCCCCCCCACGAGTGGTGTTTTTGTCTTCAGATGGACAACCAGGTGGTGGTGTCTGACTACGCCCAGATGGACCGTGTGTTGAGGGAGGAGCGTCAGTACATCCTCAACATTGTCAAGCAGATCAAGAAGGTCGGCTGCACAGTGCTCCTTATCCAGAAGTCCATCCTCAGGTTTGTTCTTGCATCTATCTACTGTTGATGTGTGGAAGTCATTCCTGCACATAGATCATGAGTCATGTTGACAGTGTATTGACATCTGCATTTGTTTTACTCTCCAGTTACATTTTGCTGATTGGTTCTGAAGCCATTTTGAATCATCTGGCCTGTTTTACACAAATGTTTTATGTCGCTGCTATCGCACTTCTGGTCAGCTACTGAACCAGGAATGTTCAGTTTCTTACACTTTCCCATTATACTTCACTTGTTGGATTATATGGATGTTATAAATGGGCTTCTGTTACCCCTGTAGAGATGCTGTAAATGATCTCGCACTACACTTCCTTGCCAAGATGAAGATCATGGTGATCAAGGACATTGAGCGTGAAGACATTGAGTTTGTCTGCAAGGTGGGTTTTCTTGGTACATCTTCATCCGTACCACACAGTACACACAGGTGTCTGTATGCTGAAGGTAATATCAGTATAGAAAACAAGCCAGATGCGGCTGTTCTGTTGATATGGCATGATATACGTAATATTGGCTATTTTAATTGTAATCCCACTGATAAATCTAAGTAAAACTGGTGATGATTTAAAACAAACCAACCCGCATTTTGAGTGCGGCCAGAACAGTTTTGTACACAATGTAGTTGGTGCATGTTCAAATAATAAAGATGTGTACTATTGTGATTACAGGGACTCGCCTGTCGTCCAGTCGCTAGCTTGGACCACTTCACAGCAGAGACGCTGGGCACAGCCGACCTGGTTGAGATTGTGCAGACTGGCAGCAGTAAGATTGTCAAGGTGAGCTTGCTGTGCGAGGTTGTGTTCACCTTTGGTAGACCAAACACTATACATTTTCTCTTAACTTTATCCCAGTTACTGCATCAACCAGTAGAAGCAAGTCAACATTTAACAAATTAAAATCAAAGATCTCTGAGGTGTGTGTGTGTTTAATGAACATAACATTTCATATCAGATATATTGAATGGTTTATTCCTACTTGCTACGGTGCCTGTATCGTCCAGAAGTTGATCTTGGAGTTCAAACAAATAAGCCTTCAGGTTATAATGTGGCTAAAATTTTGAAATGATTTCAAAGCAAAGGCAAGTTGATTCGAGCTTTGTTTATGTGTTTATAATATACAACTGATGGCTGATTTTATTAAAAGAAAACTTAACAACCCAAAAGGAAGATGAATCCACACCAAGAGACGAGACATTCACAGTGACAATTATTCTAGGAGGCAGTAGCTCTCTAAAACCACTATCAATGTCTAATTGTGCCTCAGGAAGCCTGGTTAACTTGAGATTGTGTTGACTTGTAGGTGACAGGGATTGCCAACCCAGGCAAGACCGTGTCCATCGTAGTGCGGGGCTCCAACAAGCTGGTGCTGGAGGAGGCTGACCGGTCCATCCACGACGCTCTCTGTGTCATCCGCTGTCTCGTCAAGAAACGGTGAGAACCAGATCGTCACAGATTCAGGGACTTGGGGTCACAAGTATAAGGAGCAAATACACTGTCATTCCAGAGTCACTTTAATCACTCACAAAAGTACAATAACATAACAGACGTTATTGTACTTTTGTTATAATGTCATTATTTATAGAACTTGTAGGCAATTGTTTGTTGTTGTCCCTGTCAAGCCTGTTGTTAACAATTGGTGTTTTATTGATGTATTATTTATTATACGGGGTGATGTAGCAGTCGTTTTCCAGTGTTTGTTTACAGCAATAGACCTTATGTGTCCCTAGGGCTCTGATTGTTTACTGCAGCCAGACTGTGTGTCCCCAGAGCCCTGATTCTTGTACTGTACTGAGACCGTGTGTTGACAGGGCCCTGATTGCGGGTGGTGGAGCGCCAGAGATAGAACTCTCCATCCAACTGATGGAGTACGCCCAGTCACTGGCCGGGGTGGAGCAGTACTGCTTCCGAGCCTTTGCCGATGCTCTTGAGATTATCCCATTCACACTGGCTGAAAATGCCGGCCTGAACCCAATCGCCACAGTGACAGAGCTGCGCAACCGACACTCTCAGGGCGAGAAGACGTCTGGTATCAATGTGAGAAAGGTGAGATATGGCTTTATACTTGACCACTTGCATACCCAGGATCCCAGGAGGGGGTCAGCTTGTTTGTCACCAGTCACAGTAAAACTTCTATAAAACTGTGTGAGGACGAGTTAACATCATGTTCTCCAGAGTGACATTGTGCAACATGTAAATATATCACATATAGAACTCACTGCATATTATTTACCGAGTGAGATAATAATAATGTGTATTTGGTATAGCGCTACATCATAATCGTTCGTGGCGCTTCGCAACATATTACAATTTAATAAATAAAATGAAGTGTGAAAGTGTCACATCAAGGGTTCACTTAATGTTGTTCGTTGAGTAAGATTAACATGTAAATGTGTCATGTTGCAAGTTGACTGTTGTTTGGTGACTGATGCCATTGTTTGCTGCAGGGGGCCATCACTAACATCCTGGAGGAGAATGTTGTCCAGCCACTTCTGGTGTCCACCAGTGCCCTACAGCTCGCTGCAGAGACTGTCCGTAGCATCCTCAAGATTGACGACATTGTGAGTATACAGCAAACCCAGTTAAAACTAATTTGTAACCCTTTTGAACTAATATGATAAAGTTGCGTAAATTTATTTTAGATGAAAGAGATTGTATAATATATAGACACCGGTTACATAAAGTTATTATGTTGACTGTTTGATGTATGTTGATCCCTTTGTCAATGTGTTTGTCCATGACACTACTATATTAGTTAGATGGTAGCCGTTCTGGAATATTATATTTAAATCGTGGTTACAGGAATGAAGTTATTGGTGTTGAAATTGCATTTATAGCTGCAGAATGGTGATTTTTTTTTAATTTGCTCCAGTTTAGCTCCATATGATACTATATTAGTATGTCAGTCCCTCATTTTGATTACTGCCTTGTTTCAGGTTATTTGTCAGAGAACATGATGTCTCGATGAGCTACGTACTTAAGATGCTGTTGACATAGGCGTGCTGCTGATACTGGGAGATACAAGACCTCCTTCTGCTCTGGAACATCACTGCCATTGGTTGTGCAAACAGCTGATGCTCAAGACAAACTCTCTGCTTGTGATGCCAAGGAATGGCTGATATTCCATAAATGCCAACAAAATGATTCAGTTCCAAATTTCTGAACCAGAGTATAGTGTAGAAAATGAATATCTTGGCTTTATTTATTATCATTTGTCGGCAGCAGTGTTTGTGGAAAATAGCTTGCGAAAAGTACTACTGGTATTGTTTATGTTGACTACAGATGTTAATTTACAAAATATCTCTTATATCAGTTTACATAGCCTAAGAACTTTGCATGAGCGTTACATCGATGTCGCTGGAGCCATTGCCACTATGTGTGATTATTTTCTTCTTTGTTATACCAAAATAAAAGTGTTATAAGTGCTTTAAGAAATGACCAGTGTTGCTGTTGGGATTGTTGTGTGCATCTGCCCAAAGCTAGAAAACCTGTAAATCCAATGAATTAGAAATGCAACAAAATTTAAGAATTGCTATAATGATCTTGCTTACAAAGAAGACTGGTAGGTGGTAATGTTTTGACTCGCCTGTCTAAAATAATTCACTTTCCCAAAGACTCGTCTCACAATAAACACACAAATGCTAATACAATTTTCTAGAATTATTTACATGATCTATTATTATATAGGTGAAAGAAAAGAATATCGTATATCGAGATATCTAGTTTATTGGCATATGTAGTGTTTTGCTCATACAACAACAGGCAGACCAGTACTAGGGAGTTTTGTTATTGGTAACTACGTCACAGTGACAACTGACTCGGAAACCAGCTGTACCAGCTGTTTGTTAAGGGTAGCCCGCAGTCGAAAACGACCATATGCCATATCTCGGCTAATATTGTATGTATCTTAACCAAATTTGGACCATTTGTTGCCTATGTTAACAGTACCTTGTACATCACATTTCAGCTCATTTGCTTAAGGGTTGGCATCACAGTGGACATTTGAAAATTTCAGACATATGTGTATTCGTGAAAATTTTTGTGAGCTAGCAATTTTTTCTGTAATAATACAATTATCAATAATCAGTAGCTAGAACATCCCTCTACACAATAAGATGGTTTTTAGTTGAAATATCAATTTTTTTCAATTGTTTGGAAAGGAGCGTTTACAAATATTTTTTTTTGACGATCACCTAGGTGTTCTGTATCTTTGCTGTTAGCTCTAATTTTCAAACAATCCTTCTCAAAATAGTCTTATTGTATGCAAGACATATGTGGGAACAACTGGTAAAAATTTCAGCTATTTACCTTATACCGTTTTTCTTCAAAAATTTTCACGAATTTGATAAATGTTCAAAAAAGTCATTTTGAGAAAATTACAAAAAACGAAAACATTTTCTGAAACACTGAATGCATAATAGAAACCCATTAACCAAGTGCATAAAAATCAATATTAGTATATACTAGGTTTATCTATTGAACAAATGCAAGCATTGTATACAGGTACAACATATTTTATTCGTCACGTCGCATCCATGCAGGGTTTGTGTCACCAGTGTCACTACCATGCACCGGGGTCATATAAATGACCCTCCTCCTCTGACTGTTTGTTGTCAGCTTGCATCCTCTGCAAAGCTTTGCGTTTTCTGCTGGATCTGGTCTCCAGTTTGGCAGCTACTTCTGCCTTACGCAGCCGAGACCTGTCCTGTCTCTTTGCCAGCATAGACAGCTGCGAACTCGACCCGGCCTGTGGGGCAACAGCCTCGGCCGCTTTGACCAGCATGTCGGATCCGTTGTTGAACTGCACAACACCCATGGCCACTGCTATCTCTACAGTCTTTCTTGAACTGTAGACAGCCTTTGGAGCTCTTCTCCATATCACAGCATGGAGTGATTCGTTGGCGTTCGACGTGCCAAGGGACATGCACCGTCCCAACAACTCACGGTCACTCAGACGTTTGAACAGCGGTACGAGCTGCTCCGATGCTTCCCTCGGTATTGGCGGATCATGCTTCCCTGCCTTCCACCTCTGCTCTGGGTCCACACCCTCAGCCATGGCCTGCTGGTGGTAGCACCAGTCAATGTCACAGTGATCATGGTGAGGGTCGTCGAAGGTGGAAATGTTATGGAAAAATATTGCCCAGATGGCATGACGGGTAGCTTCGACATCTGGAGCATTTTTCACAACTGCGTTTCTGTAGTACTGGGACCATTTCTTCATCTTGGCAGTTGTCAGCTTTCCCTTTCCACTCAAACTGGTGGTCACTTGCGGCTTTGATGATGTTGATGCGTTCCCCTTTGTACTCGACTCCTTCACGACTTTCTCCAACCCTTTGAACATCCTTTTGCTCATGTGATTGATGCACTCCCGTTTTTCTATTGTCACATCAGCACCATATGGTTGTAGAGTGTTGAGCGCAGACAACACTGCAGCATCTCCATCACCCAGGATGGATGTGTATTGAGCACCAATCAAGTCCATTGATCTTGCCCACATCACCTTGGCGGCCTCTGTTTCCATGGAACTACTGGAGCCAGTGTGATTGACATCACAGTGCTCCCGGTGTAGTTCCTGCCATTGCTCCTTCTCTTCCCCTTGCAACTTCTTCCCAACAAGTTCGCACTCCACACAATACTTTGACCGGATAACGTAGTCTATGACTAGCCCAGTCAAGACCTCTATTACGAATCCGACCCCAAAGAGAGAATGGAATCCTCTAGTCTTCCAGGTGCCATCATAACTGACGGCAAGCTGCAGGGGCCCGTTGCTCTCTCCGTAGATTTCCTGGTGTACACGACGTACATTCTCGTGGGCTTCTACCAGTGCATCGTATGCTGTACCGTACACCAGTTTCTGTTTCAGCATGTCCGAGATGGAACTAAACGTCTTGCTGTGGAGGCCACCCTTGATGTTCATAAGGGTTGTCAGACGCACCAAGCCCGTCTGGTTGACACCACCTTCACGGGCTGCAAGTACACTAAGACGGTTGATCAAGAATGGCTGTCTAGTCGGGTTGTCACATACAGGCAGCTGTGGTGATGAATACACAGTGGACAGCTTGGCACTACACATGTCACACGACAATTGAAGTTGGACAGCATATCCCTTCACAGCTGTTTCTGTGATACGCAGTGCTGCTGTGCCACACTCTGGACAAGCAAGTGGCTTCACAAAATCATTTAGCTTGTCCGTGTGAAACAACACAAAGTGGCTGTCAGAAGATGTCGCGGTCGGGGTGGTCTCCGAAGTAGATGATCTAGGCGAAGACAACAACACAATCTTGCGTTGACTGGCAGATGACGTGTGTAGATCACTGAGGGACAAAGGCTCAGAGATAGAGGGCTCTTCAGCTGCGACTGAAACAATGAAATATAAGAAATAAAGAAACAGTATTAACCATAACAATGAAATATAATAAATAAAGAAACAGTAAACCATAACAATGAAATATAATAAATAAAGAACCAGTAAACCATAACAATGAAATATAATAAATAAAGAAACAGTAAACCATAACAATGAAATATAATAAATAAAGAACCAGTAAACCATAACAATGAAATATAATAAATAAAGAACCAGTAAACCATAACAATGAAATATAATAAATAAAGAACCAGTAAACCATAACAATGAAGTATAATAAATAAAGAAACAGTAAACCATAACAATGAAATATAATAAATATAGAAACAGTAAACCATGAAGAAAATGTTCTGCACACAATGATTATAATTATAAGCATTACAAAACCAATTAGCCCTAGGCTATGCTAGCAGTAGCACCACTAAACAAGTTCCACATTTTTTTGTAAGTTTTCTGTTAAAACAATAATACTGTATGTACTTATTACAATGGTATAACTTGCCTATGAGTTATCAATAATGGCATAACTTGCCTATATATTATAGAAAACTTGTACCACAGCATGCCTGATAATAAATGACAACCGTACGAGTTCATTCATTCAATCATTGTGTCATGCTTCCGTAGTCGCTGTCGGTTACAAAGTCAATTTACGACATCAATTTAGTGATTTACTAACGTTTTCTACGCTACGATTGTGCATTTTATGTTTACATACCTGTCTTCTTTGGTCTGCCTGCTCCACGTTTATTTTTCTTTCTTGTTTTGATGCCAAATCGATGCACAGAACTAAACTTTCTACTCGGCTCCATTCTGTTTACGCGCGTTGCCAGGCCACCGGAAGTGGCGCTGATTGGCCGACGCTGTCGTCATCGGCATATCCGCCGCATTCAAAGGCAGATCCAGCACGTTCATTGGTTTAGCGATCTACGCATTATTATAATGAGCCAGTGATAGCGTAACCTGTCCTTATTTGGCATAAATTTCTTTCCAAAAAGAGGCTTTTAATGAGATTCAAGGAGAGCTAGAACGACACATCCGGTATTAGGGAAACTTCCGGACAAGACAGCAACAAATATGGCGGGTTCATCAGTTAGCATGTGTCTGGAATCAAACGATCTTTTTGATCACTACTGGACATTTAAAAATGGCGTATACGCTGGATTTTGTTTCTTGAATAAAGAGGGGTATGTTACAAATGTGGTTATTATTGGTATTTACGGTTCAAATATTGAAAAACGCTGTTACATGGAGTTAGATAAGATATTAATGTACCGGAAAATGACATGAGGGCAAAAGTGATTTTTTCGCCATTTCTCGACCCGCGGGACTCCTTAAGTTAAACCAGGAGGTCCATAATAAAATGCTTATGATGTTGCCATCAGAAAAGGCAATGCTAATCACTGCTATGATCTCGTGAGGAAGTGTGACAGCTGAACTTGATTGAAAGACAGCCAGGAGACAAGGATAGCCTGGTGCCAGCTTGGGGGCCTGACTAAAGAACAAATGGGATAGTGACCATCCACTCAGTGGGCTCTAAGCAAACAAAAGTTGTGGTCACTACCAGGACCATGGGTAAAAGACAAAGTTGCAAGCAATGTGTATTTTGAAGATTGAAAACATCTGGTTTGATGTAAGGTGATTTGCAGGGAAGGTAGTCAGTTTGGCAGGTATTACATGTGATTGTGAAACAGAAATGCTATAATTACTGACAATCTATTTGAAAAACGTATTTAAAAATGTCAAATACTTTAGGAAGTATTTAAATACAAATATTTTTTTATTTGTGAACATCAAATATATAACAAATACCTAAAAAATATATTTAAATACAAATGTATTTGACCCCATGTCTGATGTATATGGTTTGGTAAGGCTATCACAAATGCATTTTAATTCATATTTTTTTTAAATGGTGCTTGGTAAAAGCTGACTACATGGCACTATTTGTGTCTTGTCAGACATTCATTTTGAGATTGTTCAAATATCACCTAGTGCACAAAACATGACTCCGGTTTCCGACTATTGAAGTGACTTAGTCACATCAGTATTTCTCCGGAAGCGTTGCTTCCACCCATTTTGTCAAGGCATCAATCTCTTTCCTGTTCATTTCGTGGTCAATAGGGTAGCTCTGGAAAGACGTCTTCACTCCAAGTGATGCCAGCCTCTCTGATGTTGCTTTACCCCACATAATGGGCACGAGTTCATCCATGTCTCCGTGACCCTGATACAGAGGGGGTGTCTTTCCTGGATTACCCCGGAGTGTCTGCAATAATGACATAATTGCTGAATAATGCTAAAGTAGCAAATGCTTCTGCCCCTATCATCTTCTGTGTCGACAGCGGGAGAGGCTCTAAATCTCAAATCGGAGTATTCTCACACCAACAAGCAAAGCATGTAACGGATGAAACCCTACACTGATGTCATCATCCATGATGGACAGCAAAGAAGAAGAAGGATGCTGAAGTAGCAAATTATCATGAGCGCCACCACATGATACTAGAGCAATATAAAATTTAATTATTATAACTGATACTACCAAGTCTTAGCAACTGAATTACCAGTACATGTATGTCTATCATGTGAATTGTTATTACCTCGTAGACAGCTGTTTCTGTGTTTAGAAATCCAGAGAGGGCAAATATACCAGCGAGGGTTCTCCCATACTGGTAGCCATAGTACATCGATGCAGCCGCCCCCATTGAAAAACCACCTGCAAATTGAACACACTGGGTAATCTCACATTGAGTATCAGAATGTCACAGAACAAATGTTCGACCCCAGTGGCCAACATGAGTGCGAGTGAGTGTCTAGGATTGTTGTTCAAGTGAGTTTTCTCTGATGGAAACTTATAAAGTATGGACTGAACTGTGTTCAGTGCTGTTTAGTGATGAATGGTGGGTAATTTCATGTTCTAGATATGTAGACTTGCATAGTCACATAAAACTATTCACAGCTTCATAAGTTATCTGGTCAAATGATCAAAATTACCTCTTTCAGTGCTTTTAACAAGGGTGTACTCTTATTAAAAAAAAATCTGTTAAAAAAGTTAAATATATTAGAATGTACAGTATACATTAATAAACCTGGTTGATGAGATCAAGCAAATCAGTCGAGAAGACAACTTATTTTCATATACTCCCGTACACCCGATTGTGAGAATATACAAAATGGCTGTCATTACCTAGAATGATCCTGTTGCGTGGTATTCCACCAAGTTCCTCCTGGTCAATGAGTTCCCCAATGGTTTGACACGTTTCTTCCAGTGTTTCCACATGTTCGGGAACTTCTGGGGAAATTTGTAGACGGTCGTACCAAACACGACTGACAGCTCCTCCACTTGCGGTGTAGGGCCTGAAGAAAAGAGAAAATTTTCAAGCTGCTCCTTCGAATTAGCTGCTTCTTCACGTTAGCTTCTTCAAATTTGCACATCTTTGCCCTGTGACAAGTGGCTTTGGATATGCATTTGTTAAATAATGTGGTTTTGGCAACAGAGAGACAGACAAACAATTTATTTATTTTAGTGGTGGATACAGTGGCAATTCTTAAAATGGGAACATTTTAAAACATACAAAAGTAAATCCTTCTAGTTTCACATATTACATTTGCAGTTAATTCAATATCACTGACCTGAGTGGAGCAGTTGGGTAAACTATGCGAATGTGTCGGAACTTGAGGTCCTTCCCGAGAATTGCCCTCATCCAAGCCTTTATCCCATCTCCAGTGTCACCTGGGATAAGTGATTGAACCAAATCAGAACTGTTGTCACTTGAACAATGTTAATATAACTATATAGAACAGTATTATTATTATATTATGTCTTATCAAAACACTTGTAAAGAAATATTACCAGCTTATTAATTTATTGTACTTATTTATGTACTTAATTTATTAACTTGATCAAATTTTGTGCTGAAAACGGCTGATTATTATTATAATTTTGAAGTGTCTTACCAATAATTTAATGGGTAACTCGCACAAGAGGCAGGAATGCCTACTACAAGCCAGAAAAGGACCTGTAATGCTTAATGTATTTTCACTGTACTTCTGAAGCACACAAAAACAAACTTAATATATTGTAGATATAATGTAGGTGAGGAATCAAAAAATATTCCTATTACGATACCACTCAAGGGCAAGGCAGTTCTGATTTTAATTCCACTACTTTCATACTGATCAACTCCAGAATTGGAATCATCCCATAATATTACAAATAGGCATATTATATTACAGTTTTATGGATAGACAGATGTCCTACTCTAGGCTAGAGGAAGCCGCTAGACGACACGCTTTTCAACGTAAAACAGCCCCTTTATCGCCCATGTCACTTCAGAAATTTTCCACTGACAAGCGTAGAAGCTTACCAGAGCCATGCAAAAATATAAGCGATGCAGTATGTCTTTCAGCAGATTGTACCACAATCGGTTTGATTAGTGCAGTTCTGGAAAATGCCATTTTGGGGGAAATGTGCAATTTAATGTTATTTCGTTGGTCAGGCGAGCGCTTTGCGCGCCACCTCCTGGTTCTCTCGAACAACAGAGACGAATAAGTATGGTGGCCGTAGAGAAGCAACTGTTTGCATCCACAAAATTAGGAAAATAATTATCAAAAGGGGGCATTATTACAATATGATTTATGTGACTCAAATTTATGATCATTTAAAAACACTAATGCACACTGGCTCGTTGAGATAAGGTGCGTATATACGTCAATGTGTGCTCGCGAACATGATTTAAATAAAAAATAACGCAATCAAATGCTACCAATTAATTACATTTCTCAACTATTCGAGCGTTAATTGTCTGGTGCAACTGTAAAACAGTTTTTTATTATCTCAAAATGACTGGAACACTCAGGCAATGTCAGTCTGAATGGTAACTTAATCAGTTTCAAATGAAAGAAGACATTTTGTAACGAAATATTCATTCCTTTGTAACCGTTTCTAGTATGATTTTATTTACCATGAAATAAAATATTCAACGTGTTCAAATGTCTGAAATTTAATGTCAGACTGCAAATTAATATCAATATTTTCCACTTCCAATTCCATTGATGAAACTCACAGAAATACGATATCTCGCCAGATAGATAACATACCAACGAATACCTCATACATTGGCCGGATAATTAAAACGTAACAATATTCTGTTGTTCTTGACAATTTATAATTCTTACTGCGGATCTCGTGGGCAATTTAAGTCAGAAGAGAAGCTTCCATTGGCCAAGTTTGACTCGCATGCCTGGGTTTGCGGAACGTTGCTCTATGGCTAGGTTCTTGGATCTGTCTCAGCACAAAAATGGCGTCAATTGTTTCTCTCCCTTGTCTGAATCCAAATTCCATTTGGTCTACACTGTGCTTCCAATATATCCCTCAGTTTCTTCTCTACGATCTCCAAGATGGGCCTCAATAATTCTTCCTATCTATCATATCGCCTTTCTCGTTGAAGATGAGGGAGGGAGGGAGGGAGGGAGGGAGGGAGGGAGGGAGGGAGGGAGGGAGGGAGGGAGGGAGGGAGGGAGGGAGGGAGGGAGGGAGGGAGGGAGGGAGGGAGGGAGGGAGGGAGGGAGGGAGGGAGGGAGGGAGGGAGGGAGGGAGGGAGGGAGGGAGGGAGGGAGGGAGGGAGGGAGGGAGGGAGGGAGGGAGGGAGGGAGGGAGGGAGGGAGGGAGGGAGGGAGGGAGGGAGGGAGGGAGGGAGGGAGGGAGGGAGGGAGGGAGGGAGGGAGGGAGGGAGGGAGGGAGGGAGGGAGGGAGGGAGGGAGGGAGGGAGGGAGGGAGGGAGGGAGGGAGGGAGGGAGGGAGGGAGGGAGGGAGGGAGGGAGGGAGGGAGGGAGGGAGGGAGGGAGGGAGGGAGGGAGGGAGGGAGGGAGGGAGGGAGGGAGGGAGGGAGGGAGGGAGGGAGGGAGGGAGGGAGGGAGGGAGGGAGGGAGGGAGGGAGGGAGGGAGGGAGGGAGGGAGGGAGGGAGGGAGGGAGGGAGGGAGGGAGGGAGGGAGGGAGGGAGGGAGGGAGGGAGGGAGGGAGGGAGGGAGGGAGGGAGGGAGGGAGGGAGGGAGGGAGGGAGGGAGGGAGGGAGGGAGGGAGGGAGGGAGGGAGGGAGGGAGGGAGGGAGGGAGGGAGGGAGGGAGGGAGGGAGGGAGGGAGGGAGGGAGGGAGGGAGGGAGGGAGGGAGGGAGGGAGGGAGGGAGGGAGGGAGGGAGGGAGGGAGGGAGGGAGGGAGGGAGGGAGGGAGGGAGGGAGGGAGGGAGGGAGGGAGGGAGGGAGGGAGGGAGGGAGGGAGGGAGGGAGGGAGGGAGGGAGGGAGGGAGGGAGGGAGGGAGGGAGGGAGGGAGGGAGGGAGGGATGAGACAGAGAGAGGTAGAGGGGAGTGTGCATAAAAAAACTGCGTGTGTGCATATGTGCGCGCACACGTGCATGCGTTGGTTTGTGTATGTGTGTAGCTGCATTAAGCATAACTTATTTTTCTTAGATTTCAAGGATGCCGAAGTGGCCGCATTGGAGAATCTGTCGATATTGTGGACAACACATGTTATATATGCAGGACATCTTTGCAATACCTTTGTCTTCACATCACTCATGTCCCATACTGGCAATCAGTGCAATAGTTGATGTGGTTTAAATCCCATTTAATCAGTGCCGCTTCTGAAATCATTGCATTGGCTCCCTGTGCACCATCGCATTATTTTCCAACATATGTACAACAGCCTATCAAACGCTCTCATCAACATAACCAGCATATCTGAATTCGATGCTCACTCCAGCAAGAAATTGCAGAGAACTACGATCAATCATTAGTATTTAACCATCTTTATGTTCTTCGGATGAAAACGAAAGCTGGAACCCGAGCTTTCTCGAAATGTTGCCGCATCAACTATGTGGAATTCACTTCCTGCCAGTGTTAATTTAAATTAGAAGTAAATATATAGTTTCATTCCTCCGGTGTCGAAAAACCTATCTCTGTATATATAAATTATAGGACCTATATATCCTCCTTAGCGTAACTATTGAAGTCACATCAGTATTTATCCGGAAGTGTTGCTTCCACCCATTTTTTCAAGGCATCAATCTCTTTCCAGTTCATTTCGTGGTCAATAGGGTAGTTTTGGAAAGACGTCTTCACTCCGAGTGATGCCAGCCTCACTGATGTTGCTTTACCCCACTCAATGGGCACGAGTTCATCCGTGTCCCCGTGACCCTGATACAGAGGGGGTGTTTTTCCTGGATTACCCCGGAGTGTCTGCAATAACGGTGATTCACAATAACGTCATTTACATTTTCACACTATTTATATAATTATTCTAAAAACACTTTAAAGAGTTATTGCAGCATTGTCAGAAACTTGCAAAAATAAATCCTCTGAAAGGCAGACATTACTAACATTAGTAGTTCATAAATTGCTCTATATGGACGTGTATGCCTCCAACAGCTTCGTGGGGGCTGGATATAGGATTAGGAAAGGGATACATTTTCTGGCGCCAATGATAAAACTTTGACTTTTGAACAGTTGTTAGTCACGGTAAATATTTTATTATACATTTGTAAATCATCTACCAATTGGAACAGTAGAGAAGACAATAGTTGGGTGAACTTCAGAAAAGCAAATGTTGCATAATATTACATGTTTAGCTCAGTTACAATTAGATGGTCACTCTTTTGGGATATTGTTTGTCGCTAGACGTATGTTGCTGTTATCCAGTACGGTGAACTACACAAACACATTATGTTTGAACTTTTAAACTAATAAAGATGTGTAAATATTTTAACAAAGAGTAAAGTTAGTTATTTTGATGTGGGTAAATTCCATCTTCAAATCATGTTATTTAAATGTCAAAAAATTATGTATACATATATACATAGACAGGATACCACGAATTGTTTTTATGTTTTGAGACAAAATACAATTATAATGGAATCGTCAAGTCTAAAACAAGATAAACAGTTGGCAGAACATAAACCAAATAAACTAAGTCATGGAAGTAATTGTAGAAAGGATTGGCCAACAAAGTGCATTGGAGAACTGATGTTTTGGCTCTACTCTCCTAACATTACTGTACTAAAACTTATTTGTCCATTTGATTTGATTTTTATATTACAACAGTTGTTATATATATATATATTTTGTTTAAAGGTATCTAATGAATGTACATTACTTTGATAATGATGTTACCGTTCTTATTGAGTGTGTAATGAATGGTAATTATATTAATTTGATTGCAATGTTTCTTAATATTACTTTATTAATATTATTATTTTAATCTGATTTTTTTATTTCTTTAATAAACAAAATACACTTAGAGCACCATGAGCAGATACCAGAGCAATATAAAATTTTATTATTATAACTGATATAACCAAGTCCTAGCAACTAAATTACCAGTACATGTATGTCTTATATGAGAATTTTTTTACCTCGTAGGCAGCCGATTCTGTGTTTAGAAATCCAGAGAGGGCAAATATACCAGCGAGGGTTCTCCCATACTGGTAGCCATAGTACATCGACGCAGCCGCCCCCATTGAAAAACCACCTGCAAATTGAACACACTGGGTAATCTCACATTGAGTATCAGAATGTCACAGAACAAATGTTCGACCCCAGTGGCCAACATGAGTGCGAGTGAGTGTCTAGGATTATTGTTCAAGTGAGTCTTCTCTGATGGAAACTTATAAAGAATGGACTGAACTGTGTTCAGTGTTGTTTAGTGATGAATGGTGGTAATTTCATGTTCTAGATATGTAGACTTGCATGGTCGCATAAGACACAGCTTCACAATTTATCTGGTCAAATGATCAAAATTACCTCTTTCAGTGCTTTTAACAAGGCTGTACTCTCATTAAAAACCCTGTATTAAAATTTACGTGAAATTATATATATATATATATATATATATATATAGTTATATATATTAGAAGGTACAGTACATTAATAAACCTGGTTGATGAGATCAAGCAAATCAGTTGAGAAGAGAACTTATTTTCACATACTCCCGTACACCCGATTGTGAGAATATACAAAATGGCTGTCATTACCTAGAATGATCCTATTGCGTGGTATTCCACGAAGTTCCTCCTGGTCAATGATTTCCCCAATGGTTTGACACATTTCTTCCATTGTTTCCACATGTTCAGGAACTGCTGGTGAAATTTGTGGGCGGTCAAACCAAACACAAGTGACAGCTCCTCCTTCCGCGGTGTAGGGCCTGAAAAGCAGAACTCCACAGCTCACAACAGTACAGGTGGAACTAGTCAGAGTTACATTTTACAGTTACAAATTCCAACATATGATTATTCGAATAGGATGATTGTTGGTATTTACTGAAGAAAAATAAGCTGTACTTCTATTTCATAATTGAAATAGAAATAATTTGTTTGCTGACAGAAACCAATAAAAAAATCTTTACTTCATTTGGTCATTCCAATTGAATTTACACTACGAATTATATATTATGAAAAATTGGAGTAATTTATTAAATAAATGATAATTTCAGAAGCACCTGCATGATCATCATAAAGCAACTATCCGCACGGTACCGTACATCATGCCCTAACTAGCAATGTAGCAAATGTATTTCACCTAATATTACTACAAAACTAAATTATATATGCCCCGGTATACCGCTAACAGAGTTTAGAAAATGTTTAGCATTATTTATATTTAAAAGAAAAAAAATGTCAAGCTGCTTCTTCACGTTAGCTTCTTTTAATTTGCTCATCTCATTTCTAGTTCATTTGGCCAAAAACAATTCCACTCACTGACAAGTGGTTTTGGGTATGCATTTGTTTAATAATGTGTTTTTTTGGCAACAAAGAGACAGACAAACGATTTATTTATTTTAGTGGTGGATACAGTGGCAATTCAAGCGACCCTTAAAATGGAAACATTATAAAACCTACAAAAGTAAATCCTTAGATTGTTCCACATAATTTGTTATTACATTTGCAATTAATTGTCACTGACCTGAATGGAGCAGTTGGGTAAATGACGCGAATATGTCGGAATTTGAGGTCCTTCCCGAGAATTGCCCTCATCCAAGCCTTTATCCCATCTCCAGTGTTACCTGTGATTAGTGATTGAACCAAATCAGAAATGTTGTCACTTGAACAATGCTAATATAACTTTATTGACATGTATTTTAGAACAGTATTATTATTATATTATGTCTTATCAAAAAACTTGTAAAGAAATATTACCAGCATATTAATTTATTATACTTATTTATATACATAATTTATTAACTAAACTTGATTAATTTTAGTGCTGAAAACGGCTGATTATTATTATTATTTTGAAGTGTCTTATCAATACATTAATGTGTAACTCGCACAAGTGGCAGGAATGCCTAATACAAGCCAGAAAAGGACCTGTAAGAACCTGTAATGTTTAATGTATTTTCACTGTACTTCTGAAGCACACAAAAAGAGACTTGTAAGTTGTAGGTGTGGAATCAAAACATATTCCTATTTACTAAATTACGATACCACTCAAAGCAGTTCTGATTCTAATTCCACAATAATCTATTCAAATTCCACTACTTTCACACTGACCAACTCCAGAATTGGAGTTGCTAACATCCTATAATATTAAAAATAGGCATATTATAGTCTTACGGATAGACAGATGCCCTAGGCTAGAGGATGCCGCTAGACGACACGCATTTCAACGGAAAACAGCCCCTTTATCGCCCATGTCACTTCAGAAATGTATGTCTTTCAGCAGATTGCACCACAATCGGTTTGAGCAGTGCAGTTCTGGAAAGTGCCATTTTGGAGGAAATATGCAATTTAAGGTTATTTCGTCGGTCAGGCGAGCGCTTTGCGCGCCACCTCCTGGTTCTCTCGAACAACAGAGACGAATAAGTATGGTGGCCGTAGAGAAGTAACTGTTTGCATCCATAAAACTAAGAAACATAATAATATTTTATCAAAAGGGGGCATTATTAAAATATAATTTTAATGACTTAAATTTATAATATTTTTTAAACACTAATAGACACTGGCTCGTTAAGATAAGATTCGTGTGTGCGTTAATGTGTGCTCGCAAACACGATTTTGTAATTAAAAAAAAACGTAATCAAATGCTACTAATTTAATGTCTCAACTTTTCGAGCGTTATTTGTCTGGTGCAACTATAAAATAGTTTTGTATCTCAAATTTACTGGAACACTCAGGCAATGTAAGATTTTATTTAGTATGAAATAAAATATTCAATATCTTCAAATGTCTGAAAATTAATGTCAGACTGCAAATTAGTATCAATATTTTCCACTTCCAATTCCATGGATGAAACTCACAGAAATACGATATCTCCCCAGATAGATCCGCTCCACAGATTGACCAACGAATACCTGGGGAGGGAGGGACGGAATGAGACAGAGCGAGGGAGAGAGGGGGTAGAGTGTGCGTACGCGCGCGCATGCGTGCGTGCGTGCGTGCGTGCGTGCGTGTGTGTGTGTGCGCGCGCTTGTGTGTGTGGCTGCATGAAGCATAACTTATGTTTCTTCTAAGATTTCAAGGCTGCTGAAGTGGCCACATGTATTGGAGAATCTGTCGATGTTAATCTGCATCAGCTCGATTGAGGGCAGTATACAATTGTATAATTAGCGGAGAATATGATATCGTGGACAACACTATGCAGGATATCTTTGCAATACCTTTCTCTTCACATCACTCGTGTCCCTCAATCAGTTCAGTAGTTGATGTGATTTAATCAGTGCCGCTTCTGAAATCATTGCATTGGCTCCCTGTGCACTATCGCATTATTTTTCAAGATAAAAAAAATGTGAATTCGATGCTCACTCAAACAAGAAATTGTAGAGAACTTCGATAAAACAGTAGTAATTTAACCCTCTTTATATTCTTCGGATGAAAACGAAAGCTGGATCCCGAGCTTTCTCGATCTGTTGCCGCACCAACTCTCACAGTCTGTGGAATTCACTTCCTGCCAGTGTTAAATTAGAAGGAAATATATAGTTTCATTCCTCCGACGTCGAAAAACCTATCTCTATAATAGGGCCTATATCCTCCTTAGCGTACATTCCTAACTCCTTCATCCATCCATCCATCCATCCATCCATCCATCCATCCATCCATCCATCCATCCATCCATCCATCCATCCATCCATCCATCCATCCATCCATCCATCCATCCATCCATCCATCCATCCATCCATCCATCCATCCATCCATCCATCCATCCATCCATCCATCCATCCATCCATCCATCCATCCATCCATCCATCCATCCATCCATCCATCCATCCATCCATCCATCCATCCATCCATCCATCCATCCATCCATCCATCCATCCATCCATCCATCCATCCATCCATCCATCCATCCATCCATCCATCCATCCATCCATCCATCCATCCATCCATCCATCCATCCATCCATCCATCCATCCATCCATCCATCGACAACTCGCCTAAAAGTTGTTATACATTACGAGATTGTTTACTTCCTTAGTTTTGTCGCGCCAATTAGGCTGATTTTCGAGAATATTGGCGCATAAGAAGTAATCGTTAATATTATCATCACTCACTTAATTAATTGTAATTAATTTCAACTGCTGGTGGATCGATCACTTCTGCAGACCACGTGGCATGCATGCAAAACGAGTAGTGAACTTTTCAATCAGACATAAACCTATACCATGGCCAGTAGTAGCTAGCTAGGCCTATTATGTTTAATAAACCTGAGCTACAGCTACGTATACAGTAGGAAATTTGATTTGCCAATGACATCATAGTTATGCAGTCACGCTGGATCGAACTATATATATATATATATATATATATATATATATATATATATATATATATATATATATATATATATATATATATATATATATATATATATATATATATATATATATATATTGGCGGGGGGACCATCGGTGGTCCGATCAGCACCACGATGCCTTCACCGCTGTCTCGAGCCGCGACGCCTCATGTAGACTTCGCACCCGTCTCAGTGTTCGGATTTACTGAAGGACAGAACCAAATGCATGTCTGGGCTCACCGAAATTCCAGGAGGTAGTTGGATGCCTATATAGCTTCGACCTTACGCGCCTCGATCCCGTTCCCGCGTTTATATGCGCGCCTGTCGTGATCGAACTCGTAGACCCCTATGCCTGTCTATAGCGTACGCGTGTGACAAGATTTGATCATATGTCAATATTTGGACATTATTTGGATTTTATTACAGAAAGTGTTTCTCTTGATATTTATCTAAGTAAAACCTCAATAAAGTTACCGTAATGCGCAAGTATGATGGCATGTTGAAATGTGTTGGCCATTGAATGAAGGTACGTATATATATACGTCGTTAGAACTATACCGCTGGTAATTCCATCAGCAGCCTATAGTTATATATATATATTTAACATTATATAATTATTATAATCTTAAATCAGTATCTTTAAAAAAGAGCATAATATCGAAAGCTACGTTGTAATTCCTGTTTATGGTTAAAGAAATCTGTCAAGGAATAACAACTGCCAAATGCATGCCCAGCTGAAGCGTAGCCAACATTGGAGAGCTGTTATTGGTTAAAAATGACGTCATTTGCAAGCGAACGTTATAAAGTTCGTCATCCGGGGTTTTCCCGCCCGAGTTTGCGTACTAGGCGTTCGCTGCGATGGCTTTCGTCGAATAAATTCAAAACATTGTGGGTTGTTTTCCAAGGAGGATTTCCTCCATGCTGCGTATGCTCTGCGGTATGGGCAAGACGTATTATAATAGGGTGAAAGATTCATAGGATATAACCAGGTAAAGTGTGACATATTTGTTAGACAACCACAATACATGTTTGATCGCAGATAACGATTTGAAAGCGTTGGCGTGATATTTGGCCAGGCCACGGGTCCGGGAATTGTTGTTCTCGATTAATGTTCCGTCCGTCACCAAAAGGGGTTATTTACTGAAGGGGTTATTTACTGTAAACATATGTCCAAAATGACAGTTCATGTCACTGTATTGTAATCGAGACCTACACTACAGGTAACTCGCAGCTGTTTTGTTTTCACTGGCCCTAGTGACGGTTTCGTGTCAACTTGTCGTTGGTGGAGCTAGTGTCGCTGTCGCGAGATCGACATAAAAACAAGTGTGACATTGAATTAGTTATACGTGATATTCCATAACATGTAAATGTTAGAATACAAGGTAGCAATGCGAGTTACAAGTTTATAAATAGTATAATTTACCTCTTGAAATTAGTGGCGATCTTTCACAAACATGTATCTGTCATTATACGAAATTTGTGTTGGGTGAAAGGTGACCGGGTGAAATATTAGCGCCGGGTTAGGGGCTGGCCTGGTCCATTCGAAATGGTAGAATTATATGCATAGTTCTTAGTTTTGATCGTACCAGAAGCAAGCCAAATAATACTAACATCATAATACTGTCATAAACTACAAGAGCGACTGCATATTATATCCATTTTGAAAGCCCACGTTTTAGATTTTTGGCAATTGACCTGAATTGTCTACTCTATTGTTCTTGACTTGTGGTTTGAAACTTCCTATCTATTGGAGTACACACAAATTACAAAATAACGTGGGTTGCATATTAACCTGTGTTACACAACTGACTAGTGAACCTTTTTGTTAATAACGTTAATAATAATGTAATAACTGCCACACCCCATTATTGTCTTTCGCTTAGTTCCCATTGGCAGATTCACTTTGATAGACTTGTGATGGTTGCCCCTGACATCATCTTTCTACGATTTGTTGTTTATTTTTGTTTTTCCCGGTTAATTATGCTTTGATGTTGTGGTCCATATATGTTGGAATGGTGTTGTTGTCCACTGTTGTGGACTTGTGTCACGCTTTTGCTCATGTGTATCATAATATAACCAAGTGGACCGGCATGAACAGTACTGTCAAGTTCAGATGATGTTGTTCACTGGGAATCACTGGTGTCACCTGCCTTTGATACATTCATCTGTCTATGAAGACAAACAAAGCAAGCCAACATCGCTTTGTTTGTCTTGAGTTATTCATGTCACATGTGCCTATTCTGGGAGATATGAACAAACTCGTTGCAGAGCAATGAAAAAACACTTTGTGGACTAACTGAGCCGGGATTTCATTCTTCAAAAACAACCAGTGCAATAGAACTAGCTCAAGTCAATCAGGCCATCTCTGGATGTTGTGCCAGAAGCATAAAACAGATACCACATATAATGGGCCAGTGTTTTGTAGTGTCTTCTGAAAGACATAGGCCATATGACATGAATGAAATAGCGCAATTTTTGAAATGACATTCGGTACCAAGATTCAAACCACGGTTCTTTCAATCAACAATCCAGCACTATCTCGGCTCCAATATAAATTGACCGGGTTGACTTTTTCATTACAGCCCAATAATAATTATTATGATCCTAGGATAACTATCTAACGTAAGATGTGTTATAGTTGCATTATTACATTATAGCTTATAATTATCTTTGACAGAGCTGTGGGAAATATTGTAAAATTAAAATATATAATAAATTATGGACATTTCATACTTACAGTCACCTCAGCTTGTTTGTCTATCATAGACGTCTAGATATGTCATAGTTACTAGTGTGTTTGGTCAGTCTGGTGTAGTGACCTGCATCAGCTGACAAAGAAATCAGATTTATAAACAGTTGTAGGCAAGCCCAATCCAGATACAGATATCGCATTTACCACATTTTGTAAACGGAAGCTGATTAGTATATTAAAAACTAATTTATGTGGAACTCTGTTACGTTTAAAACAAATGGAGCTGGCAGTATTATTGTTATGAAATAAAGTAAAAAAAAACTTAGTGCATCCATAAATTGGTAACTTTGTACAACCACTGCAGGACTTAGAGTGGAGTTCATTAAAGTGATTAAGTACTATAAATATATCATTACATCCAGGAACATACCAGTTTGGTTACTATTTTACCATAATTATGTAGACATATGATCACCCGTCTCCAGTTTTGATGAAACTTAGCATAGTTGTTAGCTTACGTGATATTTTTTGTTATATAGGTCAGTCACTTACTTACTTAAACTTTGACCTGAGTAATACATTGTAGCAGCTTATAGATTTTTTTTATTCTTGCATTATAAGAGAGCAGATTTGTGGATATTTATGTAATGGTCGGTATGCCAACTAGAAGTTTAAATAATACTTGACCTATTTCTTTTTTAATTGCAGCACTTGTTGATGCTTTTATTTGAGCATCACACTATTGCATCAATATTTGATTGATTAGAAATGAAATGACCTGATGTAGATACCTGATAATATAATATGTTGAAAAGTAAATGTTATTCATTGAATTCAATAAGAATTGGATGTGACGTAATTGTGTGTAGTGTGCCTGGATAGATGATTGATTTTACAAAGACAGAAGCATCACATGGCGTAGAAAGATTTATACTTTTATGTTTCATTAATAAAAAAATTACACTACTATGACAACCCTGGTAGTATTTATAAACATCACAGTGTAACATGTTACATTTATGAAGTGCAAGTTCCATCCGTTTGAGAAATGGTAAAATATAAGTTACTTGTGAATTTCTAGAATTATTGATGCTGTAGAAGTAGCCACATTTGTTAACTATTATACCTTAAAGGACAAAAAAGGCTACGGCTTCGTGTCATACACCTAATAGAGTTTATACAAAGTAACAATTCCACATATACTCAATTTTTTAACGTCAGCGGTTTACTCAGAATGTGACTTTAAAGTCTAAAATTCTAACGAAATCCACGATGGTCTAGAGGCCGCCATAGGTGAAGGGTTAATTTGGCTTGGCCATTCAGCGCGCGGCATTCTATATCTTGGTCAGCTTCCGGCGATGCTGTTAAGGGTCAACAACTTCGAGTCTTCGACAGTTCGTTCAGTTGGCGTGACATCTAGCAGCTGCTTATAGACGTATATCTAAATCTGTGGTTAAATCTATGGTAAACTTTAGTAATTATGCCTTCGTGTTCGGCATATGGTTGCAATAATAGTTGAAACAACCGGTAGTATTGAAGCAATGGATTCACGTTGGTGATTTGCGGGCGTACTGTTTGGCAGTTTGCTCGGTCCATTTTGAGGAGAAATGCGTTGATGTAGACATGTATCATCAGTTGATGGGATGATTTCAGCGATAACAATAATAGACAACTTTATATTTACCGTCATCAGCATGTTACGCGCGTTGCCGAGTTGCAGCCATTTCATGACAACAGCCAAACCCTATGCAGGGAATCTACGTGGAGAGCGCCTCGATCACCGTCGTGACGTCATTCTTCGTCTAAGATGGGGTAGCGCATAGCATTTGGATGGCTGGGTGTTAAAAAATATTTTTCTGGTAAATCGCTGGCGTTAAAAAATTGAGTATATGTGGAAATTGTTACTTTATATTAACTCTATTAGGTGTATGCCACGTAAAAGTTAACTTTGTTTGTCCTTTAATAATTTGACATTACATGGAATACTGTTAATTAAAACAAATGGCACCACATGTTTTTCGTTTGCCACCAATGGAAAATAAAACTATAGTCTGCACACAACTTGTAGTGCCTATCCTAATCAGATGTGGAACTGTGTACAGTATTAGTCATATCAGTCACGTTGCTTTATTGGGCCGTGACACAGCACTTTGAATGCACTGTTGTGTGGCCAGATAATTATACTCCATTGATGTCTCAACAAGATTCAACAGGTTCGCTGAGTCGGCAGTGGCTGGCTATAAATCCCCCATTACTGACCTAGAATAATGTTTACCATGATTATACAGTAATTAAGTAGGTGTGTCATTGATCAGATCAAACTACTCAAGGCTTCAGTAGATTGGTCATTAGAGATTAATAGACAGTTCTTACTAATGGTGTAATTCGACAGGTAGGCAACAACATATCATTTTATAAGTATATTTTATGCTAATACTCAGAGTTGGCAGTGTCTGATTCAAACCAAATTGTTTGGTTAATGAAAGGCTGTTCTCAGTTTCTTTCATCAAAAATGAAACTGGAAGCCAATTCTTCAATGGGGTTCTCATTTTGTTAATAAATATGAAAACAAATGAATAAACCTTTCTAGTAGTGAAGTTACTTTTGTTACGATACTTGCAAAATATATTTTGTTATTTTTAACCTAACCACTGATTGGATTTATGTACACATTGCAGATTAACCTAGCTGCTTCATATCTTGGTTTGTGTAGACAAGACACAAGAATTATAGCCAGCTCAATATCCAATCCAGATTTATACAGCTATCAGGTATTTGCTTTGTTCAAGTTTCATTATCACTGTGACACACAGCTGTGTGCTTCTGTGCATGTGTGTCCAGTGTGGATGTGTTAGCAGTGAGATTGGATCATGTCGTGTGGACGTAACCCTAAGTGTTAAATATACTGTGTGTCTAATTACCACCATATAGTCTAACTGTACATTCTGTTATTGCGTGAATATGTATGATTGAACATGACAGACAACTAACCTAGCACCGTTGTTGTTCCACAAAGGTACGCGCGCACAGAAGGGAACGACACTGAGAGGGGGGTTGAATCGGCACCAACATGGGGGCGTTTTTGGACAAGCCGAAGACGGAGAAACATAACGAGTCAGGCAGTGGCAACGGACTGCGCTTCGGCCTGAGCAGCATGCAGGGCTGGCGGGTCGAGATGGAGGATGCCCACAGCGCAGTCATCGGCCTGCCTGCCGAACACCTCAAGAACTGGTCGTTCTTCGCAATCTTTGACGGGCACGCCGGTGCGCGTGTTTCGTCGTGTTGTTCCGACCAACTCCTCGAGGCGATAATGCTGAACGAGTACTTCAAGGCGGGCATCGCCGGACACACGGAGTCAGGCGGCGAGGGGCAGCAGCCGTTTCTCGAGAACATCAAGAGAGGCATCAAGATGGGCTTCCTTGCACTCGACGACAAGATCCGCGTGATGCCGGAGATTGTGAGTGGCGAGGACAAGAGCGGTTCGACGGCGGTGTGTGCCGTCATCTCGCCGACACACATCTTCTTCGGCAACTGTGGCGACTCGCGAGCGGTCCTCTCGCGGGACAACCGTGTGTCCTTCCGCACACTGGATCATAAACCTATCAATCCGATCGAGAAGGAGCGCATCCAGAACGCTGGCGGCAGCGTCATGATCCAGCGGGTGAACGGGTCGCTGGCGGTGTCGCGGGCGCTCGGTGACTTTGAGTACAAAAACGTTCAGGGCAAGGGCCCGTGCGAGCAGCTCGTCTCGCCCGAGCCCGAGGTGTTTATGGAGGAGCGGGCGGCGGATGACGAGTTTGCGGTGCTCGCGTGCGACGGCATCTGGGATGTTATGTCGAACGATGAACTGTGTGATTTTGTGCGCAGTCGGATGAAGCTCACTGACAATTTGCAGCACCTTTGTAACCAGGTCATCGACACCTGTCTCTATAAGGTTAGTAGTTTTCGTTCTATCTTGAGTTGAAACCCATAGAATTTTTAAATTGTGATAATTTCTGACTTTTGTAAGAAAAATTGCTTTTATATTGGCTTAAGGGGGACTCATTTATTACCTTGTTTAAAATATGGCACAGGGTCACTATATTGTGCATACAAATGTATCATGTTGCCATAGCTTTATGCAGATACCCATCCACCCGTCATTTGGACGGGTAAAAACCATTGTGGACAGGTAGAAATATGGGTGGACGGGTAACAAAGAATGAGTAAAAAAAGGTCTTCCAAAACCATAGGTATTGTCAGTTATGCCTCAAAAGTTAATGACCAGTGTCACATGTGTGTAAATGGTGTCACATGTGTGTTAGTAGTCCATTTGAGGTCATCAGACACGTTTAAAGTTTGTAAACTGCTCTAACAGTTAACATCCATGTGTTCACCAAAACATGTTTGACTGGCAATAATTTGGTCCTGCATAAAGCCCTGCATGTTGCTATGTCTCGGATGTGAATTTAGGCCTCTGTAGGGGGTTTGTACATATACTACCTTGTCACATGTGTTATAATTGCTAATCCAAACAATCAGTTACAATAAATTATGGATGGTTGATAGTCAGACTCACTGTTTAATTGACAAGGTAATGCCAACTGAACAGATTGTAAGCTGAGTGAAACCAGTGTTAAAGCCCAGACAGAGACTAGGTTGATCGGTAAACATGCACATTTGCTGTTTGGTCTGTTTTGCTTTTCGGGAGTAGTCCCCTCTAGCCACAAATACGTCATCAAATGCACCATTGAATTCAAGTAGTTTCCAAGTGGGATTTTGTCTCTTTAAAATGCCATCGTCATCACACATTAACTTATTTGGATATGGGGATATATAGTGAAAGTGACTAGGTACCAGAGTGTTTTGCAAAACTCACATGCTATTGTAGTAAAAACTATTTTCCACAAATCAGTGACAGTTTACCTCACAGTTAATGACTTAAAATAAACATTCCATCTGGGAGACTAGTGATTGGCTGCCTAATGGTGTCACAGGTGTCAACATCCGAGGTCAAAATATCTGAGATAGACTGACAATTTCCCAAAGTTTTCCGAAAGATTCTGGTACCTGATTAATTGGTCTGTTGACATGTCATAAAACCAATTGACTGAAATTTAGTACCTACCTGGTATAGTTGTCAGCTTTGTGTATAGTACTCCATCATCTCTCTTCACATTCCCTCATTCACTCCATGATGTAGTAACTATGTATGTACAGCACTGAAAGCTTTGAACTGTGTGAATTGAATATTTCTGTTAACCTTTTGAATGTGATGCACAATTGTTGTGTCAGTGATATTTATGGTTAGTAACATGACATAAGAACATACCTTATTACAGTGAGTTTATAACATCATAGTGACATAGTCACATATATAACAGCCAGGGTTGGAGAGTGACATACATTTATTTGAATTGGTAGAAATATCAACGTCTATTCATATGATGTTTTTAAACTAGCTTGAAATTAAATACCTTAATTTAGGATCTTCTAAAATATATATGTTATACCACTATTGAAAGCAGCAGAATATACACAGTACACACCCTTGACATTTTGTACATGTATGTTAGCATTAAAGTAAAATTAGTTGATTGATCTCTACATATTTTAAATTTATAAAGCATGTTTGTAACTTATCAATAAAATATATAAGGTTGACCCATTGACCCAAAAACATTGTAGAATTTGATCCCAAGTCTGCAGCACTTAGATGGAAAAAGAGATTCAGCCTGGCCATCAATCTAGATAAATAGATCAGTAGCACACATCTGGAACATGATAATTGTCTACTATCATGTGAAGGTAGTACTTATACATACACAAACATTACATTGCATCCGCTCATTCTGCTATCTATATCTGTAGGTCGACAAGGCTGGGCTAATCAATGCGTTTGTGGGTATGTTTGACATATATTCAGTGCCTGGTTAATGAAATGTTTCCAAATATGTGCCTGAGTGATGGGGATGTGACCTTTCCCCGCTAGTAGCTAGTAGGTGCTGACTCATCCCTGCTGGGAGGAGGAGCACCGGAAGACGGGAGTACTCCCGTACGTACCGTACCACACCACGTATGGTGGAGGCACCTGTTCTCAGTAGCACCAAGGCTCAGATCTTCTACCATGTTACCAGATACACAGTGTTCACTTTCACTTGGAGTTAATGCTCTGACTGCTCTATCTAGTGTCAGTGTGAAACATGAAACAACTGCACCTGGGTCTACTGTATATAATAGACCTGTGTGTGCCACTGTGCTAATGAGATATACCTCGATATCTGAAAATGGTCGATTTTTAAATAAAACAAAAATTGCCCAGAGGAGCATAATTTAGTGAGTCACGTGCACGGCATCTACAGTTTACTTGCGCTTGACTCTGGTGCGGATCGGACCAGTGCCACAAGTGAGTGGTGTGGTTTGCGGGTTTAATTTGTGGCCCTGCTGTGTGATGGGTTCGCCCACACCTGCCAGGGCGCACCATGGTGCAGTATGACACAGCCCAGTGCACCTACCACTGCCAGTGTGCCGAGCACTGAAATAGAACAGGATCACTAGTAAACACAGCGTGTGTTTGCTGTGTGACTGCGGGAAACTTTTGAAGGATGATGGTGCGACTCTTCCTGTCTCTACTTGATTGATGCGTGGCAGGGCCTGCAGCCCACGGTTTCTCTGGCCTAGAACATCCAAAGGAAGTGTCAGTCTAGACCTGCACTTCCCCGTTTGTGCAGCTTAGCCACACCCATGTTTTTGGCATGAGACGTGCCCTAGTGCAGTTTCTAGGGCAGTCGTAGCTTCATAGGTGGCTGTATTTTTAGTTATCCTACCGTCTACAGATTCATGTTCTATCTAAACAAGTGGGCCAAGTAATATTATAATTGAGTGGCTAAGAGTGCCAAATACATGTATTCAGTATTATACTGTACAATGGCAAATGGGTCAGATTTAATAAATATATAGTGCTGAATAATAATAATAATATTAATAATATATGGTGGCAAATAAAAAAACTCTTGATAAACAGTTAGTTGCAACCAATTTGCACTTTGACCCATCTCTGAGAACTAATGATAGAAATTTGATAGTCAAACACGTGATTAAAATCTATGATGCTCGGAAGAAGAAAAAATTATGTTAAACTTTGCCATTACTTGTCCATTAGATGGAGCCACATGATGCTTAGCGAGCAATACATTGCCCTGTAGATAAGGATGCAAATCTCTAAACCTAATAATTGTAATGGCGTCAGATAAGGTGTATCAAAAATATGTATTATGTACTAACAGTAGGGTGACATTTTTCATAAACTAAATATGAATAAATAAGCATACAGCAATTAATTTTATCTGGCAATCAAGGGTAAGATATAAATTTAGAGTACTTAGGTTGTCATGTACTATTTTTACTTCTATGCCAGTATAGTATAGTGCCTAATAATGGCATTGCAGGCCCAGTATGGCAGTATAGGGTGGCAATTGGGCTGAATTGGCAAATAAGTTATGCTGAAGTATTAACTTTAAATATTACTAGTGAATTTATCAACTGTACTCTAGTGAGATACTAGCTCTGCTGTTTCTATCGTCATGTTTCTCATTGATGTTAGCTCCCTGGCCACCCATTGCTCCGTGGCCTACATAACCTGAAGTGCTGGGTCCGTGGTCAGACCTGTGGTCTCTGTGAATGTTCTAGGCTCACAGAGCTGTCATTTCTGCCAGCGGCCGCTGGAACGTTTTCTCCCTGACACTAACCAGGTACCAAGTATCCCATCACAGTCTGCTAATGATGGAGACAGGTGTCAGCCTCTCAGCACGCTGTCTCATTAGCGGCCGTGACAGTTGCTGAAAACACTCCCAGTCGCCTCTGTAGCACACGAATATGATAACGATGCATTGATTATTACTGTGACAATTTCCCTATAATTTCTAAAAAGACATCTTTGCATGGCTGTACAAGCCCAAAGGTATCCTTCATATTAAGTGCACAAGGCTTATAGGGTACACACAGATGAAGAAGGATTCCAAATTTTAAAACAAAATATTCGGGTTTTCTTTAAATGTATTTAAATAAACAACTTTTTTAATACAATTCGTAATAATGAAGAAAACTGTCATTATTACATTTATTATTGTAATCTAGGACTCTATTTCAGTCACTCCTTCCAGTCAGTTTTGACATGATACTTTCTAATTAATAACATGACTTTTGTAATATTACACATGTTGTGTCGATCTGATCAGAACACTTAGTGACTCATACATATTTATAAGCAATCGTCTTATCGGTTATTATATCATTGCAAGATATAAGGTACTATCTTCTATGAGTAACAAAAAGTATATTTATACTTCAAATGGGTTTCTATATTGTCACTTAAGAAGTTGGTCTTATTTTTCTCAAATCAGGACGTGCAGCTAATGTCACTGCTATCAGAACTAGTACTATGTGGAATATAGCACATGCAAGTACAAAACAAAATGATATTGTATCATGAATCAGAATAAATTTGCCAACACTATGGCATCAAAATTATTGTTGTGTGATGGCCGACAAGAAACATGAAAATTTGTTTTCTTTTGGGGCTAATGCACGATTATTTTTTACAGCTCAGAACATACATTTTAAGTATCACCGATGTCAACCATGCATTTTGCTAGGAAATACAGTTTTTCTTAGTAACTATATATAAATTTGGTGTCAAACTGTTAGCAAATCCCCTGTCTAATGTCTATATCCAGGTATAATTTGATGGAGTTACTGCGTAAAAATCTAGTGATTAGTGTCAAACCCCCAAAGGATCGGGGTTAGGGTCCATGAGGTTAAGGAACCAGCAGTAAGTGAGCTAGCTGTTGCATGCACAGCTGGACAAAGATTGATCATCACAAAGCGAATCGCCATTGCGGGAGGGCAGTTATTTCAACAAGTTACTGTCTAGGTATTGGCTATTTCATGCGACACAGTATACACTTTCTAGACAAGAAACCAGAACCCACAAAACCCTCTCCCAGTCTCCCCACACCAGGTGTGTTACAGCAGTTAATTGGTCAAGTTTCTCCTGAGGCCATCGTCTATAAATGGCTATGGGTTGAGTAATATGCATGGTGCTATTTTTCTGCAAACTCTGAAGCAGTGACATAAGTAACATTCCAACATCGACACTGATGGATGGAATGTACTGTAAAGTTTCATCAATCCTGAAACCAGAATACTACGTGATGAGTACGAGTACTGAAGTCAGTTACTTACTGGATAGATGGTTGAACAAAGAGATCTAACTAAGCTAAATGACAGATGCTGACAGTCGCACTGTAGCTAGAGCGCAGTGGCTCAGAGTTAGAGCTTCAGACTCTTGACTACGAGAACCCAGGTTCGAATCCTGTGCTGCGGTGTTAAAACCTTGGGCAAGTTTTTTCACTCTACACTGTACATTGCTCCAGTCCACTCAGCTCTATAAATGAGTACCTGGCTATAGATAGTGGTGGATATGTGTATGAGCAGCCTTCGTGCATTACCTCGGGTAATTGCAGCATATGGCTGGATGCTTCCCAGAGAAGCCGAGATGGTGTCTGAGTGAACAGGTCTGTCAGGGAAGTAAAGTGTAAAGCGCTTTGAACGGTCCTGAAGACTGGATACTGCGCTATATAAGACCTTGCCTTTACTTTTTTTTAACTACATGCATTAATTTTCATAGGACTTTAATTGACAGGAGTCCAGGAGACTCCAATCTTCATTTGGGATCTTTTTTCTTTTTTTGTGTTTTCTAGCATGCGTAGCTTTATAGTGTAAACATAATGTTATAATTAAAAGAGTTAAGTAAAGACAAGTTAGACTAGATTTAAGGAACAAAGCACATTTCATGTATATAATATTGTCAATTATGCTTCCGTCAGGATTCTGGAGTTATATGCAGTGACAAGACAATAAGCCATGGTGATGGCCTCCATCCACCAGATAAATATTATATTCTGGGAACTTTACAAAGTTATTTACCACCCCAAAGATGTGTTTCCCATGTTGATAGTGTTGCAGTTGCCACTTTGCTGGAAGGCTTCTTTGTCATTACTTATGTATGTATTGAGTAGTCGTTCTCTTGCGTGTTTGTTTATTGTGAAGACGTAGACATCTGTTGCCTACATGGCAGGGTTTGGTGATGATATATTGAGTTTTTAAAAGCAGAATTGTGTTGTGTTTTAGGGCAGTCGAGATAACATGAGCATTGTGATCATCGCCTTCGAGGGAGCGCCCAAAGTGTCAGAGGAAGCACAGAAGAAGGAGGCATTGTTGGACGCGAGGCTAGAGACAAAAGTTAAAGGTGTCATGTCATACTTAGTCAAATCAAAGCTTTCCTGCTTTCCAGGGCATGCTTTACCACTAAGTTGTATAGCAGTTTTGTTAGAATGTAGCATAGGATAATTTTGACCCGGATTTTTAAAGTGAACATGAACACATACAAAGTGTGACTGAATGAGCAACAAGATGACTGTACCCACCAAAACGATGAAAATGTAAAATGAATGTATCAACTTCAATTAAATTAACTAACTAGATTAAGTTAACTAACCAAATTATTTGCTTTTTTCCACAATCTAATCAACCCTTGTACCAAATACCGATGCACTGGAGCCTGTTATTGGAAAAAATCGTACTTCACTTGTAACGTGACATTAATGTAACTTGGTACTAATTGTTTGAAAACATCTCATTATTATAAATGATACGTTTTTTTCTCAGTGTTTTCCCCAAAATAAAATGGCCCTGGATGACATGGTTTGACCCGTTGGAACAGTGTTGTTGATTGTGTCCTTCTGTTGTAGAGATTATTGAGCATTCAGAACCACCAGATGGCGGAGTCTTACCCTACATCATGCACCTGTTGTCCGTAGAAGAAATCGACGGCCTGCCACCTGGCGGTGGTCTCAGTGCCAAGTGAGTGCGGTTAACGCAGTCTTATCATTTGTGAATATATTGTTCATGGCTCCAAGAATGGTTTATTGTAGTATAACTTAACTTACTTTGGAACTTATTTGTTGAAGATGAGTACCATGTTTCGACCCGTCATCTACAGGCCTTGTTCACATACTGATGACACGTGACACCATTACGTGAACAAAGGCCTGTAGATGACAGGTCGAAACGTCGTACTCATCTTCGACAAATAAGCTCCAAAGTCTTATCATTGTTTCATTCGTTAATTTTTACATTCAGCAATTGTGTAGGATTTGTCCTCTGTTTCATATTTAACAGGAACAAATCTAAATGTCCTACTGAAATACATGTTTTATTTTTGTACAGGACTGTGTGAACGCAGTGGAAACTGGTTAATCTAGAAACCTCAGCGTCTGGACATGCTTTAGCGAGAATAACATTTCACTACACTAATATGTACGTCATGTGCACAGTCCATTTGTGTGGTCAAACTGTTAACCCACGTGCACATGTAAACAGGCACGTGCTTACACACCGAGGTCTGAAGTGTCCAGTTTAAAGAGCTTCCTCTAGAACTCGTTATGAGTGACCCGATTGTTGTAACCCCCATGAAATTAGGACGGTGGTGTTTGTTGTTTATCTGATATTCAAATACTGTTTGACATATATACAGTCTAATGATATATTAGTTCAGTTATTGCTGTTTCCTTTTCAGACGAACCACAATCGAACAAATTGTTAATAGGTTAATCCCTCCGAAAAATGAATCCGTGAGTATCTCCTATTTTTGATTGGCTAACCATTTATAAAATTTAACTGATAAAAGTTTACCAGTGGCTTTTAACTGTGCATGAAACTATAGGTCATTTTTGGTGATGGATGTATGTGTTTCTTATTAATATTGCAAATAAATATAACATTATGTAAATCATACTAAAGATCTCAAATTTGCAAATGATATTACAGCATGTATTATGCACTTTAGATTTTAGGCTTTAGCATTGAGGCAAATCATTCAGCAATCCATGGAGATTTGTATGCAAACCACTTCAGATGTGGTGATATTTTAGTGACTCAGTGCATGCTTAACAATTTCCCCATCAACAATTTATTCTTTATTACTCATCAGTTGTCAGACTACACACAGCTCTAGCATTTATGTAACACTTGGTGCCTTTCCTTGTGGAGAGTACAGTTTTGTATACAATTATACGTGATACTGTGTTTGCTAGTAGAAATGTGATAACCACAGTCCCACTGGCTAGACTGAATGGTTATGTAAAATCTGTATTGTTTAAAGAAGTATTGTTTTTATAATCTTCTGTTTTCTGCTTGTGAAATTTTGAATATTTCTATATTCCAGATAAACTATGCCTTGAAAATAATATTTTATTGGCTTTGGTTAAGGGTAAAAGTCTGTGTTGTTTGTAACCATATATTTGTAAATCCAGGAATTTGTGCAGGACTGGTTGATCTTTGAGTAAAAATAATGTGCACAGTTGTATTTCTTTCATAGTACACTTTCATTGTATGTTGCTGTGTGTTTATAATTGTGCGATTTCGTTACAGGAATGACACACACACGGTGGCATGTTTCCTCTGACAAGCCACATCTAGGTGGGTGTCTCTTGCATCCTGCACTAGGCTAAGTTCGGCATGATAGTATTATTGTGAGTTATAGGAGATGAATGATTGATTGCTATTCATTTTGATTATGTATTCTCTTTGTATTTGCATTGTCAGCTTTTTTAAGTTAAATGTTTTATGTTAATCAGGTGCCAATAAGCTACAAGTATCATGTTTATTTATGGCGCTGTCTTTACATATAAGCGATATAAAATGATGATGACCAATGACTTATATGATAGAATACAATTGATCTCTTTGTAAAATGTTAGTTATTCGCCATGTTAGTAAAATATGAAAAAAATGAAAATAAAAAAATTTGCATTGGCTTTGATTGAAAACTAAAAAAAGATGCGGGCATAACCTTATGTCGAGATCTATCATATGATCGCGCCTTGCCTTCTTATTCGCCAAGTTACCACTGACCGTCGTGTTACGGAATAAAACTGCGGACATAATGGATACATCCTTATCTAACGCCGACTGCAGATTAGTGACGACTGCCGATTCAACATTTGAATTGGCGTTAGTTGGCGGAATAAGGCCGACCATCAGCCTAAATTTCAGCACACACCTACCGACTGCAGTCAACTGAGTTTAAGCCAACTAGTCGGTAGGTGTGTGTTGAAAATCAGTAGGCGTGTGCCTAGTATTAAACATTTCACATTCGTAAATTTTGTTTTCAAACTTATTTAAAACGCAGATTGCATTTACATTTGTTGTTTGATTACGTAATTGTGATTTATGCGTGTGAATGACCACAGTGATGTCGTTGTGTGTCTGAAGGTGCAGGACGACGGTGACGGTGACAAGACAACAAGGCTGGAGTAGATTTGGGAGAGACAACCATCGTTATCATCTCACTCGGCGTCTGCGTGCCTCGTGGTGAGGACGGCAGCGCCTCATGAAGACTTGTAGTCAGCGTTGTTATGTTCACACAGTCGCTAGTTGACTGGTCTGCTGCCGATGACATCAACGTTTCTGGCAGATCGGACAATTAGTATCAGGTAGTGCAAAGACACGCACGTACGCATGCACACCACATACAACAGATGCACCACACACGCAAACAAACACACACAAACACATGTACAGATCACACATACACACCACACAGTGCCACAGGAGGTGTGCAAACGATCACCGAGGAATGACATCATATTTTTGTGTTGCTCACACTTCAGACTTTGTTTTGTGTCTGAGAATGGCACGGTGGTCACACATCGTTGGCTGCGCCACTCGCAACACACCTCTTTTTTCTGCACATTTGTAAGCAAGGAGACAACGATGTCTAACGACCGTCGACGTCGTTGTCCCCATGCACACGCCGATTTCAAGTTTCTGTTCTGTTGATGTATATACTTTTGCAGTGACCAGCGCGTTTTGATGTATCAGGCACAGCTTTGCCGCAGTAGGCCCGCAGTTTCTCACCCAGGAAGCTGTGTATTGGATCCGTACCATGCCACATGGCGGGCCACAGCCTAATTGTTCCTTCACACGTCAGTTTTATCTGCACTCACAGATCCCCACTGTATGCATACATTAAATATATATATTATACATAAATCTATATATATATATATATAAATGTGTGTTAGTTGTGCTCATGTTAGATTTGTGTTGTTTAATCGAATGCCACGACATTGAATTGTTGTTTCAGGCCGACGATATAGTTCTTCCATGTTTGATCATGTCTATTGTATGCGGGGCTGCCCCTCACCAGTATCGAAACAGTCTCTTGTCGGGTCGCCTCATAGGGCGAGATGTGAGCGCTGCATTTTGCAGGCTCCTCTCGGCAACTTTTACATGTTTCGTTTGTTCCCAGGTCGAGGCCTTCGGGGACCGTGGAGGTACCTAACTACTGCCCCCATGTAGTGCTGTTTAGAGTTGTTTAACGGATTTCATATAAATAAAATAGCTGAGGACATGAGCAGTATTAGGTTGTTTGTTTTGTATTCATTCATTGCATTTGTAGATGTCATAGATGAAAATTCATGCATGCTGATAGCATGTAGATAAATGTAGCCTACATTGCATTTTTTGCATTTAGCCACGGCACCCACACATTTGGCAAACCACAAAAAGAACAGTGTTCTCCAAATTGACAATGAATATACTTTATTCTGTACACTATACACATATTACAAAACTGGTGAAATCAGATAATATTACATGACTATAAAGTGACTGGGACACAGATTAAATGTACATTATCAAAGTTGTGCTACGTCAGTCGAAATAGCACAGGTGGCATTGGACAAGAATAATTATTTACACCTTTCATGTTCTCCCACAGAAATCGTTGGCTGAAATATTAAACTTCCCAGAAATCTCCAGTACTAATATGCAACATGCCATAGACATATATTATGTATCACTATGGATTATTTGATTTATTTGGAGAATATTACACATCCATTCTCCACAAGAAAAATAACTATATCCAACCACTAAGGATTGCTCTATTTATCGCTGTTTTGATGGACCACCGGATGGCTGCAATCTTTACACAGTGTACCCCAACCCTGATGGTTACAAGTAGACCGCACCAGCTTTGCTGAAGATTACAAATCACCATTAACTGGTCTATTTGTCTACTTGCAATAGAACAGTTGCCGGCTGGGTAATTTTAGTTAGTAACTTGAGCTTAATTAAGAACATTTCTAAGTACGTCATCACAGTACATTATCAAAATTCGGAATAGAAATGAGTTACTTGCATTGATCTTCTTGTTACAAATACCAGTAGACGAGTCTAAATGGCAGACAACATTGTGACGAGACAGACATGTCTCGGAACCACGAGGCTCTGCCTTAGTAGACTACTTGCAAATATCACACCATCGCTTGTAAAGGTTTGTCAGCACCTGAATGTGGTATACTTACAAACAGCAATATAACATTACATAACAAATGTATATGTACACGACGAGTGAATCCCGAATAGACTGGACCGTTCACGCCCACACACATTTTTGTTGGATGAAGCGTTTCTCTGCATCCAAATATTCACAGCAGACTTATAGCAGCTTTCTTACAATGCTGTGTCGCCAACACAAAAAATACACATGATTACAAGTTGTCCTCGAACATGAACCAGCCTTGTTAAACGCATAGCATCGTAACATGGGTAAAACTCTAGAATACAGTACATGTTTCGACATTTAAAAATAAAGACCTAAGTGACTTATTAAACAAGTCACTGTTTAGGCATTTTTAATTTTATGATGGTGACAATGAAATAATCAGCAGTCGACTGCCACTCAAATGAGTGAGAAAACAAGACTACAAAATGACATGTTCACTTATAACACAGATACAAGCAGGATACCTGTCTGTTCCTGTATCCACTCAATCCAGACTCCCAATGACTCGATACACTTTCACGTTACCAGAACATCTTATGTACATTTTGAGATCAACAGAGAACACATTAAATGACACGGAAGGTGACGCGTCTAGCTGTCACCCCCACCCCAGTAATTACACACTCAGGGCATGTTATTTAATGGTTCATAAAGTACAACCTCTAACTACTAATGACCAAACAAATTCGTCAGACACATAATGACAATCGCAGACAGTCCACTTAACATAATATTCCTGAATAAATACGTTATGGCAACCAATTTGACCTACACATTACAATACTGGTTTTGATAGTGACTTCTGTGGTTTCATTCATATTCTTCACTGAGTAATTAATTTGGTTGATTAGAAAACTAAGATTGACCAACATATATGAGCCACTTACAAATGCACAAATATCTGCCTTCATACACACCAACATTTGCACACACAGCTATTTGAAGAAAGGCAACTTCCTCCTATTTATATTATAATATAAGAGTGCCTTTGGTGAATCGCTACACATGATAAAATAGATATATTTTGGCAAAAGAAATGAATCGTTGAAACTTGATAATTTTTCCATTTCTGTGTACATTATAGTCTCCATTTGGCTGTTACCACGGTAACATGATGAGTCATTTGGATCAAGTATTACCCCCCAATATTGTACGGGTGCATATTATGAAAATGGTCCACAGCTAAGGTGCTTAGACATGGATCGTTTCATGAAATGGTCCCAAAATCGTATATTTATTCTTTTCAGAATAACATTTCTGTTTCCAGTTACTGAACCTCCAGGTCTGAACATTTTCACATGACAACAGGTAATTTATTTGTGACCCTGCATAAATCCAAGCATAAGGAAAACCAGAAATCTGCCACTACAAATATACTGAAAAAATGTTATCCTCGTATTACTTTGAAAAAGCAGTCAGTGACATCTTTGTAACGAAAATACAAAGAATTTATATTTTAATCTATGCTAAAATATTCAGTAGAAAAAACAATCTGTCCTACCAAACCGTAAACTTTGAGAGTACATAACTGGAAACATAAATTTTATTCACTTGAACCCTAAATGGATGCACCAATTTTCATAAGCTCATAATTATTACCCTCTTAAAAAATCTGTGTTCATTCGAGATGGTTGGCACTTCAAGCTAGGCAGTGCTGCACTTTGTTTCAATCACAAAACCTGTGTCTAAATCTTAGACATCATCAAAATCATGTTACCTAGCACATGTTCTTACATATGCAGCACAAAACAAAGTTTACAAATACTGAATATGTTTAAAAAAAAATCTTACATGGAATGCAAACTTTATAATGAAAACAAAAAACACTTTAAAAAAAGAGACAAATTGCAAATTGAATACTGCTTATAACCGGATGGACAATGATGTTATACACTTGTCCACATTGAGGCAGCAGTTTGCGTTAACTCAACCTGCTAGACCCCAAGTTGCAGTATTGGCATCCCATATATTTACAGATCGTGAGACTTAGATACATAGATAACATGCTCACATTTCGCGTAGGATTTTCTCACCGTTTTATCACATCAAGGTATAGATCACAATAATTTCACCAGCATTCTAAGACAAAATCCCATCTCTCCAGATTGCACAATGGAAAGGATTCGACAACTTGACAGACAAGTGATCACATCTGAACGTGTGTTCTCAGCTGCCCAAATGGAAGTCTATAACCCATGTGAGGACTTTGTTAATTGAAAGTATATAGTGATGACTTCCTAGCCCGGTTTAATACACGTTTGTGAACGCCTTGCTACACATTAGATCACTGACAACATGCAGGCATATAGAGACTGCTAGTCTCACTGGGACTTTTACACTACTAAAGTCACGTTTATAACAGCCACAAGGTAATGAAAATGGCTATTAGCTGCGCCAACAGAATGGGCTAAGTAAGGAACCAGTTGATATTTCCGAGGGGCGGATTGGAGGAACCATGATTTAAAAACCACCACCTTCCAATCGTACACTGGAATCTTTTCCAATTTTTTATAGCGGTAAACATTATTGGCAAAATATATGCACTGACAATCGACCCACCCCAAATTGACAATACTAAAGTCGGACCCACCCAAATGTTTGCACCTGAGTCCTGATTTCTCCATCCCCCCGTGACAACCAATTCATGAAACCCAAGTCGTTACTGCTTAGCATAGCACCTGGACAATATTTCACCGTTTTGATGACGTCATACTTCGGCACCGAGGTCAGTGACTCCTGCCTCGGCAATCGGCACGTACTTGTCCCCGACCTGCACTAGAAGTATGGTGCGGTCAACGTGTGACCGGCGGCCGGGCTCACGGTGACAGGGCACCCACTGGTGGACCACTCGGCCGTCCATCCGTCTCTCCGGGGTCCACCCGTGCCAGTGACTCTTGCCACCGTTTAGTCGCCACTCCTCATTTGGCCACTGGACGTCGATGCGGCGACCCAGGTTAATATTGTCGTACACCATGCTCGGGTCTGTGATCTACAACAGATGGTGGCAGGGTGGTTAACACCAGTCAGTACCTTGGATTACATAAGCAGAAAATTAGTCACTTCTTGGCTTTGGATATAGTAATGTTATTAAAGTGAAAAAAAAGGCTACAGTTTAGTGTTATGCACCTAAAAGAGTTTACACTAGCTAATCATTTGCATCTACAATCCAATTTTTCACCTTAGTGGTTACCTCAGAAAGTGGTCTTAAAGTGGGAAAATCTAGCTAAATCACCGACACTATGAACCGGCCCATCTTGGACCTTGCAACCAATCACAACCCAGCAGTTTGGAAAAGTAATACGTCAGAGAGTCGTCTGCTGGTTCAGCTGTCATAACAGAGAGCCAAGCGGTACGCTAAAAGTTGCCTTACGTCGGTTTACAACGAAATCGCGACATCAATATGCCACACTGTTCCTCAAACGCTTATAGTAATAGTACAGTGAAAGACAGTATCAGTAAGATGTCTTCTTGTTAACCTATGAATCGAGCAGAACTGAAACAGTGGTTCGGTGGATTCGTTTGGACAGTCACAGACACAGCGCGGATCCTAGACGACCCGATTTGATTGACCTAACCATCAAAACGACCACCAACAGCCGCCAAACTTCTCCTCACATATCTTACATACATATGCATACACTACATTATGTAATAAAATCTCTTGCATTCCTCTGACGAAGAAAATTCACACACAAAAACGCGCAGACCTCGAGTACAACTTGTTCGGCCGCTCAGCGGTACCGTAAAATCGCTTTTAAAAGCTTTACACAAAATTGTTTTACTTCACACGCGCGAAATAGTTTAATTACTTATAAATAATATAATAATAATAATTAATTATTATCATCACTATGATTTGCAGGAAATTATAAGTTTTATTATTTTTATATTGATATTTTATTTTTATAATTGTTCATATATGTTTCTAGTATATTTGTTTTTTTTCTTCTGGTGTGTATTTGTTGTTTAGCATTTTAATGTATGTAAAACGCCATGAACAAGTTTAAATTGGATGTGGCGCTATAATAAATAAACAAACAATTGTTTTTATTATAATATAATATTTTATTTATGTAGCGCCACATCCATAATTGTTTGTGGCGCTTCACAAAATAATGCTATTAAAAATACAATAAAGAGAAAACTACTCACAGATAATATTATTTAAAAATAAATAATGAAAATACATGTTTCTATATCATTAACTAAGCTGACCTATCAGTCATAAATAAACATACAAATTACATAACAACAATTGAAATAAATGAATATAAAAGTATGGTTAATAGTAATAAATAATTAAAGTAGTAAAATAAGTACGACGTAATAATAATTTTTATTCAGCACATACACAACCATTATGCATAAGAACATATTACTGAAGCTATTTGTTCTACTCATGAATGACATTTCCACCATCAGATATGTAATAATTATTATTTTTGAACAAGACACTTTATTAATTATCGGAACAATAAATCTCTAAAATGTAAAAAGGAATATGAATATATGGGAAATATTATGGTGGTAGAAAAAGAAGGATTTAAAAACAGTAATATTAACATGTTATTGTTTTAGTTATTATTGTTAAAACATCGCTTATGTAATATAAGCTTGCATGCTCGCAGTACACGCGGGATGTTTATAGAAATATTGATGAAATAAACAATGTGACTTCATTGAAAAACACGTAATTTCCTTTTTCTTTTATAACTAATAGGCAATTTTGGATAATTATGCAGACACATGTATTTTTAATATTTATTTTTAAATATTACCTGTGGGTAGCATTCTTATTATTGCATATACTTTAATAACAGTATGTTGAATAGAAGAGAAGAGAATTGTGGATTTGGCGCTATATAAAATAAACTAATAAAATTATATATTTGTATATTAAATTGTTATTTTTTATCAACTCTATTAGACCCATATCACCAAAGCGTTGCCTTAGTTTGCCGTTTAACATTTTCTGTAGATCATAGTGATGCAGCTAATTATTATTATATTATTTATAATTAATTAAACTAATTCGCGCGTGCGAATGCAGTAAGGTTAATAAATATTCGCGCGCCATCTAGCGGTATTTTGTGTAAAGCTAACTTATAATAGCGAGTTTACGGTAGTCGAAGTTGTCGAGTTGCCGTTCGCCAAGATTTGCGTTTCTGTTATGAATTTTCTTCGTTAGACGAATACAAGTGATTTTTTTGTAATGTAGTGTATGTATATGTATGTAAGAAATGTGGGGAGAAGTTTGGCGGCTGTTGGCGGTCGTTTTCGTGGTTAGGTTAGAAAGTAACAGATAATAATATGCATGCACAGTTCACGCCGACCAAGAAGACTCTCTGACGTCATTTTGTTTCTAAAATGGCGTAGTCTGTAGACTTTCTATGTCTATGTGTTTTACATTTTTTTCCTGGTAAACCACTGACGTTAAAAATATGATTGTTGTTGGAAGTTGTTACTTTTTATTTACTCTGTTAATCCCATATGATCCAAACATTGACTTTGTTTTCCCTTTAATAAATAAAAGTAGATCTTTTGATTGCATCAACAGAAAGAACAACTGTCGAAGAGGGAGAGTGGGAAAAATACAGAACAATATCATGGTATATAAAGGTATAGATTTATATAAGCACGCATTTAATACGTCGTCAAATATTCATGTAGTATTTAAGAACACAACTGTAACTTCAGGACACATTGCACTGTCAATAACAAAGAACAAAACATCGTAAACTGCACAGTACATATTAATACACGACAACTCTTGTCATTCTAGTATTTCCTGAAAACACTCATTCAAACAAACCATTGTACATGAAATAGCTTTAGAGACTAGAGACTGCCTCGCTGCCCTCTCACCTGCACCCTTAGAGACTGACTCGCTGCCCTCTCACCTGCACCCTTAGAGACTGACTCGCTGCCCTCTCACCTGCACCCTTAGAGACTGACTCGTTGCCCTCTCACCTGCACCCTTAGAGACTGACTCGCTGCCCTCTCACCTGCACCCTTAGAGACTAGAGACTGACTCGCTGCCCTCTCACCTGCACCCTTAGAGACTAGAGACTGACTCGCTGCCCTCTCACCTGCACCCTTAGAGACCGACTCGTTGCCCTCTCACCTGCACCCTTAGAGACCGACTCGTTGCCCTCTCGCCTGCACCGTTAGAGACTGACTCGTTGCCCTCTCACCTGCACCCTTAGAGACTAGAGACTGACTCACCTGCACCCTGCGTGTGGCGGGCTCCTTCTGTCCAACGTCACTGATGAGTCCGGCCAGGCCGACGAACCCACTGCCACGTTTACTTGACCCGAGGGTGGCCAGGGGCAGCCCACTGCGGCGGCTCGAGAAGGGTGTGTGGGAGGTGGAGTCTGGGGGGTGGGAGGACGGGGGGCCGTGGCCGGGGGTGGTGATGACCATCTGGAGGGCGGCGGGAGAGGTGCAGCAGTGGTAGGCGTCCTCCCCTGCCATGGAGCTGCCACTGGTACAACTCGCCCCACAGCGGGCTCGCATCCTGTCACAAGGCAGCAACCAGTGTGAATGAATGAACGGTTTTATACAACAACAAATGTCACTTCTGCTGCTGCTGAATTGACGTGGCTGGAGTCATGCATTGCCGTGCTCTTCTCAAACTCAAAAGAGATTATAATACAAATTTAAACTAAATTACAAAATAATATATACAATTCGTGCACACAGTTGTTCATTACTAATGTGACAGTCGCAATTCATTTTAAAGCGTGACATCGGGATATACCTTTACAAATATGAAGACAATAATAAGTGTTTTTTTAAATTGTGATAAACTTGTTAACCGAGATATAGTCTAGACATACACCAAAAACAGATGTCTTGTCTTCACCCAAATTTTGGCAATGTCTAGTTCATTTTCATTGTCAAAAAAAAAACTATCACAACTGCTGACAAGCCGAGCCGAGCTGAGACAAAGCAAGATAAGACAACTGCTATATAAACAAGTGACCATGACAACTGACCTGGTCCACAGGTGACGCAGACCATGTGACACCCCGTGGAGACTGAACTCACGCCCCACTATCGCCCCATACTGCTCATTCGTGCTCGAGTATGATGTCATGAGGGGTGACACGTAGATGGGGTAGCCGATCGGCTGGTCACATGACGAGTTGATCATGTTGCGCAGTGCTTGCTTTGCATTCTGGATGCTGCCTCGTTCTGGATTGCGGTTGCGTAGGAATACAAGCTCCTGTTGTTGGCCTGCCCACAGCCCTCTCACGCACTCCCGGTTCACCTGCAGCGACACAACATAGTCCGACAAACTGACCAACAATTCTTCTTCAAAAGGGGATTCCGGTGTCACGCTTACATTTTTCCAGTCGATAAAAATGTTCTGATTGACGTGTCTGCGCATGCACAATAAATGTAAAATCATCAATGTCCAGCGAAACAACAAAGCATTTTCGGTATAAATGCCACGAGCTCTTCGTTAACTCTCCTGTGATGATTACTGTGAAGGGTTTCTTAAAAAGTTGTTCACTACAATAAAATATTACGTGTTTTATAAATCACTGTCACGGATTATGGCGCACTACAGTCACGTGATTTACGCTTGCTATCAAAATATGCCTCAAAACTTGTTTGCCTCGTGTTAATTTGCGACAAATAACTTTGCTGAGAGGTTATATACATCCTAATGAACAACCGTAGAATTAATACCTTAAATGTTTTGTCTTTTCGCTGCACACTGATGATGATGATATCGCGCATGTGCAGAAACATCAATCGGAACGTTTATAACGCCGGAAAAATGTAAGCATTGCACCGGTATTAACGATCTATGTTTATTTGGTCCTCTTGGTGGATGATCCATTGTCAGCTGACCAGTCAGTTGTGTTGACTTGTTCATTTTACGAAACAACCACCAACTCAGTTATTTACATGACATGGTTGTGCCATTTTCATGTGAATGTTTACATTGCCACATGAGCTAAAAGGATGGCTAAGAGTGGCCAGCCAAAGAGGAGGATGTGGATGTTTCTGAGAAAACCTACGGCACAATGGAATTGAACGAAGAAGATGTATATGTTTTGTCATCTCATCACTGACTGGCAAGTTCCACCAGCTAGCATTAAATATCACCGCATGCCACCTACCAGATGTAGAGAGTAGTGTCTGTAGATATTTTAAAAAGTACACTGTTTATTAAACGCATTATTTAAACAATGAACACAATACATCTGGATGCAAAGGAACTGGGTTCGCGATAAACAAACAAGCACAGGAAGCTGCTTCAACACATTTGATAAGTTCATTAGCATGACTAAATTAGAGAATAAGATGGTGTTTCTGTTAGTGGGTTATGTAGACCTCTCTGACCCTTGGCATCGATCCAGTACTTTGTTGTGATGACCAACAGTTGACCACTTTGGTCACCTACACATTGGCTGCCTTGACCACTTCTACACTGCCCCTGCCCCTGCCCCTGCCCCTGCCCCTGCCCCTGCCCCTGCCCCTGCCCCTGCCCCTGCCCCTGCCCCTGCCCCTGCCCCTGCCCCTGCCTGACAAGACCCAGTGCCCTGGTGGTTTGTGCCCTACCTTGATGACCCTGAAACTGAGGAACCTCTTGTTGAGCATGATGATCTTGTACTCGTCGGAGCCCTCGTCTAGCACATGTCTGTAACAAACACAGGGAGCTGTTGGCTGCAGGAAGTTCAAGATTCAAACATTCAAAAGACTTTATTGTCTATTTAAAACATCACATTAAAAATGGAAATTGTTCTTCAGATACACAGTAAAATGACAGTAATAAGATTGGTGAGTCATAATATATACGGTTTTAATAAGACACATTAAAATTGTAATAATACTAATCAGCACCAATATTGGTAAAGTAAATAAATTAAATATATAAATAAGTACTCTAAATAATAAATAAATAAGCAAGTAATATTCCTTAAAAGGTTCTTTGATAAGTCACAATGTGATAACATTAATAATATTGACTAAAAATTTGTAAATAAATGAGATTAGATAAATCAGTATAATAAATGTATTGAATCATTACCAATCAACTTGCTGGCTAGCTATACAACATGAGCAAGCTTTATTTTATTCTTGGCACTGACATTGCCAAACCATGTGATTATGTTAAAAAATAGGTCTCAACTGCCCTGTGGCACCCTGCCCTGCCCCTCATGGCCGACAGATGAAACCTAGTAACCCCACATGGCATGTGGACGAGGAAGTCTTTGGCTTATGAGAATCCAACAGTGTTTGTATCTGGGTGTTACCCGCCTTTCAGACACGTGTCAATTCTTTTTAAAACACATCTATCCTGCTAAGTTTACATTTCAAACAATTAGCAGGTATTCTTTCCAGTCATTGATAGTTATTGATAGCTATCTTTGACAAATATTTATATTCATTTGTGATAGTGAGATTCATGACACAAAATTATTATAGTGATGCAATTAATACCATCAAATTATTGTGTTTTCAGTGATTCAATTATTTTGGAAAGTAATAAAGAAAAAAAAAACTATTAGAAAATTAATAAATTAATTAATTAAATACATGAAATAGTGAGGAGATATTAAAGACAGACTGAGAGTTACTTGTGAGGGGACATTAAAGAGACAGACCTGAGAGTTAGTAGTGAGGGGACATTAAAGAGACAGACCTGAGAGCTAGTAGTGAGGGGACATTAAAGAGACAGACCTGAGAGTTAATAGTGAGGGGACATTAAAGAGTCAGATCTGAGAGTTAGTAGTGAGGGGACATTAAAGAGACAGACCTGAGAGCTAGTAGTGAGGGAACATTAAAGAGACAGACCTGAGAGCTAGTAGTGAGGGGACATTAAAGAGAGAGACCTGAGAGTTAGTAGTGAGGGGACATTAAAGAGACAGACCTGAGAGTTAGTAGTGAGGGAACATTAAAGAGACAGACCTGAGAGCTAGTAGTGAGGGAACATTAAAGAGACAGACCTGAGAGCTAGTAGTGAGGGAACATTAAAGAGACAGACCTGAGAGTTAGTAGTGAGGGGACATTAAAGAGACAGACCTGAGAGCTAGTAGTGAGGGGACATTAAAGAGTCAGATCTGAGAGTTAGTAGTGAGGGGACATTAAAGAGACAGACCTGAGAGCTAGTAGTGAGGGGACATTAAAGAGACAGACCTGAGAGCTAGTAGTGAGGGAACATTAAAGAGACAGACCTGAGAGCTAGTAGTGAGGGGACATTAAAGAGACAGACCTGAGAGCTAGTAGTGAGGGGACATTAAAGAGACAGACCTGAGAGCTAGTAGTGAGGGAACATTAAAGAGACAGACCTGAGAGCTAGTAGTGAGGGAACATTAAAGAGTCAGACCTGAGAGCTAGTAGTGAGGGGACATTAAAGAGACAGACCTGAGAGCTAGTAGTGAGGGGACATTAAAGAGACAGACCTGAGAGCTAGTAGTGAGGGAACATTAAAGAGACAGACCTGAGAGCTAGTAGTGAGGGGACATTAGAGAGTCAGATCTGAGAGCTAGTAGTGAGGGAACATTAAAGAGACAGACCTGAGAGCTAGTAGTGAGGGGACATTAAAGAGACAGACCTGAGAGTTAGTAGTGAGGGGACATTAAAGAGACAGACCTGAGAGCTAGTAGTGAGGGGACATTAAAGAGTCAGATCTGAGAGTTAGTAGTGAGGGGACATTAAAGAGACAGACCTGAGAGCTAGTAGTGAGGGGACATTAAAGAGACAGACCTGAGAGCTAGTAGTGAGGGAACATTAAAGAGACAGACCTGAGAGCTAGTAGTGAGGGGACATTAAAGAGACAGACCTGAGAGCTAGTAGTGAGGGGACATTAAAGAGACAGACCTGAGAGCTAGTAGTGAGGGAACATTAAAGAGACAGACCTGAGAGCTAGTAGTGAGGGAACATTAAAGAGTCAGACCTGAGAGCTAGTAGTGAGGGGACATTAAAGAGACAGACCTGAGAGCTAGTAGTGAGGGGACATTAAAGAGACAGACCTGAGAGCTAGTAGTGAGGGAACATTAAAGAGACAGACCTGAGAGCTAGTAGTGAGGGGACATTAGAGAGTCAGATCTGAGAGCTAGTAGTGAGGGAACATTAAAGAGACAGACCTGAGAGCTAGTAGTGAGGGGACATTAGAGAGACAGACCTGAGAGCTAGTAGTGAGGGGACATTAAAGAGACAGACCTGAGAGCTAGCAGTGAGGGAACATTAAAGAGACAGACCTGAGAGCTAGTAGTGAGGGGACATTAGAGAGTCAGATCTGAGAGCTAGTAGTGAGGGAACATTAAAGAGACAGACCTGAGAGCTAGTAGTGAGGGGACATTAAAGAGACAGACCTGAGAGCTAGTAGTGAGGGGACATTAGAGAGTCAGATCTGAGAGCTAGTAGTGAGGGGACATTAAAGAGACAGACCTGAGAGCTAGTAGTGAGGGAACATTAAAGAGTCAGACCTGAGAGCTAGTAGTGAGGGGACATTAAAGAGACAGACCTGAGAGCTAGTAGTGAGGGGACATTAAAGAGACATACCTGAGAGCTAGTAGTGAGGGAACATTAAAGAGACAGACCTGAGAGCTAGTAGTGAGGGGACATTAGAGAGTCAGATCTGAGAGCTAGTAGTGAGGGAACATTAAAGAGACAGACCTGAGAGCTAGTAGTGAGGGGACATTAGAGAGTCAGATCTGAGAGCTAGTAGTGAGGGAACATTAAAGAGACAGACCTGAGAGCTAGTAGTGAGGGGACATTAAAGAGACAGACCTGAGAGCTAGTAGTGAGGGGACATTAGAGAGTCAGATCTGAGAGCTAGTAGTGAGGGGACATTAAAGAGACAGACCTGAGAGCTAGTAGTGAGGGAACATTAAAGAGTCAGACCTGAGAGCTAGTAGTGAGGGAACATTAAAGAGACAGACCTGAGAGCTAGTAGTGAGGGAACATTAAAGAGACAGACCTGAGAGCTAGTAGTGAGGGGACATTAGAGAGTCAGATCTGAGAGCTAGTAGTGAGGGAACATTAAAGAGACAGACCTGAGAGCTAGTAGTGAGGGGACATTAGAGAGTCAGACCTGAGAGCTAGTAGTGAGGGGACATTAGAGAGACAGATCTGAGAGCTAGTAGTGAGGGAACATTAAAGAGTCAGATCTGAGAGCTAGTAGTGAGGGGACATTAAAGAGACAGACCTGAGAGCTAGTAGTGAGGGAACATTAAAGAGACAGACCTGAGAGCTAGTAGTGAGGGGACATTAAAGAGACAGACCTGAGAGCTAGTAGTGAGGGAACATTAAAGAGACAGACCTGAGAGCTAGTAGTGAGGGGACATTAAAGAGACAGACCTGAGAGCTAGTAGTGAGGGGACATTAAAGAGACAGACCTGAGAGCTAGTAGTGAGGGGACATTAAAGAGACAGACCTGAGAGCTAGTAGTGAGGGAACATTAAAGAGACAGACCTGAGAGCTAGTAGTGAGGGAACATTAAAGAGACAGACCTGAGAGCTAGTAGTGAGGGGACATTAAAGAGACAGACCTGAGAGCTAGTAGTGAGGGAACATTAGAGAGACAGACCTGAGAGCTAGTAGTGAGGGAACATTAGAGAGACAGACCTGAGAGCTAGTAGTGAGGGGACATTAAAGAGACAGACCTGAGAGCTAGTAGTGAGGGGACATTAAAGAGTCAGACCTGAGAGCTAGTAGTGAGGGAACATTAAAGAGACAGACCTGAGAGCTAGTAGTGAGGGAACATTAAAGAGACAGACCTGAGAGCTAGTAGTGAGGGAACATTAAAGAGACAGACCTGAGAGCTAGTAGTGAGGGGACATTAAAGAGAGAGACCTGAGAGCTAGTAGTGAGGGGACATTAAAGAGTCAGATCTGAGAGCTAGTAGTGAGGGAACATTAAAGAGACAGACCTGAGAGCTAGTAGTGAGGGGACATTAAAGAGAGAGACCTGAGAGCTAGTAGTGAGGGGACATTAAAGAGAGAGACCTGAGAGCTAGTAGTGAGGGGACATTAAAGAGAGAGACCTGAGAGCTAGTAGTGAGGGGACATTAGAGAGTCAGACCTGAGAGCTAGTAGTGAGGGGACATTAAAGAGAGAGACCTGAGAGCTAGTAGTGAGGGGACATTAAAGAGACAGACCTGAGAGCTAGTAGTGAGGGGACATTAAAGAGACAGACCTGAGAGCTAGTAGTGAGGGGACATTAAAGAGTCAGATCTGAGAGCTAGTAGTGAGGGGACATTAAAGAGTCAGATCTGAGAGTTAGTAGTGAGGGGACATTAAAGAGTCAGACCTGAGAGCAAGTAGTGAGGGGACATTAAAGAGTCAGATCTGAGAGCTAGTAGTGAGGGGACATTAAAGAGACAGACCTGAGAGCTAGTAGTGAGGGGACATTAAAGAGTCAGACCTGAGAGCTAGTAGTGAGGGGACATTAAAGAGACAGACCTGAGAGCTAGTAGTGAGGGGACATTAAAGAGACAGACCTGAGAGCTAGTAGTGAGGGGACATTAAAGAGTCAGATCTGAGAGCTAGTAGTGAGGGGACATTAAAGAGTCAGACCTGAGAGCAAGTAGTGAGGGGACATTAAAGAGTCAGATCTGAGAGCTAGTAGTGAGGGGACATTAAAGAGACAGACCTGAGAGCTAGTAGTGAGGGAACATTAAAGAGTCAGATCTGAGAGCTAGTAGTGAGGGGACATTAAAGAGACAGACCTGAGAGCTAGTAGTGAGGGGACATTAAAGAGTCAGATCTGAGAGTTAGTAGTGAGGGGACATTAGAGAGACAGACCTGAGAGCTAGTAGTGAGGGGACATTAAAGAGACAGACCTGAGAGCTAGTAGTGAGGGGACATTAAAGAGACAGACCTGAGAGCTAGTAGTGAGGGGACATTAGAGAGACAGATCTGAGAGCTAGTAGTGAGGGGACATTAAAGAGACAGACCTGAGAGCTAGTAGTGAGGGGACATTAAAGAGAGAGACCTGAGAGCTAGTAGTGAGGGGACATTAGAGAGACAGATCTGAGAGCTAGTAGTGAGGGGACATTAAAGAGACAGACCTGAGAGCTAGTAGTGAGGGGACATTAAAGAGACAGACCTGAGAGCTAGTAGTGAGGGGACATTAAAGAGACAGACCTGAGAGCTAGTAGTGAGGGGACATTAAAGAGACAGACCTGAGAGCTAGTAGTGAGGGGACATTAAAGAGAGAGACCTGAGAGCTAGTAGTGAGGGGACATTAAAGAGACAGACCTGAGAGCTAGCAGTGAGGGGACGTTAGAGAGGACTGCGTTCCTCCAGGCCGGGTCAGCCTCGTGTGAGATGACCATGTTCTGCTCGTGCTGTGTGATGGCATGGTACAGAGCCTGATGGTCATCGTACTCGTCCGGCGCCGTGAAGTGGTCCTACAGCACACAAGTCACATCAGACATCTCTATGTCATGTAGACCTCCACAGGTCTGACTCAAATACACACTTGTATTTAACGTACAGTCGAACACACTGGGACAACGTCCATTTATTTCTGTACTGGTCAAGGTCATTTGACCTCGGGTCAAGATGGGTCAAGTCCAAGGGTGATCTTAACATCAAGCTTCTATTGTGGGTTTTTTACATAATTATTTGATTTGACTTGAATGATATCTGGCATATCCTCATACAGGAAATATGAAACTTACATTTCACCTAAATAACCTACTTGAACAAGCACTTTTAAGGATCCGAACCAGTGCTAAATGCCTACTAAGCTAACCAAGTCATCAGCATTTCATGGAATAATTTGTACATTTGTATCACTTTGTACTCTACATGTCTGACTTAGCATATTCAAGTTAATCTTGGCGTACTTGAAATTCAAATACAACAGTTGCATTAGGAAAAGTGCAACGTATTTGTTTATGTCAAAAACATATTTGACCAAGTCTTATGTAAATACTCACCAGTGGATGGGACAGAGCTGTAACTACCTGTAGGCATCAACCCCACAGTTCAGTCCCACAATTCACACCCACTAGATGCGTTTATTGAGGTATAACTACGAGACAAGAGCCCAAGTAATAAAATTTGTTAAACAATAACCATGTGAACAGTGCACTGACTGGTGCTGAGTTCCTACCTGGTGCAGCTTGAGGGACATCCTCACCCCCGGGGCGACTACCCTTCGCAGCAGCTCCATGTCGTAGAACACCCACTCGTCTCTCTCTGAGGTGATGCGGAAGTCACCCTTGAAGAGGGCGTGTAGACCGTACAGGAAGAAGTCAACACTGCACACAAACCACAGAGTTGATTGAGACTCACTGTCACACTCAGGCCACAGGGAGTGTCTAGTTGTACAAGTAAATAGAAGCTAAACTGAAGACTAGCAGTGTTGTAGTTCTATTGTGCATCTGGGGAAGGCGTTTGTCCACACTGATCCCTGATTTAAGTCTTCGTTTTATTCCCCTTCACTCTCCCTGCACTGCTGTCTCCATCCGCTGCCTCCCGCTGTCTCCCCCGACTCCCACTGTCTCCCCCGACTCCCACTGTCTCCCCTGACTCCCACTGTCTCCCCTGACTCCCACTGTCTCCCCCGACTCCCACTGTCTCCCCCGACTCCCACTGTCTCCCCCGACTCCCACTGTCTCCCCCGACTCCCACTGTCTCCCCCGACTCCCACTGTCTCCCCCGACCCCCACTGTCTCCCCTGACCCCCACTGTCTCCCCTGACCCCCACTGTCTCCCCTGACCCCCACTGTCTCCCCTGACCCCCACTGTCTCCCCTGACTCCCACTGTCTCCCCTGTCTCCCACTGTCTCCCACTGTCTCCCCCGACTCCCACTGTCTCCCCCGACTCCCACTGTCTCCCACTGTCTCCCCCGACTCCCACTGTCTCCCCTGACTCCCACTGTCTCCCCCGACTCCCACTGTCTCCCCCGACTCCCACTGTCTCCCCCGACTCCCACTGTCTCCCCCGACTCCCACTGTCTCCCCCGACTCCCACTGTCTCCCCTGACTCCCACTGTCTCCCACTGTCTCCCCCGACTCCCACTGTCTCCCCCGACTCCCACTGTCTCCCCCGACTCCCACTGTCTCCCCCGACTCCCACTGTCTCCCCCGACTCCCACTGTCTCCCCTGACTCCCACTGTCTCCCACTGTCTCCCCTGACTCCCACTGTCTCCCCTGACTCCCACTGTCTCCCCCGACTCCCACTGTCTCCCCTGACTCCCACTGTCTCCCACTGTCTCCCCCGACTCCCACTGTCTCCCCCGACTCCCACTGTCTCCCACTGTCTCCCACTGTCTCCCACTGTCTCCCCCGACTCCCACTGTCTCCCACTGTCTCCCACTGTCTCCCACTGTCTCCCCCGACTCCCACTGTCTCCCCTGACTCCCACTGTCTCCCACTGTCTCCCCCGACTCCCACTGTCTCCCCTGACTCCCACTGTCTCCCACTGTCTCCCCTGACCCGCACTGTCTCCCCTGACCCCCACTCTCTCCCCTGACCCACACTCTCTCCCCTGACTCCCACTGTCTCCCCCGACTCCCACTGTCTCCCCTGACTCCCACTGTCTCCCCCGACTCCCACTGTCTCCCCCGACTCCCACTGTCTCCCCTGACCCCCACTGTCTCCCCTGACTCCCACTGTCTCCCCTGACCCCCACTGTCTCCCCTGACTCCCACTGTCTCCCCTGACTCCCACTGTCTCCCCTGACCCCCACTGTCTCCCCTGACCCCCACTGTCTCCCCTGACTCCCACTGTCTCCCCTGACTCCCACTGTCTCCCCTGACCCCCACTGTCTCCCCTGACTCCCACTGTCTCCCCTGACCCCCACTGTCTCCCCTGACTCCCACTGTCTCCCCTGACTCCCACTGTCTCCCCTGACTCCCACTGTCTCCCCTGACCCCCACTGTCTCCCCTGACTCCCACTGTCTCCCCTTACCCCCACTGTCTCCCCCGACTCCCACTCTCTCCCCCGACTCCCACTGTCTCACCTGACTCCCACTGTCTCCCCTGACTCCCACTGTCTCCCCTTACCCCCACTGTCTCCCCCGACTCCCACTCTCTCCCCCGACTCCCACTGTCTCACCTGACTCCCACTGTCTCCCCTGACTCCCACTGTCTCCCCCGACTCCCACTGTCTCCCCTGACTCCCACTGTCTCCCCCGACTCCCACTGTCTCCCCTGACTCCCACTGTCTCCCACTGTCTCCCACTGTCTCCCCCGACTCCCACTGTCTCCCCTGACTCCCACTGTCTCCCCTGACTCCCACTGTCTCCCACTGTCTCCCACTGTCTCCCCCGACTCCCACTGTCTCCCCTGACTCCCACTGTCTCCCCCGACTCCCACTCTCTCCCCCGACTCCCACTGTCTCCCCTGACTCCCACTGTCTCCCCTGACTCCCACTGTCTCCCCTGACTCCCACTGTCTCCCCCGACTCCCACTGTCTCCCCCGACTCCCACTGTCTCCCCCGACTCCCACTGTCTCCCCCGACTCCCACTGTCTCCCCCGACCCCCACTGTCTCCCCTGACCCCCACTGTCTCCCCTGACCCCCACTGTCTCCCCTGACCCCCACTGTCTCCCCTGACCCCCACTGTCTCCCCTGACTCCCACTGTCTCCCCTGACTCCCACTGTCTCCCCCGACTCCCACTCTCTCCCCTGACTCCCACTGTCTCCCCCGACTCCCACTGTCTCCCCTGACTCCCACTGTCTCCCCCGACTCCCACTGTCTCCCCCGACTCCCACTGTCTCCCCTGACTCCCACTGTCTCCCACTGTCTCCCCCGACTCCCACTGTCTCCCCCGACTCCCACTGTCTCCCACTGTCTCCCCCGACTCCCACTGTCTCCCCTGACTCCCACTGTCTCCCCCGACTCCCACTGTCTCCCCCGACTCCCACTGTCTCCCCCGACTCCCACTGTCTCCCCCGACTCCCACTGTCTCCCCTGACTCCCACTGTCTCCCACTGTCTCCCCCGACTCCCACTGTCTCCCCCGACTCCCACTGTCTCCCCCGACTCCCACTGTCTCCCCCGACTCCCACTGTCTCCCCCGACTCCCACTGTCTCCCCTGACTCCCACTGTCTCCCCTGACTCCCACTGTCTCCCCTGACTCCCACTGTCTCCCCTGACTCCCACTGTCTCCCCTGACTCCCACTGTCTCCCCCGACTCCCACTGTCTCCCCTGACTCCCACTGTCTCCCACTGTCTCCCACTGTCTCCCCCGACTCCCACTGTCTCCCACTGTCTCCCACTGTCTCCCACTGTCTCCCCCGACTCCCACTGTCTCCCACTGTCTCCCACTGTCTCCCACTGTCTCCCCCGACTCCCACTGTCTCCCCTGACTCCCACTGTCTCCCACTGTCTCCCCCGACTCCCACTGTCTCCCCTGACTCCCACTGTCTCCCACTGTCTCCCCTGACCCGCACTGTCTCCCCTGACCCCCACTCTCTCCCCTGACCCACACTCTCTCCCCTGACTCCCACTGTCTCCCCCGACTCCCACTGTCTCCCCTGACTCCCACTGTCTCCCCCGACTCCCACTGTCTCCCCCGACTCCCACTGTCTCCCCTGACCCCCACTGTCTCCCCTGACTCCCACTGTCTCCCCTGACCCCCACTGTCTCCCCTGACTCCCACTGTCTCCCCTGACTCCCACTGTCTCCCCTGACCCCCACTGTCTCCCCTGACCCCCACTGTCTCCCCTGACTCCCACTGTCTCCCCTGACTCCCACTGTCTCCCCTGACCCCCACTGTCTCCCCTGACTCCCACTGTCTCCCCTGACCCCCACTGTCTCCCCTGACTCCCACTGTCTCCCCTGACTCCCACTGTCTCCCCTGACTCCCACTGTCTCCCCTGACCCCCACTGTCTCCCCTGACTCCCACTGTCTCCCCTTACCCCCACTGTCTCCCCCGACTCCCACTCTCTCCCCGACTCCCACTGTCTCACCTGACTCCCACTGTCTCCCCTGACTCCCACTGTCTCCCCTTACCCCCACTGTCTCCCCCGACTCCCACTCTCTCCCCCGACTCCCACTGTCTCACCTGACTCCCACTGTCTCCCCTGACTCCCACTGTCTCCCCCGACTCCCACTGTCTCCCCTGACTCCCACTGTCTCCCCCGACTCCCACTGTCTCCCCTGACTCCCACTGTCTCCCACTGTCTCCCACTGTCTCCCCCGACTCCCACTGTCTCCCCTGACTCCCACTGTCTCCCCTGACTCCCACTGTCTCCCACTGTCTCCCACTGTCTCCCCCGACTCCCACTGTCTCCCCTGACTCCCACTGTCTCCCCCGACTCCCACTCTCTCCCCCGACTCCCACTGTCTCCCCTGACTCCCCCGACTCCCACTGTCTCCCACTGTCTCCCCCGACTCCCACTGTCTCCCCTGACTCCCACTGTCTCCCCTGACTCCCACTGTCTCCCACTGTCTCCCACTGTCTCCCCCGACTCCCACTGTCTCCCCTGACTCCCACTGTCTCCCCCGACTCCCACTGTCTCCCCTGACTCCCACTGTCTCCCCCGACTCCCACTGTCTCCCCCGACTCCCACTGTCTCCCCTGACTCCCACTGTCTCCCACTGTCTCCCCTGACCCGCACTGTCTCCCCTGACCCCCACTCTCTCCCCTGACCCACACTCTCTCCCCTGACTCCCACTGTCTCCCCCGACTCCCACTGTCTCCCCTGACTCCCACTGTCTCCCCCGACTCCCACTGTCTCCCCTGACTCCCACTGTCTCCCACTGTCTCCCACTGTCTCCCCCGACTCCCACTGTCTCCCCTGACTCCCACTGTCTCCCCTGTCTCCCACTGTCTCCCCCGACTCCCACTGTCTCCCCTGACTCCCACTGTCTCCCCCGACTCCCACTCTCTCCCCCGACTCCCACTGTCTCCCCCGACTCCCCCGACTCCCACTGTCTCCCACTGTCTCCCCCGACTCCCACTGTCTCCCCTGACTCCCACTGTCTCCCCTGACTCCCACTGTCTCCCCTGACTCCCACTGTCTCCCCTGACTCCCACTGTCTCCCCTGACTCCCACTGTCTCCCCAGACTCCCACTGTCTCCCCCGACTCCCACTGTCTCCCCCGACTCCCACTGTCTCCCCTGACTCCCACTGTCTCCCCTGACTCCCACTGTCTCCCCCGACTCCCACTGTCTCCCCCGACTCCCACTGTCTCCCACTGTCTCCCCCGACTCCCACTGTCTCCCCTGACTCCCACTGTCTCCCCCGACTCCCACTGTCTCCCCCGACTCCCACTGTCTCCCCTGACTCCCACTGTCTCCCCCGACTCCCACTGTCTCCCCCGACTCCCACTGTCTCCCCCGACTCCTACTGTCTCCCCTGACTCCCACTGTCTCCCACTGTCTCCCCTGACCCGCACTGTCTCCCCTGACCCCCACTCTCTCCCCTGACCCCCACTCTCTCCCCTGACTCCCACTGTCTCCCCCGACTCCCACTGTCTCCCCTGACCCCCACTGTCTCCCATGACCCCCACTGTCTCCCCTGACCCCCACTGTCTCCCCTGACCCCCACTGTCTCCCCTGACCCCCACTGTCTCCCCTGACTCCCACTGTCTCCCCTGACTCCCACTGTCTCCCCTGACCCCCACTGTCTCCCCTGACCCCCACTGTCTCCCCTGACCCCCACTGTCTCCCCTGACTCCCACTGTCTCCCCTGACCCCCACTGTCTCCCCTGACTCCCACTGTCTCCCCCGACTCCCACTCTCTCCCCCGACTCCCACTCTCTCCCCCGACTCCCACTGTCTCCCCCGACTCCCACTCTCTCCCCCGACTCCCACTGTCTCCCCTGACTCCCACTGTCTCCCCTGACTCCCACGACTCCCACTCTCTCCCCCGATTCCCGCTTCCCCCCACCCCCGCTATTACCACGACAGGTATGAGCCCATTCCCACACCCACCTGGCTGACGAGGTGTTGTGGGAGGCCGTTCCCAGGGCTCTCCTTCCCAGGAGACTGAGGCCAAAGCACAGAGACACCAACATTGAGTCCTTGCTGGCGTCCACACTCTGAAACAACCAGGAGACATTGACTAACTCCACATCCACGGTTCTCTCGTTCACCTGGACACAACATTATAGACAGCCACAGAAATATAATTTAATGATTGAGTAACATTAATTGGTTGCATTTTAACATAACTAACACCAAGTTCTCATTAGTTCATTTGGATGACAATTTTTTTATGACCATAAGGATATGAGAAAAATCAGTGCAATTATTATCCTTATTGATATCTGGTACCACTAAGGGTCTGGAACCCTTTTTAGCTACAAAACGGGTCCACATATATTTGTAAAAAAAATTATAGTCATTGGCACAGACACAAATTCTTAAGTATGACAACATTTTCCCTTTTAAAATGTCTTGTTTCAAGACTTGCCCAGTGTGGGTAGGACTACTGAATCCAGGACATAATCCACCTCCAGACATAATCCCCTCGGACAAAATCCCCTTGGACAAAATCCCATTATTAATGTTTTAATTCGGACAATGTATTGTGTAAAAACATTGAATCCCCTCAGACAAAATCCCAACCCCATCATTTAAGTGAATTAAGAGAATTTTTTCCAGAGCGGATTTTGTATGAGGGGATTCTGTCCGGTTACCAGGACTACTTTATGGGGACTATCACTTCTTTGTGTAGTGCTGCACTGTTTTGGCCACCAAAATGGATGGTTACCAGTGAAGGATATAATTATTATTGCTGAAAACCTAGCTCAAAGTGCCATCAAATAAGTGCATAATTTCTACTTTTTTCCTAAAATAAATAAAACTACTGTGAATGGAAACACCATTTAGCTCCATTACAAACACATTTTCTTCACAACAAAAGAACAATATTTACAACCTGAATACACACATTACTCAGCTGAAAACCATATTGTACATGTTCAACAAACAGGTCCCTTTTCAAAAAGATAGATCACCCCTGCACAAAATCTACATATTAGTACCACCAACTGTTTTACAATGAGGTATTTATAGGTTCTGCTGTGATCTATGTTGCCATGACTACACCGGTGCACCCATTTGAACTTGGCAACCGTCCAAAAGAGAAACAATGTTTCAGAGTGGTTTAAAACAATGTATCAATACTGTTTAATTTCAGCAGAATGAAAAGTTCATTGACATAAATGACTTGTTTTGCCCCTAATACACAAATAGATGTTGTTTCACCATTTATCAGATGCCACAAACTTAAAAAGTAACATTAATAATTCTGAAACAATGATTTTCAATGCATTCCTAAAGTTAGTGGGGACAGAACCAGCAAGCTCCATCACTAACAGCTCAAGTATCCAAGATTGATCAAATTTTGATTGTAGATTCGGTAGCACTGTTGTGCTACCACAGGAGAAATTCTCTAAAAAATGGCAACAATGAGCACGACTGGGTCAGTGACACCCCTGCCTGTCTGAAAAAATACCTGCTGCTTCATAAATAGGATGATGATGTAGAAAAATCATCCAGCTGTTTTGAATATTCGGCAGTGAAATGTTATTATAAATATTTACTGCAAAGAAATGATGAAATAAAATTTTTCAACACAATTCTGTAATAAATGCTATGTATTCTAACACACCCAAAATGTTAATCTATTGTACAAATTCATCTTTAGCAATAGATTACTGTTAACTATGATGTATCTCAGGTGGCACCATGTTTAGTCATTAAAATGTCTGCAACAAACATTTTAACCTTGTCGCTGATTATGATAAAAATAACTCTGCGGATTCCGTGGGTGCTTTGGACTATCCCCCATGCATATAAATAAATATATTAAAAAGAATTTAAATGCATGAATATTAACGCTAAATGCATGAAACCTGGACACTTTGTTAAGTCAATATTGCAGTTATGAAATGTACAGATATCAGTCAACAATGTTGCCACTGCACCATTTTTTGTGGTGAAGAACAGACAAAGATATCTTTGTTTTTATTTCTATTTTTTATTTCAGTTAAAAAACCTGAGTGTAATCTCTTCATTATTTTCACAGAACAGTCAACAGTAAACGAACTGAAGTCACACCTCCGAAGAGATTGGAGAGATCACCCAGACCTGTATAATAAAAAAATTCAAATTAACCAGCCTTGACAAACTGGATAAAAAACATATGAAAAAAATACATCAATAGAGAACTGCAATATCAGAAAATAAATCCTAGTTTTGGGAAACTAACTACTGACCGGTCTTGAGGTAAGATTTGCACCAGGAACACAAATGAGGTGACTCACTTTTTCGCGTCGTGAGGCACAGAACTGAATCCACTCGAGGTAGACATTACAGAAGCTGGAGCGAGACACGCCCGAGGCGCGGTGGTCGTAGTCCTCGTCTATGTGGATGTTGAAGGTCGGGTCGACCTCCACGTAGTTGCTCTCAGTGAGTGGCTCCAGTCCGGCCTTGATGCTGGAGTTGGTCAGCCACTGGTCAAGCTTCGGTGACCGCACCGTGTAGTAGGCTATACTCTGGCGGTTAATGGATACAGTTCATTAATAATTGCTGTGATTATTTTTTACTGGTAAGTTTTCAGTAGTGATCTTATGTGATGCGTTTAGAAGTTTGAGCATTTTAGTCAGATGCACTTTTTTAGCATTTGAGTGACATCTCACTGGGTATTGTTTTCCTCTCGACATGAGTGGAGGAGAAGTTTATTATTATTAATATAACTGTGATATTTCCTCTAGTGTTATGGGGCTGTTGCACAGCTAAAACTTATCCACACTGCACACTTCATGTACCTTCACAGTGATTCGTTTATTCTGGCTGAATTTTTGCATTTTTCATAAGTACATATATGAGTAATAATAACACGACAACTCTAATTATTATTATTTTCAATGAAAGCATTTTGAGATACTTGACATCATCCAGTTTTCGATAGCACTATCGAGTTTGCTGGGCAACGGGTCACATGACGGATAAGTCACTGGTACAGGTGTTACAAATAACACGATATATCCCAGGGAGTAGATGCGTGGTTCACAGACGTACCTTGACGTAGCAGGTGAGGAGGACCTTGCGGAGGTCAAACACCTGCAGCATGGAGGCTGCGCTGTTGTCAGAGATGCTGTAACCTTCCAACACGTACTTGGACACCACCACCTGCCACGCCAGCCAGCGCTCCCCAAAGGCTGCGTTGAGGGACAGCAGATGGGGCAGGTGACCCGGCTCACAGCAGCAGAACCCTGAAGCACACAACATTATTACTGTCATAGCTAGAGCATTGTAGAGCGCAGTGGCTCAGGGGTAGAGCTTCGGACTCTTGACTAAGATAACCCGGGTTCTAATCCTGTGCTGCAGTGTTAAAAATTGGGCAATTTTTTTCACTCTACATTGCTTCATTCCACTTAGCTGGATTAACGAGTACCTGGCTATAGACAGTGGTGGATATGTGTACGAGCAGCATTCGCGCATCAATTGCAGCATATGGCTGGATGCTTCCCAGAGAAGTTGAGATGGTGTCTGATTGAACAGGTCTGTCAGGGAAGTAAAGTGTAAAGCGCTTTGAGCAATCCTGAGGATTGGATACTACGCTATATAAGAAGTTACCTTTTTATTTCTAAACCACCGTATCTCTTGGATCAGCGCATTCATACTCATAGGTGTGTACTATTCCCCTGCCGCTGTATCTAGTCCACTCACCGTCGTCATCCTCCACACCCTCCGTGATGGCCTCCACCTCTCGCTGCTGACAGTAGGTGCCTGCAGCAACAACGACAGTGACAACAACACGGCACAACAACATCACAATGCCTTCTCTTCCCAACTTACCAGCCACTGAACCAAGAATACCACCTTAGTTTGCATTATAAGATTAATTTTGACAATGTAACTACTGAAACTGTTATGGTGCACATTTCTTTCACTAACAATCTCAAACTATCTAAGCATTCACATTGTTAATTACCACATGAGTGTCAGTAACATATACCCCAATGTAGCTAGATATACAACCTACTGTTAGGACCATATGTAGACGATGATGACTGATTTTAACATAAATAACGATTTGGTTAAGGTTATGTATAATTGCATTGATATAGTAGATGGCCCAATGTGGAGTAGCTGGGCCAAATCACTGTACACTGTAAACCAGTAAGATATCTGTCATGCTTTGCATGTTTTTTTTAAAGCTTTTTAAAATTTTGTCTATACAATTTATCAATTTAAATATTTTATCCATTCATTTATTAACTTTTTTTCAAATTGTGTTTATCTACATGTATAAATTGCATATTCATTATACAATCAGAGATATTGCTCATTATTTTATCTGCTATACTACACTTTTACACTTATCTAACTTATAACTATATATAATTTTATCTACTCATTGTTTAACATATTTACCTTTTAGATGCTATTTATGTGTATGTACCAACTGTGTTTTTTTACCTGAAATAAATGTATTCGTATTCATAATGCGTTACCTGCCAGCCTTCAAAATTTCCTTACTGCCTCAATTTAAATCTTGTTTGAAAATACATATGTTCCAACAGCTATCTCCCTTATATAGGTGATCCATGTTGAAATTGGAATGAAACTGAAAGACATTATGTAAAAGTCCAGTTGAATATTCCTTTCTGGTACAAAATACGCCGTACATCCAACAGTGATTTTACGGCTCTCATTTTAGCAGTTGCCAAAACCCACTAAATAAAACGATTACAGATGATCTTGATTTCCACGTATATAATACTTCCTAATCCACCTGACATCCTGATCCCTCTAAATATCACGCAGATTCACTTGACCCCTCACCTCTGAACTCCAACCCTCGGAGTTGGAAGGTGACGAGACCGTTGCCCATCTCGACAATGTGTACGAGGGCGTTGAGGTAGTCGGAGGCCATGATGAAGCAGTCGCCCTGGGTCACGTTGCCCCAACGCCCCATCAGCAGGTCCCCACACAGACTGTGTTGGAGGGAGCGCGTCAGGTGCTCGTAGAAGATCGAGTTGAGGTTGTTGTCATCAGCGCCTGGTACATGGTTGATAGAGATGATAAATGTTTTAAAACATATTTAAACATTAGTAGTAGTAGTAAAAGTTTTATTTCCTTATGTAACCATGTCACATGGTGTATCGTGATTTTCGATGCGCCATCATCACCCAACACTCTTACATACATGCATGCATGCATGCGTGCGTGCGTGCGTGCGTGCGTGCGTGCGTACGTACGTACGTACGTACGTACGTACGTACATACATACATACAACAAAGCTTTAGATCAAATATATAGTTCTCAATACTAATAAGATAATAATAGTAATAAATAAATATTCACGGAATTTGCAATTAAACTGTATTTATAAAAAATACATAATTTTTTTTACATTATTATTAGCATGCTTTTGTTAAGTTTTATTATAAGGTAAGACGTAACTAGTTAATTTGAGAATTACATTTTAAAAACTCCCCGTAGTTGCTCTTTTTCCACAATGTCAATGGTGAGGTATGTCACACACAAAATATTATCAGACTGTCATCCTGACATTTTTGCCAACACAGTTATTACTAGCAATTTTATTATTTCTTTATTATTAAGAATTTTTGCATATTATAAAAAAATGTATCTGTCAAAGTTATCCACAACAAATATTTTACTACATAGCCAGAAAGTTTTATGTTGCAACTGCATTTCCTTTTTGTAAAACCGTTAATTGTATTAGCGTTATGCATGACTCTGGAAGAACAAACAGCCTTCAAATACATACCTGTGTTTCTCTCAAGCTGAGACGACAATGTTGTGTTAGTATGGTCAACACGTTTTGTGCTGAAACCAGATATATATACTGTATAGCACCATTCTAACCTATCACAATTTCACATTTGTTAATGTTTAACACATATTTTGTTCAACTCGCCGCCAACCACCACTTTCAAAACCTTCTCTGTGTCCAGTCATGTCACACTTATACATTACTCTACAACATGTTTATACAAATGTTTACATCTATTGTCACCTTATTTCTCGCAACAGTGTGATTCTACAGCAAACGGTTCCATTTCATTTACAGTTATTTATCACAAACATTTGTTGCTTTCATCAACTCTCTCCACTACACACACTAATACAGCCGTGACGTTGGCGGAAATTATTTTACGTTTTCTTGTAGGACTAGTGCTGCCACCTACTTGTAGTCGCGCTCCCAGAACTTGACGGGGCGGATGTAGGAGGTGATGAAGATGGCACTGCCCAGCAGGGGGTTGAGGGGGGTGGAGAAGAACGCGGAGATGATGGCCTGGCCAAACAACATGGCTGAGTCTGTGACAGCAAGGCTAAGGACAACAACGACAAACCACAAGATGGTCATCTACTGATCTGTGACCCAATGCCATCTATTGACCAATGATTCAAGGTGATCTACTGCCCAGTGACCCAAGGTCATCTACTGACCACTAATGATTTGTGACCCAAGATCATCTATGCACCAGTGACCCAAGGTCATTTGCTGACCTGGGAACGAAGAAAGTACACATCAGTATAGAGCAAGTCTGAAAACTCTACTTGGAATATGTTATAAACAAATGCAGATTTTGTCAGTATTACTTACATGATTAGCTGTCTGATTGACTACACAAGTTTGAGAGCAGAACATCTGCAGGTAACATAAGTTTGAGATCAGAACATCTGCAGATAACACAAGTTTGAGAGCAGAACATCTGCAGATAACACAAGTTTGAGAGCAGAACATTTGCAGGTAACATAAGTTTGAGAGCAGAACATCTGCAGATAACACAAGTTTGGGAGCAGAACATCTGCAGATAACATAACTTTGAGAGCAGAACATCTGCAGATGACACCAGTTTGCGAGTAGAAAGGATACGTGGCACAGAGAAGGGCTGTGCGAAGGCGTGGAATGCTGAGCCCCACGTGATCTGCCACGGCGCGATGTAGGTGAGGATGAACCGCAGCTTCAGCATCAGCTCGTGTACCTGTAGACAGAGACAGACAGCTCCTGGTCACACCTGCATCTAGCAACTGGGGGATTTACATGCCACACAGGGGGCACTAGTACTAAGTTGTGGGTGTTCTATTAACCACGGATCTTCTAAGGTACCAGAGATATTTTAATCTAAGCTTTGCTAATCAGTGTTACTCTGATCTGTTTTATTCATCAGGTGTTGTCTAATGTGGGTCTTTCTAAATGTGTACTGTGAAATAGGGTTCTCTCGTCTGTGTCCTGTTTACCAGGTATGTGTGCTATGTCAATCAGGGCTGTCCTAATCAGTGTCAACAATGAGTCAACTAGTAAGTGCCCACTTAAGTGACTATCACATCTAACACAGGAGGTGATTTTTACATTTTCATATAAAATTTGAAAGTGTCGATATAGATATAAATACTATAAAAACACAGGACTACTGTCATATTCAGCTTTCCATCCTTTAAAAGCTACAGCTTTTTGTGTGTAGAACTAGTGTCAACTGACCTTGCTGAAGGCAATGGAGACAAAGAAGTAGTCAATGAGGAATGTCTCGGAGGCGTGGCTGTAGTCGTACTTGAAGAAGAACATGGTGAAGATGATGACGAGGTACTGCATGCCCGAGTCACTGAAGGCACTGCGCATCATCTTCACACTGCATACGACGATGAGCAGTGTGGCAACACTGCAACACAAACACAACACTGCAACACACACACAACACTGCAACACAAACACAATACTGCAACACACACACAACACTGTAAAACAAACACAACACTGCAACACATGCACAACACTGCAACACAAACACACAGTTGTATTCAGTGCTAGGTTAGCACAGAATAAAAACTAAGTTTTTGACACACTCTGGAGTAGACTGGTCGAGATAAATATTCAAAACCTAACATACATACATAAATACATACTTAGTTGTAGAGGTAAATACAAAGTCTAAGAAGATGGCAAAGAGCACTCACAAGAGACTGAACTTCTCTCCCTGGATGATGGTGGCAGCGGAGGTAGTCAAGGCACAGAGGAAGACAGCCGGGTACATGACAGTCCGCTCAAAGAACCGCAGCCACACGTAGAGCTTCTCAAACCACATCACCTGGGCCATGTCATCTGTAATACAACAGACATGTAGAGCTTCTCAAACCACATCACCTGGGCCATGTCATCTGTAATACAACAGACATGTAGAGCTTCTCAAACCACATCACCTGGGCCATGTCATCTGTAATACAACAGACACGTAGAGCTTCTCAAACCACATCACCTGGGCCATGTCATCTGTAATACAACAGACACGTAGAGCTTCTCAAACCACATCACCTGGGCCATGTCATCTGAAATACAACAGACACGTAGAGCTTCACAAACCACATCACCTGGGCCATGTCATCTGTAATAAAACAGACACGTAGAGCTTCACAAACCACATCACCTGGGCCATGTCATCTGTAATAAAACAGACACGTAGAGCTTCACAAACCACATCACCTGGGCCATGTCATCTGAAATACAACAGACACGTAGAGCTTCACAAACCACATCACCTGGGCCATGTCATCTGTAATAAAACAGACACGTAGAGCTTCACAAACCACATCACCTGGGCCATGTCATCTGTAATAAAACAGACACGTAGAGCTTCACAAACCACATCACCTGGGCCATGTCATCTGTAATACAACAGACACGTAGAGCTTCACAAACCACATCACCTGGGCCATGTCATCTGTAATACAACAGACACGTAGAGCTTCACAAACCACATCACCTGGGCCATGTCATCTGTAATAAAACAAAAACCTAGAGCTTCTCAAATCATCTTACCTGTATGCATGCACGATCACACACAGCACATGGGATTATAAGTACACGCTTGAGTGAACACAACTGTATGAAAACATCTGTTCTTTCTCTTTTTAAATGTCAAGCGGTGTCAGTTTTGAATTTTACTTCTCTACCTAGCAGTGTCACATGGCTGACCACTACAGTAACAGTAAGGTTTGACCGCTACAGTAGCAGTGAGGTTATAAGGAGGCCGCGAGATGCTGCGGAAGAGTTCTTACCTCTGACTTCAAACTGTCCGCGTTCTCTGCTGGGCAGCACCGGATGGGCGCAGCAGAGCCACGGCATCTCTGTGCGCAGCTGAGGCACAATGTAGTGGATGAGTAGGCCCAGGCCCGCAGCCATGTACACCAACACGTCGAAGAGCACCGGCTGAACACACATACACACATTACACACTGAACCGTGTACACCAACACGTCGAAGAGCACCGGCTGAACACACATACACATATTACACACTGGAACCGTGTACACCAACACATCGAAGAGCACCGGCTGAACACACATACACACATTACACACTGAACCGTGTACACCAACACGTCGAAGAGCACCGGCTGAACACACATACACATATTACACACTGGAACCGTGTACACCAACACGTCGAAGAGCACCGGCTGAACACACATACACATATTACACACTGGATCCGTGTACACCAACACGTCGAAGAGCACCGGCTGAACACACATACACATATTACACACTGGAACCGTGTACACCAACACGTCGAAGAGCACCGGCTGAACACACATACACACATTACACACTGGAACCGTGTACACCAACACGTCGAAGAGCACCGGCTGAACACACATACACACATTACACACTGAACCGTGTACACCAACACGTCGAAGAGCACCGGCTGAACACACATACACACATTACACACTGAACCGTGTACACCAACACGTCGAAGAGCACCGGCTGAACACACATACACACATTACACACTGAACCGTGTACACCAACACGTCGAAGAGCACCGGCTGAACACACATACATACATTACACACTGAACCGTGTACACCAACACGTCGAAGAGCACCGGCTGAACACACATACACACATTACACACTGAACCGTGTACACCAACACGTCGAAGAGCACCGGCTGAACACACATACACATATTACACACTGAACCGTGTACACCAACACGTCGAAGAGCACCGGCTGAACACACATACACATATTACACACTGAACCGTGTACACCAACACGTCGAAGAGCACCGGCTGAACACACATACACATATTACACACTGAACCGTGTACACCAACACGTCGAAGAGCACCGGCTGAACACACGGGAAATAATGCATGGTGTAATAGCCTAGAGACATGGAAATTACACCACACAATGCAACAGTCTACAGCACCGTTGGAAACCATTGTTACAAATCTTACAATATAATAACCACGCAAAACAATCAAGGTACACTTTTCGTGAACTGAACATATTTAGGAAAAGGTAAGAATGGAGATGACCAAGACCTACCTGAAGCACGGGGCTGCTGAAGGCTGTACTGACACTGACCGCAAACACCAGCACGGCCGACACACAGCACACGATGAGGTCTGACCGCAGGCGCTCGTACTGAAACACACCGGCCATAGGTGCAATGATCCATGTACGAGACAGCCACTACACTGTAATGTCAATCTGATAACTCGTTAACAATAATACAGTTTATGGAGAACATCTCCATCTGACAGTGGATGGAAGACTGATAATACACTTGATTTCAAGAACAATTAATTTTATCTAACCTATAAAACTAATCCTAAAACAGGTACAAGGCTTAGGCAATGGTAAATAAAAAAGTGGGCCTTACTTCTCTAAGAAACTATCTAAAAGGAAAAACATTAACAGCCCTTCCCCTCCACCAACACACATGCTAGGTTGATTATAATTAAATAACTACCATCATTTTTCTGATACACGGTACACAATCGCTGCATCATTATTCAAACACACTAACTGGACTGTCCTGTCTGACAAACACACTAACTGGACTGTCCTGTCTGACAAACACACTAACTGGACTGTCCTGTCTGACAAACACACTAACTGCACTGTCCTGTCTGACAAACACACTAACTAGACTGTCCTGTCTGACAAACACACTAACTGGACTGTCCTGTCTGACAAACACACTAACTGGACTGTCCTGTCTGACAAACACACTAACTGGACTGTCCTGTCTGACAAACACACTAACTGCACTGTCCTGTCTGACAAACACACTAACTAGACTGTCCTGTCTGACAAACACACTAACTGGACTGTCCTGTCTGACAAACACACTAACTGCACTGTCCTGTCTGACAAACACACTAACTGGACTGTCCTGTCTGACAAACACACTAACTGGACTGTCCTGTCTGACAAACACACTAACTGGACTGTCCTGTCTGACAAACACTCACAACTGTCTTGCGTAGTTTTCCAGGCAGTGGGTCAATCAGCTCATCCATGTCTGACTCAACCTCCTCCTTCTTGGAACCACCAGACACCTCCAGGGCACTGCCTAGAAGTTGTCTACAACAGCAGCAAATACACCGTCACACACTGCCTAGAAGTTGTCTACAACAGCAGCAAGAAAGTTGTTGATATTGCGCACCTGTATTGCTCTCCTTTCCACTTAAATGAATACAACAATTTTTTTTATAAATATGGCTGAATAACTACATCCTTGCGTGTCAAGGGTTGCTGCGGCCAGTTACATTAGTATGATCTTTTCTCTGCCCCTGGCACATCCCTTTCAAAAATTTCTCTTTTAACGTCAGCCAATGAAATTGCCCACAAGGAGTGTGGTCAGTCTCCGGCCAAGTGATACTTTAAGGTGATTTCAGCCACACACTGCTTGTGTTAATGTAGTGGTTAGGACATTAATGAGTCATGAGGACCTGTCTTCAAATTGGGGCAGGTTCCCAACGTAGTGACTGATGAAGTCAATTGCTATAACTGTATAGTTCTACTCTGCACTCTACCCAGCTTTATTGAGATAATTGGGCAGAAGTACTTTCAACCTCTGGCTTGTGAGGATATATAAATGCAGGAAAAGTAATAATTACAAAAACAAATTCTATTAACAAAACAGACCGTTTTCATTCAATTTGGTCTGAGACGGAATGAAAGTAAACTGCACTTTGTGCATCTTTTTGTAATTCACCCGAATTTAGGCACATCCCCAAAATGCACAGTCTGAAAATGAGTACATTATTAAGAACTGTAGTTAAGACTGTGGACTGTGTTGGCGTGATGTCTGTGGAGTGTAAGTGTACCTACAGCATGACAGTCGGGTCGCTGCTGGAGCGACTGAGGTGGTAGCAGAGAGGCACCAGGATCCCGCAGTACACGGAGAACAGGACGTGTTGGGACGTGTTGGGTTCCTCCGGCGTGGGGGCGTCCTACAACACAGTTACCCCTCATGTCACCCCTCACTTGTGTCTCACATGTGTATCATGTGCCACAGCAAAGTCAGTATCACATTGTTAAAGTTGTAAAAAGGAGTCATGTACTGTGCTGAATTCCACAGAACACAACATTTAAAGTTATATCTAACCTTTGAAATATCTGCAGTGGTTTTTGATTTATTACTAAAACTGAAGTAAACTTTATAAAACAACAATTTGAAAAATGAAGTAATTTTTGCTCATTATTGTATTTTTTGTATAACCTGTGAATTCACAAATATGAGCAGAGTATGATTCTGCTATACTCCCACCAATGTCCCATATAAATTGTCACCTGCATAGGACAGTGTCCGAAGGTCATCCAGCAATCTGGTGCCCCCCTTTACACAGCGCCACAATGACAACCTCCCCTTGTTCAAATCTATCATTGTATTGTGAGGGAACTAATCTTCTTTTGCCTTCCAAATTACATCGTATTATGTCCAGATAACGCTGTCACTATTACTAGTTTATGAGCTATTCATCCAACAGTGGTCACATCAGATTCTCCCTGTAGGTCACAACAGAATGTGACATGACTCTAACAGCCACTGTCATACTCACCCTCACTCCGGCATAGCAGAACCCGTAGAGTACACCTACGACTAGACAACTTCTAGTGACTGTGAACACGGCAGCAAACAAACTCGTCGTTGCTGAAACAATACCAAAGAACCATCAGAGAAAGCTTTGAGAAAGTACATATGTTATACAAAGTTGTGAAAGATCAGATATTTTTCTGCATTATTTGTGCATTATATTTCTCACGATATAAACTTTAAAATGTACTTCTTGTTAATGCAATTTACATAAAACATCTCTAAGTGATCAGTGGTCCTTCGGTGAATCACAGTCGGTGTGATGTGGGTTACGAAGAGGCAATGTATGTCTGACTTGTCTGTCACATGTCAACTAATCCATTGAAGTATGACATCCATCTATTATTTCTGTCCAGGACGAAAACATTAACATATGCACACATCCACACACTCACACACACACCTACATACACACGCACACCTACATGCACACACCTACACACTGCTACACACTCACCTACATACACACATCTACACATACACCTACACCCAAACACACCTACACACACACCTACACACACCTACACACACACACACACACACCCACCCAAACACACCTACACACACACCTACACACACCTACACACACACCCACCCACACACACACCCACCCACACACACACACACCCACCCACCCACACACACACACACACACACACGCTTTTCTTGTGCAGAGCACTGAATAACTCGAGTATCAAAATCAAACAGACATTCACAACAAAGCCGACCTACCGTTGCCGCCAAATATGTGGATCTCGATCTGTTCGAGGGCGTACATGAGGAATGTGTTGACTTGGGGCAGCAGGCCCAGGGTGAAGAGCAGGGGGAAACACAGCAGGAAGGCTGCGGGAACAACACACGGTACACATGGTACAAATGTTGATAACTCGGTGCATTTGCTGTGTATGTTTGTGACAGACTACTTTGTTGTAAAACGATGCTTTTGGCACACTGTTAATGCGAAATGACATAATATAACAGTGACACAATATTTATATATCCACCATTATGACATATGGAAGAGAATTTCACATTTATGAAGACTGTCAAAACATGATGCTGTTTGGATATAAACTATCTATATTGTATTAGTTTTAATGACAGTCCTCCCAACATCCAACAAAAGAATGTCCATACTTTCATATCTTTCATATTTTATCATCAGGATTTACCAGCTGCAGCTATATATAAACTATATAATGTCAGCATGGGACCCGTCCTTTTTTCTTATCTTTTTAAAATAACACTTTGATTGTTCCTACTTTGTTGATATTGTCACTACAAGCTTTAATAAGTTTTGTTTAATTAAAATTTTCCTTCTACTTATGTGGAATTTACTGTTCCAACATTCTGCTTAAATAACTGATTGGTCTTGTATTATTTCTAAGTTTAATTGATGTAACCTATTTTATTCTATGTTCTGTATGTGTGAAGTTCTATTTTATAAACTTCCATTATGATTCATTGTGACATTGACTCAACCTCTTAATTTTATTTTAAAATATATAGTAGCACATATATTTATATAATATTACAAATATTATTTTATAGACTGTTTTTTGTAGTGCTATGAACAAAACTGGATCAGCATTACATATACAAAATTATTATCGTTTCTGTTTGTTATCACGAATGTTACCTTTTGTGAGGTCTCTGGCAAAGATGAGGATAGCAGTGGATGAGAACGGCAGGCCGTAGAGGTGGAATGTGACGGACCGCCAGTCCCAGGTCATGTGATTCAACGCCAGCAGTAGCAGCGCAAACACGCAGAAGTAGAACGCACGACTGAACACAATGATTCGGTTGTACCCCTGTAACAAGTAGAACACACAACTGAACACAATGATTCAGTTGTACCCCTGTAACAAGTAGAACACACAACTGAACACAATAACAAGTAGAACACACAACTGAATACAATAACAAGTAGAACACAATGATTCAGCAGTACTTGGGTGTACGGCTGTAACAAGTGAAATGTATACTTGAACACAATGATTCAGTTGTATTCTTGTAACAAGTAGAACATACAACTGAACATATGGATTCAGCTGTGCATGTAAGGTTATGGATAAACAAATCTGACTGTTGTTGTTTGCACCAGGCACGACATGAGTTATGTCATTATCACAAATAGGGCTTCACACAATTAAGGTTCTAGAGCTACCACGAATGCCTTTTATGTGTGACACTACAACTACAGAAGACAGCTACTCACGTGCATGGGTGACGCTGCGTCTGGCTGCACACTCTGAAACATACAACCACAAACTATTACCATTCATAAACTACTTGACGTGGTCATGATTTAGCCCACACACAGACAATGCCATTGGGCTGTAATGTCACATCCAATCAATTCAATTTACAGACAAACACCAGTGTACATTGTGACAGGAAATATTTTAAGCAAACTTGGTTCCGACGTATACTCATTCTGAGAATGAATACTGAGTACACTCAACTTATACAGTGAATACTAAATTCACTAATCTTCAGCAGTGACTATTCTGCTAACTAACCTTCAGCAGTGAGTACCGAGTTCACTCCCATTGAGCAGTGAATACAGAAAACATTAACTTTAAGCAGTGAATACCGAGTTCACTAATCTTGAGCAGTGACTATTCAGCTGACTAACCTTCACCAGTGAGTAATAAATCCACTACCCTTGATAGTGAATCCTGAACACACTAACCATAAGCTGTAAATACTGAGCACACAAATATTCTGCAGTGAATACTGAGTTCACCAAGTAGTGAGTACTGAGTGACTAACCTTGAGTAGTGAGTACTGAGTGACTAACCTTGAGTAGTGAGTACTGAGTGACTAACCTTGAGCAGTGAGTACTGAGTGACTAACCTTGAGTAGTGAGTACTGAGTGACTAACCTTGAGTAGTGAGTACTGAGTGACTAACCTTGAGTAGTGAGTACAGAGTGACTAACCTTGAGTAGTGAGTACTGAGTGACTAACCTTGAGCAGTGCGTACTGACCTTGAGCAGTGAGTACTGAGTGACTAACCTTGAGTAGTGAGTACTGAGTGACTAACCTCGAGTAGTGAGTACTGAGTGACTAACCTCGAGTAGTGAGTACTGAGTGACTAACCTTGAGCAGTGAGTACTGAGTGACTAACCTTGAGTAGTGAGTACTGAGTGACTAACCTTGAGCAGTGAGTACTGAGTGACCAACCTTGAGCAGTGAGTACTGAGTGACTAACCTTGAGTAGTGAGTACTGAGTGACTAACCTTGAGCAGTGAGTGACTAACCTTGAGCAGTGACTACTGAGTGACTAACCTTGAGCAGTGAGTACTGAGTGACTAACCTTGAGTAGTGAGTACTAAGTGACTAACCTTGAGTAGTGAGTACTGAGTGACTAACCTTGAGTAATGAGTATTGAGTGACTAACCTTGAGCAGTGAGTACTGAGTGACTCACCTTGAGCAGTGAGTACTGAGTGACTCACCTTGAGCAGTGAGTACTGAGTGACTAACCTTGAGCAGTGAGTACTGAGTGACTAACCTTGAGTAGTGAGTACTGAGTGACTAACCTTGAGCAGTGAGTACTGAGTGACTAACCTTGAGTAGTGAGTACTGAGTGACTCACCTTGAGCAGTGAGTACTGAGTGACTAACCTTGAGCAGTGAGTACTGAGTGACTAACCTTGAGCAGTGAGTACTGAGTGACTAACCTTGAGCAGTGAGTACTGAGTGACTCACCTTGAGCAGTGAGTACTGAGTGACCCACCTTGAGCAGTGAGTACTGAGTGACTAACCTTGAGCAGTGAGTACTGAGTGACTAACCTTGAGTAGTGAGTACTGAGTGACTAACCTTGAGCAATGAGTACTGAGTGACTAACCTTGAGTAGTGAGTACTGAGTGACTAACCTCGAGTAGTGAGTACTGAGTGACTAACCTTGAGTAGTGAGTACTGAGTGACTAACCTTGAGCAGTGAGTACTGAGTGACTAACCTTGAGCAGTGAGTACTGAGTGACTAACCTTGAGCAGTGAGTACTGAGTGACTCACCTTGAGCAGTGAGTACTGAGTGACTAACCTTGAGCAGTGAGTACTGAGTGACTAACCTTGAGTAGTGAGTACTGAGTGACTAACCTTGAGCAGTGAGTACTGAGTGACTAACCTTGAGTAGTGAGTACTGAGTGACTAACCTCGAGTAGTGAGTACTGAGTGACTAACCTTGAGCAGTGAGTACTGAGTGACTAACCTCGAGTAGTGAGTACTGAGTGACTAACCTTGAGCAGTGAGTACTGAGTGACTAACTTTGAGTAGTGAGTACTGAGTGACCAACCTTGAGCAGTGAGTACTGAGTGACTCACCTTGAGCAGTGAGTACTGAGTGACTAACCTTGAGCAGTGAGTACTGAGAGACTAACCTTGAGCAGTGAGTACTGAGTGACTCACCTTGAGCAGTGAGTACTGAGTGACTAACCTTGAGCAGTGAGTACTGACCTTGAGCAGTGAGTACTGAGTGACTAACCTTGAGCAGTGAGTACTGAGTGACTCACCTTGAGCAGTGAGTACTGAGTGACTAACCTTGAGCAGTGAGTACTGACCTTGAGCAGTGAGTACTGAGTGACTAACCTTGAGCAGTGAGTACTGACCTTGAGCAGTGAGTACTGACCTTGAGCAGTGAGTACTGACAGCCAGCCATGACAAAACAGAGGAGGAAGATCCAGAAGTCGGTGAGGAGGCCGCTGGCGAGGAGGAAGGCTCCTAGGACAGCCACACCAATGGCGAGGGCGAGGGAGATCACATTCTCCACCATCGTGTTTCTGCAACACAAAGTCGTGCAAAACATCAGGTGACTGTTTCACTGACACTGAGAGCTCTTAAACCCAATTTCGGACCTCAAAATCTGTTTTACGCCTTAACAGCGATCTTGAATACTTGAAAACTGTCAACACCACAAAGTGTCAGTGGACACCATCACAGGTGTGTTATGGAAATAGTGACCTCTGTAACACGCCAGTGGTGAATATTAGCAGTTTTTTTAAAAAATCATTTAATTTAACAACCAATTTTGTTTAAAGATGAGATTACCTTAATATTTCTTTATCTTAGTGAAACAGACCTCCTGCATCAACCTGACATAAAACAGCATACCTACCTTCAGAAATTATCCTATGATATGCCATTCTTAGATATCTCTGGTGGAATAAATATACTTATGTTGAACAAGTAAATCTGCTCACTCATCCAATATAATTAGGAATATAATTATTCCACCAGACAGATAGCGATTTATACACCACCTAACATGTGAATTAACCTCAAATTAATTGGCCCGGCTGACTATTATAATGTGTCAATGACAAACGAGACGAGTCCTGCCTGTCCACTAGAAGCCACAACTCCAGTCACCTGTCCAGTAGGGCCAGCAGGGCGAGGCGGTCAAATCTGATCTTGATGAAGGTGAAGGGGACGACACAGAACTTGTAGTAATGTTTCAGTTTCGCTTCGATGCCGTTGTGAGCCGAGGTTGTATCTGTGTCGCTGGACGTGGACAACCCAGTGGACGGTCCAGGCAGACCCACCCCCCGGTGCTGACCACCCGTCTCCAGCAGGTGCTCCACGTAGGTCTGTCAACAAACACAACACAACAGCTGTCATAACACACGTGTCACAACACAGCTGTCACAACATAGCACTGTCATAACATAGCACTGTCATAACACAGCTCTATCATAACACAGCTCCGTCACAAGACAGCTCTGTCATAACACAGGTCTGTCACGACACAGATCTGTCACGACACAGGTCCGTCACGACACAGCTCCGTCACGACACAGCTCCGTCACGACACAGCTCCGTCACGACACAGCTCCGTTACGACACAGCTCCGTCGCGACGACACAGCTCCGTCACGACACAGCTCCGTCACGACACAGCTCCGTCATGACACAGCTCCGTCACGACACAGCTGTCACGACACAGCTCTGTCACTGTCACGACACAGCTCTGTCACTGTCACGACACAGCTCTGTCACTGTCACGACACAGCTCTGTCACTGTCACGACACAGCTCTGTCACTGTCACGACACAGCTCTGTCACTGTCACGACACAGCTCTGTTTCGACACAACTCTGTCACAACACAGCTCTGTCACGACACAGCTCTGTCAGTCACAACACAGCACTCTCACAACACAGCTCTGTCACAACACAGCTCTCTCACAACACAGCTCTGTCACAACACAACTGTCATAACACAGCTCTTTCACGATACAGCCCTGTCACGACACAGCTCTGTCGTAACACAGCGCTGTCAAAACACAGCTCCAGGGAAAATACCTGTGAAACCCTGTTTTTAAAAGAACATTTTAAAAATGAGGGAGGGTGGATGGATGACTGTGAAATTCAAGTGAACTGAATTGTTCAATTGCTCTTAAACTTTGTACATGTAAACATAATGTTGATGTCCAGTAACGTACTGAATGTAAAGTCTGTTGAATGTGAACTCTGGCCACCCTGCCCAGTCAAACATGGTCATCTGAGTAACACAAAACAACCACCTGATCAGTCATTACCTGTAGGGCACTGCGAGGTGACCTGCCCGGCCCATAGGTCACGAGGTCAGGCATTGCCATGTTCCTGGCAGGGTTCTCCAGCAACACAGTAGAGCCTGAGTCTGAGCTGGTGTCCCTGCAAACACACACACACTTGAAATACAGGCACATATTGTTTGAAGGGAACAACTAACAATGTAAAACACACATTCCAAAATAGAATAATATTATTAAAGAACTATTAGGTATGAATAGTAGTAATAGTACTAAGTAATTTGTGGTGTTAGCTTTCAGCTACTATTTGGTAAGAACATCTTATTAATGCAGTGATTTCTAAAGGTCACAGAAGATAGAAGAAAATAACAATTTGCTTGGTGCTGCTACTGGTATATAGTGATGAAGTGACTGACATGTAAGACAACCCTGTGTCTGTTAACATATGGAAGACATAGGACATCCACCAACTGTCTGAGAGTACATGTGGGAGCTGCAAACAGTACCGAGTGAGGGATACAGACATTTAAGATGCATGACTGGGGCCAGCAGAGTGACTGAATTGAGTGAGTGGATGACTGAGTGAATGGGTGGGTGAGTGATTCACTTACCATTTGCTAGGTCTTGGTTTCTCTGTTGGCACTGATTCCAGTATACCCATTGCTACACCAGTACTGCCCTCACCAAATGTGTAGGTCAGCCAGTTGCCTGTGAATGCAAGAGTTGGACTCTGTCACAGACACTACACCATAAGGCTAAGACACGGCCCTGTATCCAGGCATCATCTCAACAAACTACGAGTTAATTGTTCATCAATGTTTTTGGACGGCACTACACTTGTCTGTCATTGCACTCTGACCATAACTTAAGGACTACTTTCATGTATATCTTTAACTTATTTTGTGGATGCATTACTGTTATAAACCATGTTTACGTAACATTTTATTCTTTTTTCTCTACTGCTCAGCAAGTAGAAGATAAGTGTAGTCATTCAATGTTTTTACTGGACAATAAACTTGTATTGTATCACATCAACTGTAGCCAATGGCTGCATTCAATACCAACACATAAACAGCTCACCTCACATTGCCATACAATGACTGTACAGGAATGACTACACAATCATATACACAAATATCACAGAGAGATAAAATAAAACACTGTTTGGCAACAGTACTCCTGGCGCCACCTACCGTGTTCGTCCTGGAAGCAGTGCACCGCGCCATCTGTCGTGTCCTCGTGACTCGCTGCGATGTGCTTGCTCTCGCTGTCGTCCATCTTGACCATGTGACTGGGCAGTTCGTCAGAGACGAGAGAACTACTGCAGCGGGAGCTGTGACTGTGGACACTGCTCTGTCTGTATCACCAGCACAGTCACATGACACACGGTCACATGACACACAGTCACATGACTCTTTAACCACTCCTTCGGTTTTACTCACTTTCATGTTTATACATGCTGAATATTTCATCACAGAATCTTACATATAGTATTAACTACAATGGACTATCAGTGTATTACTATAAACAACATATTGATACTTCACTGTATGGACTGATGGTCTGGTTTCTTAGTTGTTTATTCTCTCTCCCTCTTTCTCTCTTTCTATATCTATCTCTTTCTATATCTAATTATATATATATAATAATACTAAATAACACTATTTGTCTAGGCCATACAGATTACCCTAAAATAAAAAATAGAGATGTAGTTGCAAAATAAATAGATCAGTAAAAAAGAATTCAATATAAATAACTAATATTAGTCTTAATAATAATAAAATATTAATACTGATAAATAATAGTTAATTATATTACCAGTTAAAAATAAATAAATACATAATAAAATAGTTGATAAATAGTAGATATTAAAAAAATTCAGATATTATAAAACGGTTCTTTTAAAGTGAAAACACTCTTTTAAACAGAAATGTTTTCGGTTGCTTCTTGAACGAACTGAGCCAGTCTGTGGCATGCATGGCAAGCGGCAGATTGTTCCAGAGGCGTGGAGCAGCACTTGAAAATGCTTTTTCTCCCTGTGTACATAGTTTACAACTATACAAGGTATATTCCGAGTCTTACCTGGCCTGTAGACTAGTTGGCCCTGCACTGGCCTCTGCTGGCTTTGCTTCAGGGAGTAGGGCTGAGTCCTCGTTGTGGGCTGACATGGATGACTCCCTGCTGCTCCCTGCCTTCGCCTCCTCTTCCTTCTCCCCCGGTGGACCCGGCTCCGCCTTTGTCTCGAGGGAAGAACGTCGAGCCCGTCGTTTCGTGCGACGCTCCCTCCCATCTGTGAGGGACAGCAAGACATCTTAGTAAACACACTTGTAGAAGGCTTGTGTTGGCCTGTGTCGTTGTAAACATGTTGTAGTACTTTGTCATGTTGATAATGCAACAATAATATTGGAAAATAATAACAAAAGGGGACCAAAAAATAATTGTTTACAAAATAAAATGAACTGATATAGCACAAATGATATCTTGCAAATAGTTTTAACTGCACAAAACCACACGCTACACTCATGGCTGCTAGGTCTTTCATTTACCTAGTTTCGATCCTACTTTTACATTAAACCAATATATGAAACTTGGGTGATGCAGACTATAATACACACACCACACCCACCCACCCACCCCACATATTGATATTTTTGACAATAACTAAACTGTAGTTCGCAGACTGTCATAATTGGATACATATTTTATTACAACAAAATTTATTACATGGCTACAATCGCTTCACTGGATCACTTGCAACAGAGCAATTTCAACAGCCTATTTTATAACACATTTGTTTCTGCATACAATGTAATTCAGTTCAAGTAATTTCACACATCAGCTGTCAAGACATCCTAATTTTAATATAGGCAGCTAACAACATTATTCACAATTAGCTGCCAAACTCAAATCATCTGCCCACTGCAGGGTGTAAAGTAAGAGGCTCTCTACCCGGGAGAGAGATTAAATAGTGCAACCGCAGTAACACAAACCTTCCCTACTCTTGAGCCGTCGCCGCTCCCTCTCCCTCTCCCGCCACTCCCCGCTGCGGTTTGAAGCGATTGCGTTGACTAGACTGCTTTCTGCAAACAAGAACACACAAACTTTGTGACTGGGGGTGTGACTTTTCACTGCTAACTAAAACGTAACTGAAATAAATACTGCTAAATTCAGATACGCATACACATACCACAAATGTGTAGCCACAAACACACCAACACATACGCAATTAGCCACTGACACATCAACACATACACACTTAGCCACTGATACACCAACACACACACACTTAGCCACTGACACACCAACACACACACACTTAGCCACTGACACACCAACACATACACACTTAGCCACTGACACACCAACACATACACACTTAGCCACTGACACACTAACAAACACAGAGTCACTTGTGTGTGTAAATAAACATGCCTACACATACAGTCACTCATGCGTGTAAATAAACACGCCTACACCTACACATACAGTCATGCATGCGTGTAAATAAACATGCCTACACTCTGCTGAAAAAGATGTTCCATTTTAATATGTACCGTTATAAGAATGACAATAAAGTATTTCTGAATGCGGAACATACTTCTCTTATCGAGTTCGTCCTTGAGTTTCTTGAGTTCTTCGCCGGCCTCGGTTGGGTCTGACTTGCTGAGGATCTCAAGTAACCTGCGACTCAACTCGACCGTGTCTGTGATGTCTGGTGATATGCTGCTGCTGTCGTCGTCTGCAGGGAACATATGGCCAACAGTCAGTCTACATACAGGGAATACTCTTTCTTTCTATACATTTTTGTGTTTCCCGTTACCCAGCAAAGTATAGCTCATCACAGACATGACAAGGAAAGATAAATTGTACTGCATCGTGTATAAACTGAAGGACAAAGACATTTTTTTTGCTTTCTGACCTAACCAAGTTTATACTTTTTTCAGAGGACAGTCAACACCTGGAAATAATTTTTTAGTGGTCATGGATTAATCATGTGTTCCTTTTTGAGTGCAACTGGCTTGCATTGAAACCATTCACATCAATCATAGCCATTACTGGCCAGTTTCTTTTTCATGAAAAAAGCTTCAGCTAATTATTTAATTATTACCAACATATTAAATGTTTTTCACTACCAGGTCTGCCAATGATAATCACCAAAGTGGGCCCAACACTTGGAACTCTTAGTCTCTAAATTCCACCTGTTTTATCAGTTGAAATTACCTGTCTATTCCAATCATCTGCGAGTCTAGAAGACTGGCAGAGGCTAAGCTCTCGGATTGAGAACAGAAACTAGATTTAACTTGTAAACCACTGTAATGGTTACAATCATGCCCTGGGATTGTGGCTACACTGGCTTAAGGCAATAATATTAAGATACATCGTCTCACACATTTGTTTTCTGAGACGCGGTCACACTTGACTGCCTTTCCATGTATACTCACATGTGTCATGTGTTCGCCGAGGCGTGACAGGGATGCGCTTAGGGATGGCTCCCTGTGTGCGCTGCAGTGCCAGCTCCCTCTCCTCATCCCTCTCCTCCTTCTCCTCGTGTTCGTTGCCGTCGGGGGAGGTGGTGGAGGAGCCGGAGGGTGGGGTGAGACAGACACACTTGAGTCGGCGATGCACGACCGACATCTCTGGACTCGTCTCGTCCCAGGACGTCTCCTCATTGGTCAGTGTGCTGGACGACTCACTCGAGTCCGAGTGCGAGTGGCTGTCTGTTGACAACCATCAGACTACATAGAACAGTGTCTCCACAACATGCCATATTTTTATGCACACATTTATTGGTTGCCATGGAAATGGGGGTTAAGAATAAAAATTCTGTATTTTTTATTCAGTAAGACATACTGTATTGCTTCGGTACGAACCATTATAATCATACACTTAGACAGGTCCTATCAAGCTGCCAGACCTTCCCTTAAAGGCAATAAAAACACCTTTCTTTTGAATTCACAATATGTTACATCCTGCTACATATTTCCATGACCATCAACTGTCAGTGTCACATCAGCATCAACTGTCTGTGTCACATCATCATCAACTGTCAGTGTCACATCAGCATCGACTGTCAGTGTCACATTAGCATCGACTGTCAGTGTCACATCACCATCAACTGTCAGTGTCACATCACCATCGACTGTCAGTGTCACATCACCATCGACTGTCAGTGTCACATCAGCATCAACTGTCAGTGTCACATCACCATCAACTGTCAGTGTCACATCACCATCAATTGTCAGTGTCACATCAGCATCGACTGTCAGTGTCACATCACCATCAATTGTCAGTGTCACATCACCATCAACTGTCAGTGTCACATCACCATCGACTGTCAGTGTCACATCACCATCGACTGTCAGTGTCATATCACCATCAATTGTCAGTGTCACATCAGCATCGACTGTCAGTGTCACATCAGCATCGACTGTCAGTGTCACATCAGCATCAACTGTCAGTGTCACATCACCATCGACTGTCAGTGTCAAATCACCATCGACTGTCAGTGTCACATCAGCATCGACTGTCAGTGTCACATCACCATCAACTGTCAGTGTCACATCACCATCAATTGTCAGTGTCACATCAGCATCGACTGTCAGTGTCACATCACCATCAATTGTCAGTGTCACATCACCATCAACTGTCAGTGTCACATCACCATCGACTGTCAGTGTCACATCACCATCGACTGTCAGTGTCACATCACCATCAATTGTCAGTGTCACATCAGCATCGACTGTCAGTGTCACATCACCATCGACTGTCAGTGTCACATCACCATCGACTGTCAGTGTCACATCAGCATCGACTGTCAGTGTCACATCAGCATCGACTGTCAGTGTCACATCACCATCAATTGTCAGTGTCACATCAGCATCGACTGTCAGTGTCACATCACCATCGACTGTCAGTGTCACATCACCATCCACTGTCAGTGTCACATCACCATCCACTGTCAGTGTCACATCACCATCCACTGTCAGTGTCACATCACCATCAACTGTTGTCAACATGGACAATGTGTACAACATTGACAATAGGATGTCGTTTTAATACTCTCTTTGTCTCTGGTTCAACTATCCTACTTCAAGTCACATTCGTCAATCTCAAGTTCAATAACCAGGTATATTAATACTTCCTATCTTGAATGCCAAACTTTTAGGGGTTCACCTTTAACCCCATGAAGGATTTGTATATTTTTTATTCCCCACAGGTTAGTAGTTAGTAAGGTCTATCTACTACAGGACATAAGAAGACTGTTCACAATATCACACAATTGTTACTGCTGCAAGAAAAACATATAGGTTGCGTAAACATTGTCAAAATGGCATAATCGTCATCAAATATCATGCATTAACACTTTAATGTGCCACCATGCAACTAATTTCTAATGAATAATTTAAAACTCTTATCAAAAGAAACATATTCTGAAATAATTAGTGTGTTCAATACCTTACCACTGGTCCTTAGAAACATAACAAAGCATATTTGTCTAAATGTCACACCACATGCTCCGTGTACTCAGATTACACAACAATAAATGACAACATCCAACAACATCCCATTGACTTAGAAACTCAACCCTGAAGCCTGTTCGCAAGGAAACCACAACTGTAGACTTTCTACAGTTTCTTTTGAACATTAAAGAGCTAGATATCACTTTAAGAAATAAAAAACAGCCTGCAGACGATCTGCCTGAACACGTATGGACAACTGAGTATGTAGGAGTGATACTACCAGAACTACAGGTCATGCCAGTTGATAGACCTGATCAACTACAGCCACCTTCTCATGCAAGTGAATGTTAATCATTGATGTCACACGAAAGATGGGTTTAATACTGTTACGTCCCAAATCGGAATAATGGTCAACACTGGTATTGGACATCTTGGAATTCTGATTTTGGTCAAGATGGCAGATGTCCTATGCCGGTATTCCGATTTAGGATGTGACATTATTGTATCAATGGTCATGCTGATAGTCATGCTGATCACATAGCTGAATGAATTTTTTTTTAGTAAGAAACATAACCAGAAATGAAATATGCTTGTTACTAAACATTCATGCAAAAATAACACCAACAAGATATGCAGGGTAAAGTTTCCAAACATCCAGAAATCCCACTTGGAATAAGAAAACCAGAACTATCAAATCAAGACATAACTACCACTACCAGTACTTACCAGATGCATTAAAAAGGTGAATGAAAAGACAGAGACAAAACAACTAAATAATTCTACAAACAGACCACGAACTAACAGGAACAACACCAATCAACACCTAATGATTTACCTGAGGTCATCGACTCATTATCTGCATTAAAAAGCCAATCCAATCCCAGAATGCTGCTGGTGGGTCGACTCGGAGGGTGTGACGAGGGAGAGGGACTGCCTTCGTTGGAACGAGTCCCGCGCAAAAAGGATGGAAAACGAAAGATACCAGACGATCGCTTAGAAGTCCGAACTGCACCGGGGTAATCATCTTTCACTGATAAATTAGGATGCCTAGCCATTGCCCGACTGCCCAAGCCACCAAGCCCACTAAGCGAATGACTCGGGCGATTTCGCCGAAATGAAACTCTACCCTCGCTGGCGGAGAGTTCGCGGTTTGGCATACCTGTGACGTGCTTATAGTCTGGTGTGAGGGAGGTGCTGGAGGCGGTGCTAGTGGACGCCGACGTAGACGGATCACACATTGCACTGTTTGGGGTTGAGCAACACACATCAGGCAGTATCCGTAGGGGAAACACACCTGAATCGGATCCACCTGCTTCGGATGGATCTCGATAAACTATCCGACCAGTGCGTCTCATGGCCCCGCGGCGCCGACACTTTGACTTGGCGTACTGACTGCTGCGACTGACCGGCTCGTCTCGAGGCTCAACCTCGGCGGCGCTGCCCCGTAGCGAATCAGCATCATCTACTTGTGCGCCGCGTATAGTGTCACACGACGAACTACCATCGGTGTCCAGTGACAAACTGTGCGTCGATCCGATGCCACGTTCCGACGACTGTCGGTGCAACTTGACATTGGGGTTTAACTTTAACGTCACAACTTCTGTGTCGCTACAGCGGCCGTAATCTTCGGGAAGCGAAAACAGCCTCTCTCTGGCGTCCTGCGCGGGTGGGTCGCTGCTGGTGACCCGGGGCTCGCGCGGGTCAAAGTCAGGCACTCGTTGGGTGACATTAGAATACATCGCACTGCGAGTGCGGCGGGCCGGAAGACGGATGCGGCGTGGCTTTCTGCGATGCACCGGAGATAGATTGAGCGTGACGTCACGCACGAACGGCTCCTGCCCGGTGTAGCCGACGAGGAAGAGGTCACGTGACGGTCCGGTGAACTCCGAGGGACAGTTGGCGCACTCCGACTCACTCGGTAGTTGGTTCAGCACGGACCTGTTGATGAGCTTCCTACCGGGAGGAATGGTGGCCCTCAGGGTGGTGCCCTCTAGTGGCGACACATCTGCAACAGACACAGACCACAACTATCAGCTCACAACATTTTTTTGTCTTATGCAATTTGAGCCACATGGATGTTGGCTGAATCAATCAAGCGTGTGGTTGAAGGAAATATCATAATTTAAATAAAATACCTAGGCTACCGAACAAAACCATGTGGGTGACTTATAGAAGTGGATTACTGAAGAATGGACAGGTGAGATTTGAACATGTTGTGTAGGTTTAGTTTGATATCATAAAGAGCCTTTTTGCATAGAACATGTCAAGTTTAAAAAAATAGAAGTTAGGCGTGACCTCGACATTCACCAGTAAGAAAAACCTGTACTATTTGGGAGTGAACACAGATCACTGCACTCACAGACGTACACCCTGTGTACTGACCTTGTGTAGTGGAGGGAGAGATGACGGTGGCGGGGGTAGAGACAGGCTGGGGCGAGGGTGAACTCACTTCTTCCACCCCACCCACTGCGCCTGCAACAACACAGTAAACATAGAGTGACTATCAACTCATGGAACAAACGCACACAAAACAACACAGTAAACATAGAGTGACTACCAACTCATGGAACAAACGCACACAAAACAACACAGTAAACATAGAGTGACTACCAACTCATGGAACAAACGCACACAAAACAACACAGTAAACATAGAGTGACTACCAACTCATGGAACAAACGCACACAAAACAACACAGTAAACATAGAGTGACTATCAACTCATGGAACAAACGCACACAAAACAACACAGTAAACATAGAGTGACTATCAACTCATGGAACAAACGTACACAAAACAACACAGTAAACATAGAGTGACTATCAACTCATGGAACAAACGCACACAAAACAACACAGTAAACATAGTGACTATCAACTCATGGAACAAACGCACACAAAACAACACAGTAAACATAGAGTGACTATCAACTCATGGAACAAACGCACACAAAACAACACAGTAAACACAGAGTGACTATCAACTCATGGAACAAACGCACACAAAACAACACAGTAAACATAGAGTGACTATCAAATCATGGAACAAACGCACACAAAACAACGCAGTAAACACAGAGTGACTACCAACTCATGGAACAAACGCACACAAAACAACACAGTAAACATAGAGTGACTATCAACTCATGGAACAAACGCACACAAAACAACACAGTAAACATAGAGTGACTATCAACTCATGGAACAAACGCACACAAAACAACGCAGTAAACATAGAGTGACTACCAACTCATGGAACAAACGCACACAAAACAACACAGTAAACATAGAGTGACTATCAACTCATGGAACAAACGCACACAAAACAACACAGTAAACATAGAGTGACTATCAACTCATGGAACAAACGCACACAAAACAACACAGTAAACATAGAGTGACTACCAACTCATGGAACAAACGCACACAAAACAACACAGTAAACATAGAGTGACTACCAACTCATGGAACAAACGCACACAAAACAACGCAGTAAACATAGAGTGACTATCAACTCATGGAACAAACGCACACAAAACAACACAGTAAACATAGAGTGACTATCAAATCATGGAACAAATGCACACAACAGTTAATTAGCAAACAATCACTCGACTCATTAAGAAGGCATTTGCACTCAAAGCCTACATATATAAATAAATCTGTTTTTCTTAGTTCCTACACCAGTGTAACACCACCCATTACTTGCGACCAACCAAGCTTAACAATACTCTAGCCACACATGAGGCTACTACAGCTTGCTGAGCTCAAATAAGAAGAAACAAAATTGAAAATTGTAAATACAGAGTCTGCGGATAAATGCAACTTAAATGGAACTTTGTCATTCAAATTATATAATTATAAATGTAAAATATAAATTATGGTTAAACTTTTACTATAACATTGTGCTCTTGTTTAACCTACTAGTATTACACCATTTGTTATCGCTATCATAATTACTGTTACACATCACTATCACACCAGGCCTGACTAGCAGTTGCATTTATTGACCAGTTCACAATGACGCAGTACTTATTGTCCACTGATACTAGTGAGATGGCAATTTTCACCAACCGGAAGCATCGTTAGTTGACTCTACAGAGAGAGCCACTGCTCCTACAGAGGCTGCGTCACTGTCACACTCCCGAGTAGGGCCTGAGTCCTGTCTGTGGACCTCCACTGTGGACATGACGTGACACTTCACCACACTGACCAAACCGCACTTACAACACACAAGGGAGGCTATAGCTACCACAACTCACTCTAGTCCTATTATATTTAACATTTTAAATGTGCAAAACTGGAGTGTTTCCCCTGCTATACGATGAAAGAGGTGGGCCGCCACCTCACTGTTTTTGTTAAAACACAGTTTAGAAAGCACAATTGTTAAAGGACAAAAATACGCAACTGTTTCGCCGCATACACCTAATAGAATTAATATAAAGAAACAATTTCCACATATACTCAATTTTTTTACGCCAGCGGTTTACCAGAAAAATATTTTTGAACACCCGGCCATCCAAATACTGTGAGCAACTCCATCTTAGATGAAGAATGACGTCACGGCGGTGAGGCGCTCTCCACGCAGATTCCCTGCATAGGGTTTGGCTGTTGTCATGAAATGGCTGCAACTCGGCAACGCGCGTAACAGGCTGATGACGGTAAATATAAAGTTGTCTATTATTGTTATCGCTGAAATCATCATATCAACTGATGATACATGTCTACTTCAAAGCGTTTCTCTTCAAAATGAACCAAGCAAAGTGAACTGTACTTGGACTGGAGGGATTCCAAACAGTACGCCCGCAAACGTGAATCCATTGCTTCAATACTACCGGTTGTTTCAACTATTATTGCAACCGTATGCTGAACAGTAAGGCATAATTACTAAAGTTTACCATAGATTTAACCACATATTTAGATACACGTCTATAAGCAGCTGCTAGATGTCACGCCAACTGAACGAACTGTCGAAGACTCGAAGTTGTTGACCCTTAACAACGTCGCAGGAAACTGACCGGCTTCAGCAGAGACATAAAATGCCGCGTGCTGAATGGCCAAGCCAAGTTAACCCTTCACTGATGGCGGCGTCTAGACCATCTTGGATTTCGTTAGAATTTGAGACTTTAAAGTCACATTCTGAGTAAGTGCTGACGTTAAAAAATTGAGTATATGTGGAAATTGTTACTTTGTATAAACTCTATTAGGTATATGACGCGAAACCGTTGCGTGTTTTTGTCCTTAAAGGCAATTTTAAAGATAATTCCGGGGTTGATAATGGTTGATAAATCTCAAATCAATAAATATTCCAGTTGTCAACAGATGAATTGATATGCCAGAAAGCTATGGTGGATAGGCAAGGTTATAGACATGTCTTAAATGATGGCAGAATTTGGCAACATTTTCAAAACATCTAACACTAGAAGGAAGCATATTTCATTGGCAAAGAGTAGCTGCAGCAACAGAAAAAAGTACTAGTCCCAATATTACTATACAAAATGCAAATTAGAACTAGAGGATCGAACCTGGACAGGTTTTTTTAAATGCAAAAATTAGTTCTGTAACAGATTAGATTTCTTGTCTTCATTAATATTTTGGCTGTGCCCGGTTTTATCATACACACAGAACAAAATAACATCTTAATGTACACAATTTATATCAAAATGATTGACACTTACCATGCACGCCTACTGGACGTAATTGTTCTTTCAAAATCATTTTGTTGATGTATTCCATGGAGTCCGCTGGGGTGACGGTCACCTTGGGCATACTGCCCCTGCTGCTGCCCCCACCGATGGAGTTACGTGAGCTGCACTGGACAGGAGGCGTGATACTTGTGTGTCGGCTGTTGTTGAGAACAGCCATTTCAATATGCTCCGGCCCCCTTCTGAAACCACCAACCAAACACATCATTCATCACATCGGGTCACAGCCAGCAGAATACATCAATACCTATTGCAGACTAAATTGTGGATTTATGTCCATAATCAAACATGGCATGGGGTCAACTCTATTCCAGATTCACAACCAACCCTAATTTCCAATTCAAGATTTGATTTTTTAGAAAGTTAGTTGGAAATTTAAATTGTTATGAACTGGAATTAATTTATGTGTATACAAGAGCCAATAAACGGAACTTATCCATATGTTGCATCTGAAGCTATTTATAGCTGGCTCCCCGAGCTTGCTTGTACATCAATTGTACCTACAACACTAATCTTCAGCCCCCCCCAGTTTTTTACAGTTAAACACAATGTTTTCTTCACGCATGAGTGCATTTTGTAATGTGTGCCAAAATGCCACTTTGAATTATCCAAGTGAATCTGTGAAATTAAGTCGAACTGTCCACTGGCATGGGCTGAACCCATCCAAAAGCTTGGAATGAAACCACTGATTCAATCTGAACTGTCGACCTGCCTTTTTTGCAAGTATTTTTAATGTCAATCACATGTGCTTCTCTGATTGATACGTGTCAGTGATTATTGCCAGTTGGAATAGTTGTGAAAGAAATGCAGTTTCTACTCACTACTGTGGTGTGTACAATGTCTGCTCATTGTACACCACAGTAGTGAGTAGAAATGACTGAACATAATAGAACATTGCCATCACGCCATGTGCTGAGATAACAATTAGTTGTTATACTGAACACGTAAACATGTGGATGGCAACATGTGCTGGCCAGGGACAGTATAAAATCAGATGTGTCAGATACTTACTCGTTATTCTGTGGTTTATTGTCACATGTCTCACACTGACTGCCATTGTCATTTTTGTCTGACTTGCTATCACCGCTGTCACTTGCTTCTTCCTTGATCATTTCTGTTGTGTCGAACATATGATGTAGCCGATAGTTTACCAATTTGATTAGTGCAAACGTTCCACCGACTGCGATGCTGTAAAGTGCCCATACTAGCAGACTGGATGGAAATGCCTGCAACATGAATTAACTTGTTAAACATTATACAATAATGAGACAACATGCAGTTTACTTTAAAGGCTACTGGACATAGTCATATACATACGTATATACACATAATAAATTATTACATCTGACATATGCAATGGAAGTGTAAGTCCATTGATGAGATGGCCCAAAGATACGTTTTGAACAGTGTTACCAAACTTTAACATAACTGTTGTCATGTAGAATATTAAAACAATCAATAGGCATGGCCAGGCTATTACAGGAAGAAAAAACAAGTAGTTCTCTTCAAGTTGACAAAACTATCAATGTTACATAGTAAAAGAAAAACATTCCTGTGTTGCAATTATAGGCTACTGCGATGTAGAAATTACATTTTATTATTATAAAATAATTTACGCAGATGTCATACTCACCAAGTAAAGGGTGAGCGGAAAACATAACAGGAACAACCACAGATACAAGTGAAAGGTGTTGCAAAATATGCTTTGATGGGGATCGTAGAACCAGCCGCCAGTGACTGAAGCCCACAATCCTTGCCGGAGAATCTCTAGTATGTGAGAGCCCATCCTCGGTTAGGTTCCTGTGCGTATAACTAAACTATGAACTAAACCAATGCATAAGCCAATATATACAAATAGAAGTCCAATCCACCCAGGCGGCCATTTTGACAGGTGAAATCTCGCAAAATCGTGCGATTAATACGATCCGGCGAGATCACTAATGACAAACTAGAAAATATAACTACTTTCAGATATAACTAAGCGCGACATCTTGGTAACATTTATCGCTAAATATTACTGCAATCAATAGCCTAAATGTAAAAAAAACAATGTATTAAGATGTAAACCAAATTATGCCTTTAATAGGTCAGAGGTCATTTTACTTGGGGAATTACCCAATCATATGGTGGAAAAATTCCTGTTTTGGTTGAAGGTCAAAGTACATTAAAATGGCGGAGACGTGTGTTGTTTGGGTGGACAAAGGTATGAGCTTTGTAATCGGAATCTGCCGCCATGCCCAGTCGACTGCCAGATAATTGGGGTCGATAGACGACAGTGTACATTTGGGTTGTCGGACGTAGGAAATAGCTACGCGACGGTCGAACGCGGCTTGTGTATTGCATGGAGCAGAGTTAGCCAGGCGCACGCACAGCGCAGCCGCCGCCTATCGCGAGCTGTCGTTGGTCGGTGCCCGCGGCTGGCGCGCCAGTTCCCGTCGTCACAGGAGGTTCTGGCGATCAGATCGGCTACCTGGACCGTAACACCGAATGCCCAGCCTACACACCTTCCGTAACCACCCCATATATTCTATGGAGGCTGCGAGGAAGACGACCAACCAGAGTGACAGGCACTCCTTGGGCGGGGTCTCTGGTGTCAGTGGGGTGTCAGCACAATCCCAGGTGTCCCGTACGAGCGCTATTTCGGCCGAGAGCAATTCCATGTGGACAGCTATCTTCGACTATCAGGCAGTTCGTGAAGATGAGCTTACGCTTCGTCAGGGCACCCAAGTACGCCTGTTATCGCGCGATGCCAAAATCTCGGGAGATGATGGCTGGTGGACAGGGCAGATTGGTGACGATGTCGGTATTTTTCCAAGCTCCTACATTGCCGAACAGAAAGTCGTTGACCAGTTATCACCAACAGGGGGTGCTAATCTCAATCTGCGACCAATCGAGATTGACTTCAACGAATTAGAATTGGGCGAGGTGATTGGAATTGGTGGCTTTGGGAAGGTTTACCAAGCATGGTGGAACTCGGAGGAAGTGGCGGTAAAAGCTGCTCGGCATGACGCAGATGAACCAATCAGCGTCACAACAGAGAATGTCCGCCAGGAAGCAAAGCTTTTCTGGCTTCTCAGTCACCGGAATATCATCCTGTTGAAGGGCGTGTGTCTCCAGCAGCCCCACCTATGTCTGGTTATGGAGTATGCTGTAGGGGGGCCCCTTAACAGGGCCCTTGCCGGACGTAGGATACCACCACATATTCTCGTCGACTGGGCACTGCAGATCGCACATGGAATGTTGTATCTGCATGAGGAAGCACCGTTACCTCTGATTCACAGAGATCTCAAGTCAAGCAACAGTGAGTTATTGTTTGTTTACTTTTGTGCATGTTGTTGTTATTGTGCTGGTATCTATACGTGCACCGTCAGTTGCAACTTAACACTAACAGGCAGACAAATGCAGAATTTACATACATAGTAACACTGTGGAACTATAGTAAAACAAATACACCATAATCTGTATATTTACTTCTTCACCAAAAAGGTAAAAGAGTTTCAGAGGTATGTGATATTAGGTATGTGATGTTAAACTAAAATAACGTTTGTTTCAGGACGTAACATTTAGAAATGAACAATGATGATTACTAAACTATCATGTCATTGATACTGGGACATGTAGGTACACTACAATGATTTGTTAAAAGCCAGAGAAATTGCATTGTTGTTCCTCAGAAAATGTTACAAAACATTAAGGTTACTTCTTAATTTTCCTGTTTTTTCTTCTTAAAAAAGTGTTTTGTATAACAAATTATTTTTATAGTTTACTGGAGCTGAGCATCACACTTCAGGCATTGACTTTGAGCTGACAAATATTGATGTCATGAACAGGGCAAACAAAGTTTCTATATTCTTAATGTTTTCAATACAAGCATTGTGCCAATGAAATCATGCTCTTATCCTGCATTTATAAATATAAAATTACTGTACCCGCTGCCTGTACGTAATATAATTTTACAGGGTTGTAAAAAAAAGTTGAAGGAAAATCCTAGGCACGCTATCCAATTGAGTTGAATTTTAATAATATATTTTTGTGAACATAAGCACTATGTACACACGGACATCAGTAACATTTCATTTGTACACCTCAGAAGTCTGAGATAAACTCTTTTGTGCATAAACAAATCAATCTATAAATTAGTCAGACTTGTTCCAGTGGACTCGTAGTTTTTTTTTATGAATTCTTACGAACATGGTACACTGTACACAATGCTTGCAAATGCAGGTAATGACCTGAATATACAATACAGTCTGTAGATTGAAAGATTGCTGATGAAATCACCTCTAGAGACGATAATTATCAAAGTACATGTACAGTCTGTTTTGATTGATTACGTGGTTGGCTGATTAAGGAGAGCAGCCATGAGATCAGATTGTGTCGCTTTCATTCCTTCCACTTGTCGTAAGTTTGCAGCCACAATAACAAAGCATTCTACTAAACTCGTACATCATCCCTGACACTACGCAGGTGCACGGTTATCTTGCAAGTTGCAGTTGTGACATTATGACAGATGTGTGACAACTGCCAGTCTCACAGAGTCTATCCGTGTAACACGACACTTGGAATCCTGCAGTCTCCTGCAATGCCGTGAATATTTTATATTATTAAATCATGAATGACTGTCAAGCGAGGTGAGGTGAATACCTGTGATGTGTGGGGCATGGGTACACCTGCAATCAAATGGCGAGGTGTAGAATACCTCATATATTTGTAGAATTCCAAGAACAACACTGTACGTTTCCTGTTATACCAGGTGATTTGCTAATGTCTCCCGCCAAGTTGACATGCAGTGTGGTTTCTCATGTTTCATTGTGTGTCACTCCCAGCTGTGTTTAGTTCCACATGATATCATTTTTGTTGTTGTTTATCTCATTTGTGGCTTTGTTATAAATAAATGTTTTCTCAGAATTTATGTGGGAAAATGACAGAACTACAATTCCCAAAACTCATACTTCGATCACACTTAATGCTAACAACACAGACCAGTGACCAATGACTCAGGTGAAATAGGTATGCCAGGTATGCGTTTCTTTCTGTATCAAGTCTGCCATTTGTTGATGGTCTTGAAGAAAACAAACCACCCACTTGAACCAGCGAGAAGAAAGGTTTGGAACTTGATAAATCCAAATAAAACGAGTGACTTCAGGAAGGTTTACCAAGCAATTTCAATCTACAGATCCAATCCGCCAACTTGGCGGTGTCACAGCCAGTGAAGTCAGCTGTACAATGATGTCACAAGGCAGGAATGACACCTGGCATAACTTGGGTGTGTTGTGAATGCCACCAGTGCCGCCAGATCCACCCTCAGTGCAGACGTAGATATTTTCACATCTCACTAAATGAATGCAATATATGTATGACTGGTGTATCGATAATTACAGGCCTTGACAGCTGTCCACATCAGAGGTGAATAGCCACCATTGAGGGAGGCTCGGGGGCCGGCGGTGATGTCAGATTGTCGCTACTGGACACACCCGCGGTACACATCTCCACACAGTAGTCAGCTCATTGTCGCCGCCTAATCGCCATCGTTGAAACCCACAGCAGATCACTTTTCTACTTCCGTTGCTTTGTTGACTGGTATATCAGGGCAGACATGGGTGAGGGGACACACTCGGAGCGTCGTAGCACACACAGGTGGCAGAGAGACGTGTGGAATGAGCGATGGCTTCTGCACTCAATGCGAATAATGATCTGTGTGTGTCGCCAGGCAAACACCGGCACAATGTAGTTGATCACTGCGGAAAAAATCCACGCAAAACATCTGTTTGCTTTATTGCTATTTCATCACTGTTGCTGAACGCAGTTGACAGTGCAAGTTCATAGCCCGTTGTGGTGAATGTTAAACCTGATGAATCTTGACAAAAAAATGGTGCATTAATAATTGCTGAATCCACCAGATCTTCTGAGAAATGTGTCTGTAGTGACGGTTAAGAAGTGAACATTGGTAATTATATTTGTCTCTGAGTACGACTTCGAAACTGTGTGATTCTATCTTTGTCAGGATCAAATACAAAGACCATTTTCTGTTATGGCTACCTGAATCATCTTTATTTTAGTAACACCTTACATAGTATGTATTTAAACTTATAAAAGGGTGTTCTTCAAAGAAATGTATTTTGGTATTGCCACATTTGTCGGCTTACTTACAGGCCTGTCTGCCTAGCCTCACAGCTGATGGAAAGTCCCAAGGGCAGTTATGAATTATTAATCTGAGCGTACCTGATGGATTATGAGGTAATGTCTGTGGAGTGTTACCTGATTATCTCCAGTGGTTTGCGAGCCTCCTTATTTTCTTCTCAAAGGTCTGGGGTACACATCTCAGATGCTATTGTATGTTAGATACCATCCCAATTCTGTTTAAGTATTCATGTGTTATTAAAAATGTATGTACTTTTATCATAAATGATATTTATAGTTTATAGCCAAATTATAAATTTCTGTATAATAATTGATAAATAAGTTGACAATAATTCATCTTGCAAATGGTGTGTGCTTTTGTCTGGAGAACTAATAAAACTACCAGTCTGCCAGCTGAAAATAAATGAACACGAAGGGTACAATCAGCATCCATCCACAAACATCCTCAATATTACGTCCATAAATATGAGCGCTGGATTAGAATCTTGAATCCTGATGAAATATCAGTTTTTTCAAACAGCAAAGGAAATGCATTCATATGTAATATCCAGCCTGAAGGTATTTCTGCTGTTACTTCTGCTGTTTCAACCATTTCCAGTAACAGTGGCCTGACTGAAACCTTGGCAAATCACTTTTACATGTTATAATATTTCAAAGCTCAACCTTCTCCACTTTCCACATAAATCATCAACCATCTCCTCTTTCATATTGAGTAACCACTGCGAGAACCAGGTCAGTGTGTCTCAAATCTGAGGCGTTATTCCATTGTGCTTATCTGCAGTCTGTCTTCGTCTGTGTGCCGCTCTGAGACAGAGTTGCAGATGAGCTGAACAATTGACTGGAGAGAAGGTGTGGTTCCACTGGAGACCTGGCCCAGGCTGGCTGTGCTTGGCCACAGCAATATGCACATGGCTGTGATAGCTATACATTTCAATTCTGTGCTTTGTGTGCACATGAGTGGAACATTATGGCAGTGTTACACGGTTCAACGTGCTCTGTCATCTAATGTGGCCTAGTTCTCAGAGCTGTGCTCTCTGTCTGTCGGTGTTATAGTTGTCAAATTGCTGTTAGTAGCCTTCTCATAGATCTGGAGCATTATTGCTACCAGAGGAAGAGCATTGTGCACAAATTTATATCCAATTTTGTAGACAGCCAATTTTACTCTCGAGAGTGGTTACACCTATGAATACGGACACGTAAATGTCATGTATGCATGCATACATGCATGCACGCATACATGCATGCATGCATGCACACACGCACACACACACATTCTCACACACACACACATACACACACACACACACACACACACACACACACACACACACTCACTCTCACTCACACACTCACACACTCATACACTCACCTCTGCATGTGCTTATATTATACAAAATGGTATATTTATAATATATATTATGGAGTCTTATTTTCATTGCTTCCATTGATAATGAATTAATTGAGGCATTGACAACCTTGGATGGTGTGTATCTCAGAGTGCCACCTGGAGCCACGCTGGCGACTGGGTTACATTTGGCATTTTGATCATTTGCATATGAAAAGATTGAGCTCAGATCCATAAATTTACTCCAGCAGTAAAGACTTGGTAAACAAAACAGCAGTGGTATAACTGGTATTAGGTTACATGTCTCAGCTGCTAATAAACCACAGCTTATGAAGAAGGCGTATTTATAGACTGTCACGAACAACATGTATTTATAGATAATGCTTTCTCAGACTTGCCTTTCAACTACATGAAAAACTTCTCTCTTGAGTCTGTCAATCTAACACTTTGAAAACTGGAGTGAATATTACTTTCATTATTACAGAATGGTGCCTATTATGTATTTATTTGCAATATTATTATATAAATGGGTTAGTTTGGAGTATATAAATTTAAATCTCTTGAGATTTGTATAAAATAATACAGGCCTGTATGATTAAACCTATAATTCCAACAGTATTTTTTTATATGCAAGCCAGTATAAAAATTACATGGTTGCAATTGGCCTGTCTTATTAATTATAATTTGTAAACTGTAACGAAATGTAGTGAATTTTTAATTGGATGTTTAATAAGTAATTGAATCAGTTACATTTGGGAAATGACATTTTCTGGGTTGTGCATCATAAACACTGATCATCCCACACATCAGGCCCAACAAATGGCACCACAAATGTACGCTGTACATATGTGATTTGTAATTTTGTTTTATATAATTATTTATAACATAAAAACTTTGCTTAGCACACAATCTTGAAGGTCTGTTCACTAGTGTATCTCATATAATTTAATGTTTAATTATTCATCAACTGTATTTAATTGATCATGACATTAATTTATAATTATGATAAGGATTTAGTGCTCTAGTAGTAGTACTGATTTGTGTGTATCTAACTTCTGCTGGTGGCTACATTAGTGAATCCTACTGTGTGTAACCAGTGTAGCCACTAGCCAGTAACTGCTACATGAGCCTGCTAATCTCCCTCTCATTAGACCATGCATACTCAGAGATTTGTCCAGTACTGAGAACTAAACGTGAATACACAATATGCCAGATCTTATTCGTGATCTGTCAACGAAGGTAGTTTGGATATTTATGCATTGGCTGTGTGCTGGTAATAGCTCACATATTATGGTCCATATTTGTATTACTAGAGATAAACCTGCACTTCAGGCGTGGATTAATTTTGTTATTTGTCCAAGCAGTAATTATATATTATTGTATTGTAACTTTGTACTAGAAGTCAGCAGGCATTTAGAATTGTTCAGCAAGTCAGCCACCATGGGGGTGGGGTGTGTGTGCTCAATGAGAACAGTAACTCTTGTACTGAGGGGGTGGCTTGGTGGAATCAGCTGACTGATTGGCAGGTCATAAACTGACCTCACCAGTCTTGAGGGATCAATGACTTGCTGGTCAATGTCCAGCAGTTTTGACCTATTCCAACTTACCAAGTTAATGCACAGGACATCTATTTGTACACAGCGTACTAATTCTGTGATTAAAATTAACATATGAAAAAAGACAGTCATTTTCCAAATTTAATGTCTTATCATGTGCATGCGTAAGGGCGTGATTGTAATGTTCAACTAATGTAGGTCATCATTTGATAATGTTTATAATCGTTAATGACTTAATGTTTACATGGTGGTTATGCCATTCATTACTTGTGCAGCCAAAATGTTTAAAAATATAATTAGTATGTGTCTATGTAGTTGTTTAGTATTCCCTTTGACCTCTTTTCTATACTGGGGTTCAAATAGGTCAGTGTCATTAGATCCGGAGTCAGAAGTGGAGTCAAACACTTCAAAGATTATTTCTAATGAAATATCATTGATAGAACAGTAAATGTATTATTAATATTTGTACAATGACCAAGATTAATGCAGAGCGTATGCACTACAGTGTTCAGAAGGTGAACTGTTGAGGTCATTGTTTCCGATAGACAAAGTTCACTGTGTGTGATCAGTGATCACTATGTGTGATCAGTGATCACTGTGTGTGATCAGTGATCACTGTGTGTGATCAGTGATCACTGTGTGTGATCAGTGATCACTGTGTGTGATCAGTGATCACTGTGTGTGATCAGTGATCACTATCAGACAGCAGGCACAGGTGATTTCTGAATCCTGATTACACTTGAGAGATGACCTGACTCTAGTCTCATTCAAGAGAAGCCAGGTCTGTGACAATGAAGCCAAGCCTCAGTGATTTCTTTGAACATTGAAATTGTAAACATGAAGTACTAAGTTATAAATAGTATCATCTGGGAAGGGGAATATTTGATACCATGTGATCTGAGAAATACAGTCCTTGACTCCTCCTGCTGTTGTAACCAGGACATGAACCTGTTTCTTTGAGTGCTCTGTGGGTGTCCAAACGTTTCTTCCTCTTAATTCCATGTATCATTCCTGTTTAGTTTTTATTAAACTGTCGATACTTTGTTAAGTCAATTTCAGTCAATTACGATTGCTTTCCAGATAGTTTCCAGACAGCCTAACCAGTTTTGTTCTTTTCATTACAGTTAGTCTACAGATGATTGCATTTGTTTTTTATTTATTTTAGGCTTGAAATCAATATGTCTACCCATGATTTTGTCTTGTGAGTTGTGACTTGCGCTATAGATTAATCCAGCAGTTCCCAGTGGATCAAACCATGTTTTTGTCCAAATGTCTGAGACCATCACCAGGGTAACCAATCATTATAAATTATGTAGACTCAAATACACATTATTTATACTACCCAGGTACATGCATTTGAACAAATTTAACGCATAATTTTAGGCAAGAATTTAACATAATTTTAGTGATTCTTCTTTAGGTCCCTGTTCTCCATGACAGTCTACAGACCTCAGTGTGGAAGATCTGTGACTCTTGGTCAGCAGGAAACACATGATAAAAGTCGAATCAAACATTGGAGTATACATTTATTATATTTCTCGTACAGCACATCGGTCCATCATGCTGGAGATAACACTATAGAACAAAAATATTGAGAACACTGAACTATTTTATATTTACGATACATACTGTCAACATCATCAATCTGAAATGGGGTGGGACTATCTTTTGATGGAAGACAATATCATATTTGATATTGAATATCTTCATTTGATATTGAAGTATTTTTAAATGGTGAAACACATCGCCTACTCCAGTGCCTTGAGCAGTAAAATCTACTAGGAATGGACGTTTGGAACCCCAATGTCTCCATCTTTAGTGCAGATGTGTGAACTTAATAACACACAAAATGGGGAAATCCTTGCATTCAGTCAACCCTTCACGTGCCCCCAGGAAACCCTCTGTCACACCCACAGGTTACACCTGGGAACTGCTGGATTACACCAACCCCCTCTCTGCAATCTGTGTACTCGTGGTGACATCTCACTGCTGCAAACACGTCAATATTGACGTAAGAATTTCATTTGGCTGTGAAATTGATGTGCCAATGTGTCTGGAAATGATAAATCAGACCCCATATCCTGTCGTCACACCGTTTACGCTCTGTGTACTCTCTGTCCCCAATTATACCATCTCCCCAAAGCCAGCTGTCTGCCTGGCTTAGATGGCAGCTGTCTGTGTGGCTTCAGTTGGCAGGCCTCCCAGTTGGGGGTGATGTTTCAATAAGAACACACCTCTGTGTCTCATTTAGCCAACAGTCTTCTATACATAAGTCATTTCAGATTATATTTCAGTTTCCGATTACGCTACGCATGTTTATTGTGTAAGTGCAGTTGACCACTCATGTTCTAAATCTTATGGCACAAGGAAAATACTTAACATGTATTTCATTAGCAATCGGGTTTAAACCCAAGCTCAAGAGTGTTTATTTTTGTAGTCTAATCCTCTCTAGAGTGCTGCTAAAGAGGCCAGAAATATGTGCTTCTCACTGGCCAGAAGAAACTGTGACATGTCCAAAGAATGTAGCAAATAAATAGTAAAATGTGTATCAGTTATAAAGTATGTCAACATCAGGAAAGTAATATATAAAAGATAATCTATTTCACCTCCCTAGCATAACATTTTGTGGCCAGAAATATAAATAATACCAACAGGTCCAGTGTATCAGGATGTCAGACAGTAGCAGTCTCTGGATTAATTTATATAGGCCCCAGACCCGTGGTTTAAAACTTATGATTTGTTCCTGAGAAGGTATGTTGAGACATTCATTGTGGCTAACGTGACCAGTGATTTATACAGAGACAGCGATTTCAAACTCACCACGTTTCTTGCCTGCGGGGTAATAGTAAATCGAGGCATGATAGTTGTAAAACTGCAGCAAGGTGCAAGGTTCTTGTCAAGTGAATTATAAATCAGGAGCTGATGTGCGAGGTAGTGGGTAGTGTGTAGTGGGTAGTGTGTAGTGGGTAGTGTGTAGTGTGTAGTGGGTAGTGTGTAGTGGGTAGTGGGTAGTGTGTAGTGGGTAGTGTGTAGTGGGTAGTGGGTAGTGGGTAGTGTGTAGTGGGTAGTGGGTAGTGTGTAGTGGGTAGTGTGTAGTGTGTAGTGGGTAGTGTGTAGTGGGTAGTGTGTAGTGGGTAGTGTGTAGTGGGTAGTGTGTAGTGTGTAGTGGGTAGTGGGTAGTGGGTAGTGTGTAGTGGGTAGTGTGTAGTGGGTAGTGTGTAGTGGGTAGTGTGTAGTGGGTAGTGTGTAGTGGGTAGTGTGTAGTGGGTAGTGGGTAGTGTGTAGTGGGTAGTGTGTAGTGGGTAGTGTGTAGTGGGTAGTGTGTAGTGGGTAGTGTTGGCGGCAGTGATGAATGAGAGCAGTGTAATGTGGTACTGTGACATCGCAGGTGCCTCGGCTCTGTGGCTCGCGTAATCCATCAATTGTATTGACGTTTGGATTCATTAAAGATGATCTCAGCACAGATCTAAATGTGTCGCGTGTCCTGGGAACTACATTGTGATGATAATTCTATGTACGACGTGTACAGACTCAGGGTCAATTCTTAATTTTATTGGATTTGGCAACATTCTGGTAACTTGACAGGACTAGTCTGTGTATGTTGTAATGTTAGTGATTACAATGTTATGTTGTGATCCCTCTAGTTCCTGTGTAGCTAGGTCAGTTTCCCGATAATATTCTAAAAAGACTGACTTGTTGACTGAGGTCTGATAAGATCATTAGATTTCAGTAATGACAACATGCCATGTTTAAATCAATCAGTTAGTAGAACGTTGCTAAGTGTTTGAAACATCTACAGACAGGATCTTGTAATCACGGTTGACGCTTATTCTTACAGTTGCTAAACAAATGAATACAACAAATAATTGCATAAATTAATGTCACAAAGAAACTAGCAAGGTGAACCCATGTATAAAAGAAATGACTGAATTATGTCCGGAGATAGAAACGACATCTAGCTGGGTTTCTTGCATGTTGATTTGCAGTTAAAATTCAACTGTGTTACTGAGTGTGTAGTATTTGTCTATAACAGGTACCTGTATCTATGTATGTATGCATATTAATGATGTTTATTTTTTAGCAATTACGTAACAAATTGTGAGTCTATTAATTTAGGTCAACTCGAAGGTAAAGCCAAGTCAGCTGTGCTTTAATATGACATCAGCGGTGTGGCGTGTCTGGAGTGGGTTAATGGAGGAGACCTCGTGTCATACATCAACTATTCACAAGATGTTTACTGCCTCGCCTCGCCAGGCCTGGATCCTGTGTGCTCCATGTTTCATAATGGCCATCAAGTTGACAGTCGGCTTTACCACAGCCTTTGAGTGCTGGACTGACATGCTCTGTGGTCAGTGGCGACAGTGGCGACAGTGGCGACAGTGGCCGAAGTGGCACAAAACAGTTTGTGTCGGCTATCACCAGATATGCCATATTTTTGCAGTTTAAATGCATTTTTGACATGAAATTCTGATAAGTTACACTGAATAATTGACACGGTTCCAACTGATTCGGTCCATCTGTCACAGTATCATGTAATAAAGTAAGGTGTATGTCAGACCAAACCCACTAGGTTTTGTTTGGAATCTACGTAAAATTGAAAGGTTGTCATTTGGTTTGTAAATACCATTAAGAAATGAAAATGTAATACACCCTGTATGTACTTTATAAAAAAATTGTTTGGTAGATATTTATGTAAAAATGGGATGTCATAAATAGTTGATATAAGATTCCACCCATACAAATTAAGTATACCGGTACATTGTTTACAGGAAATGCACATGTTTGTAACTCAATACTAACCTCTTATAGTGCAAATGCATATATTCAGGTGTTGGAGAGTTTCAGATTGCCCAGATTAAATGTCATAACAAACCATCAATATTGTACCTATGTCACAGTTCAAATTGTCTATCACACTTGACATTCCAGACTGATTAACTGACACGTGTGTTCTCCAGTACTTAGCAACATGAACAATGTCCTAGTTTTGTGGGATATTGACTCTGTATTGTGATAGTTGCCACAGGATATGTGTCCCTCCCGGTATGAAATAAGGCCTACATTTTATGACATTCAATGTCCACATGTCCTTTTATCGTATTTGTCATGTCATGTCATTGACAACTGAATAATTAGATTAGTGTTTTAATTTGGGAGTAAGTGATAAATAATGATACATCGACCATAATGTACAAAACTGTACATAGAGCGCTAAAAAACAATGACAGGCAATGCTAGGCATCACCACACTGCAAAATGGAATGTAACAAACACATCAGCCCAAGTGAAAAAGGATATCAATTGGAGGAATTGACCCAGTGCACTGTTACATGGTCACTGTTACATGGTCACTGTTACATGGTCACTGTTACATGGTCACTGTTACATGGTCACTGTTACATGGTCACTGTTACATGGTCACTGTTACATGGTCACTGTTACATGGTCACTGTTACATGGTCACTGTTACATGGTCACTGTTACATGGTCACTGTTACATGGTCACTGTTACATGGTCACTGTTACATGGTCACTGTTACATGGTCACTGTTACATGGTCACTGTTACATGGTCACTGTTACATGGTCACTGTTACATGGTCACTGTTACATGGTCACTGTTACATGGTCACTGTTACATGGTCACTGTTACATGGTCACTGTTACATGGTCACTGTTACATGGTCACTGTTACATGGTCACTGTTACATGGTCACTGTTACATGGTCACTGTTACATGGTCACTGTTACATGGTCACTGTTACATGGTCACTGTTACATGGTCACTGTTACATGGTCACTGTTACATGGTCACTGTTACATGGTCACTGTTACATGGTCACTGTTACATGGTCACTGTTACATGGTCACTGTTACATGGTCACTGTTACATGGTCACTGTTACATGGTCACTGTTACATGGTCACTGTTACATGGTCACTGTTACATGGTCACTGTTACATGGTCACTGTTACATGGTCACTGTTACATGGTCACTGTTACATGGTCACTGTTACATGGTCACTGTTACATGGTCACTGTTACATGGTCACTGTTACATGGTCACTGTTACATGGTCACTGTTACATGGTCACTGTTACATGGTCACTGTTACATGGTCACTGTTACATGGTCACTGTTACATGGTCACTGTTACATGGTCACTGTTACATGGTCACTGTTACATGGTCACTGTTACATGGTCACTGTTACATAGTTTAAGAACAATCACCATAGTGATGTCTCAACAGCCAAAGACGACGTCAGAATTGTTGTTCTATTCTCTACCAAATGACAAATCAACATTCCTGAAATGTTTGGATTAACACCCTGTTTTATCTATTTCACTATTATATATTCCAGTTACACAAAAATTTGATTCAAGTCAAAATGTGACCAAATTGAAAGTATTGAATGTTTTTGATACTTCTTAAGTTCTTCATTGAATGTTTTTTCACTATTTTTGTATGTATTTGTTCTTTTGAAAATTGGCAGATGACCATTCGCTGGTGTGTGAAATATTGCAAATAATTAGGTGTAAATGTAATGATAAATTTGAAAAAAAACAGACTGAGTAAACTAGTTGGTTTCACAGCGCCACCAAGTGATAGAAAGGTATAACAGGTAAAATTAAAACGCATTTTATACTTACCATTTTTAATAGTTTCCTTTTTTTTAATAAATTTAGTTTCTGTGTGTGACCGAAATTGGGCTTTATTGGGGTGGGTGATAATACAGTGTCTGGCTGCTACAAACATTTTAGGAGGTTCTCATGTATAATAATATTATATTCTAATGATAATGCAAATCTATATTGGGTGTGGATATGGGTGATAATAAATTGTGGTCAGATGCAGTAATCGTATTCTGCTGTGTGGAGACTGGGCCAGGTTCATGTGCCACCCATGTACAGACTGAGTGCCTCTGACTCTGAGCTGGTTGTCTCCAGAGTCTCCGGTGTGACAGGGAGTCTTCCTGGACGCCAGTAATAATGTTGGCATGTCTATCTGGGGACATTACAGTTGCCTAGGTTACCAACAAACCTTGTTTTGTGTCTGCCAATTGGTCATTTGGCAAACAGGAGAGAGGGGAAGTCTGGCGAACCAACGTTTCCCTCAAATGACAAGGGATTGGTTGTGTTCTGATATGGATAGGTCTTTATGGCGGTCGATGGTTCCTTTCTCAGATTTGTTGATTTTATATGTGACTTATCTTGGTGAAGGCGCTGTGTTTGCTGTTATTCCACACTTATGTCAAGGCACTTTATTTATAACCGTTGCTGTTATTCTGTATAAACAAACATGTGGGATTATGTTCAGTATAATATTCTAACATTATCATATGACGTATTTAGGGTGTAGATGTGATCATTTGCAAAATGGCAGACGACCATTTCTAATTCTACAGGTGTGAAATATTACAAATAAACAGACGTATCTGTTGGGTTGTTTGCACCATTCCACCATCACAATGTGTGACTTAACAAATGTAGGCTGCCTTGGCTGGCCACTGTCCACCAATGTACACTGGACAGTTTGGCAGCATGCCTAGGACAGATAAAAACTAATTAAAATTATTATTAGTTTCATAAAAATTGCATACGTGACTCGATGGGATTGTGCACCTGAATGACTTTGCTTTGTCTGCTAAAAACACGGTAGAAGGTGTGTGGCTGTGATGTCTTGGCCGTCATCCAATGCTTCATTGACTTCACTCCCCATTGCCGTAAGGAGACCTTCACGTCGATATGTTCTTTTTGCCTCGTCTTGTAGGCAAAAACTAGACATGCTGGTTTCATCTAGCAGTGTCAGTGGCTCGCGTCGTATCATTACCTCGTGCGTTTAGGAGTTGTGTCCTTTCCAGTCTGGTTTTGTAGCATTTACAGTATGGGTAATCTTTGTACATATGTATGTACATACAGGTGCATTTGTTATTGCGTGGGTGGACTGATTTATCTTCTCACATAATTGTATGTAATCATTCCTACAGATCGTGACTGGTTTAAACCACAGGAGGGAAGACTTCCTGATTGTGTGGCGGAGCTGTGATACATTGTTACTGCGGTTCATTCATTGTTGTTGTTGGTATGACACGGGACTCTCCTGGGTGACACAGACACTAATTAAGGTGGTCGCTTTGTTGTGTCACATACCTGTCACATGTTGACACTTTACATTGATCTTTACGTGTAGATTCCTGAATTCACTGATCACTATCTAGCTCTAAGTGAATTTGGTATGACACATCTGACACAGTGCTGGTGGTGATTATCTTTTTCACATGTCCTTTGTTGTGGCGTAATAAAACCATGATTTCTGATTAGATTATCTGTCTGGATCTAGTAGTGTGACTGTTACTGTATGATTACACTGTTACATTTTATGTGTGTCTTTTTACAATCTGGCCACCACACTTTGATTACATGTTACCGGTTTACTGTAAAATGGCACCAAACTGTCCAAATGCTAATCTAACTGGCATTGTGGCGACTTTAATATAATGTTGCACACATTGCATATGTAGACCAGGACTGCAACCCACAACAACCACAACAGATCAATCTGTCATGTGGCTGGAACTCTGCGATAAAATGATGTGATAGGATGTCGCGACCGACGCCATTGTGGCTGATGATGCGCATTTAGCATCAATGAAGTGAGTCGCACCGGCAATAACACTGGCTGTAGTTACGTGTGTCTCCAGTAAGTCTAACGCAGCGCCACACAAATCACAGCCATTCCGTCGGTTTGTTGAACTCGCGCATTGCTAGACAGTAGAAGAGTGAATGTAAGTCATAAGTCGGCTTAACATCATAATCATTATAATTATTCATAACCTTGACGGCAAATATACATCGGTTTTTGTAACACGTGTTCGGTTCAAACAAGTGTGTTCAGTGCCTGGGAAATGTTTATTAACTGGCAGTGAACTGCATTACAAGAGGGCAATGTGCAGGGGGGGGCACTGAATTCTAAATGTGTTTTAGCAGCGCATGTAATTATGAAGCGGCCTTGGACGTTTGATGTTTCTGTGTAGTGTTATTTATGGGCTGGCTGCCCAGTTGTTCTGTCATCAATATACCAGGCCCCCTATACACCTGTCTGTGTCAACTATAGCTGTTGTTATAGCTAATGCTTGTGCTACTAAGTTAAGTATTATTGGCAGTACAGTGTAGTTAGCAACTTCATTTATATAAAGTACCTTTCAGACATTGTCTACCCATCCAATTCATGTCCAATTGTGATTTTACTACAAGTTCCTAGAAGCAAAATGTTTTCCACACAAATGTATACATCTCTTAGGAATATTTCTTTAAAGATTACAAGTTTGTGTTATGATTATTACCAATTTGCAATTCAGCATGAAGTTATCCAATGTTTGTGAACATGTGGGGTGCAATTTACAGAAACTTTTAATAAAACGTAACTAATAATGAAAACGGGAGGTGTTGTCAACATAATATCCATTGCATTGATCATAAACGTAATTGATGTAGCGTGGTAGGATTATGTTAATGTATTGCCCACCTTGTAATTTATTGTTAGTGGGTGGGAAGGAATCTGCTTTGTCTGATGCATTTATCCCAGGGAATATCAGATAGGGAAGAAGCCTTTCCCTGTCCGCCCATTACATCATCATCTCCTGGTCGGTTTCAGCCTTCTTTATGGCTCCTCCGATCCCCTCCCAAACATCAATTCCACATGACGGCCGTATCACGGAAAAATCAATCAGATGTTTCCAATGTCCGTAGCACTGAATATTCAGTGCTGCGGGTTTGTCTCGGGTCAGTGGTGTCATGGCGGTGCACAGATGTCAGTAGTGCTGCTGCAGATGCATTATGGGATGTGTAGTTTGTTTGTATTTATTTTATTATAGTTATTTAGTATTGATGTGTTATGGTAAAAATACAGGCATAATAGCATATTTGCGGCTGCGGGGGAAATATGGCGTGTGTGACCCTGTTTAAATTTATGTAAAATAATTTACATGACCCTGCTGCCAGTGGCACACTGCTGTGTGTGTGATGTCACGCTTGACAAGTTGACACCACTGTGACACTATTCGGTCCACTCCTATTGGATTTAAATGGACACTTTGAAGTCTGTGCCAGACACTCAGCCATTGGTGACAAGTGCCGTCAAGTTGACATACACCTCAGACCAGAGTTGGGTTTTTTGATGAGATGCAAATAGTTGCATTTTCAAATTTCAAGTGCAAATATGTATAGATAGAGCTATTTTAAGGTCAGACGTATGTTGAACTCCATTCAGAGTCTACATGTAGACAAGGTTCATTTGAAATACTGAACTTAGCATTACATGAAGGTGGATGTCATGAAATAATTATAATGATATATGTAGACTACAAAATGTTGAATATATGTAGAAATATTTACATTACAAATAATTACATAGTGATACAATGTGTTAGATAGCTAGACAGGTAGACACGTTCTAGCAGGTAAAATACAAGTTGCTGTATTTGGTGTCAATTTGATTAAGAATTAATAAAAATTAATACAAAGATAGACTTCTAATAAGAAAAGTAAAACAGCAATACACAAAATGTATATATATAAACGATTACATAATTACAGAGAAGCATATGAGCGTGAGGCCACCGCAGTGCCTCACTACAATGTCCCCTGCTTCCTACCACGTGCGAGAAAGTCAACATTCCAAGTATGCGACGTGTGGGTGTCTCTTTGTTTGTTTGTTTGTTTGATAAGGTTAAATCGACCTCGTCTCCTTCAGAAATGCGTTTTATTGCTCGAGGAATGTGGCGGATGTGAGATTGTGCATGTAGAGGCGTCTTAAAGGCAGAGAACGGTCGTATCAGCGGTTTAGTGTCGCACAGATAAACGCGACTGTCACATTCTGTTTTGTGTAAACAGTGCACCGAATCTCGTCTGTGATACCATCGTTGTGTCGTACACAGTGAAAGCTGTGCTGCGGCTGGGTCACGGGAAAAATTTTTTTGTTGTTGTCTATGGCTCATTAAAATTCCCCAGGCTGCCAAATATTGTGCCCATTTCACTTACGATTAGGCAGACGGAATGACGCTTACAGAGCCTGGTTGCCACAAATCATGCAAGCCGAGCATTTATGTAGACATAATCTGGGTTGTTTATGGTCAGGGACTAAAATATCAACTCCTGTAGTACTTTTTAGTTACCTTTGCCTGTTAAACTGTTTGGTTGACTTTGCAACTGAAATAACCCTGATCTTTCAGTATTTAGAATGCGCCATGTTTGACCAAGCAAGGTGGTTATATTTTCCGCATTCATGACTGGTAGCACACTGGACAATGACCAGGCCATTCTCGCTGGTCAACCAGGTTGAAGGTCATCAGTCATGTGACAGTGTCTGTGTACCTGAGTGATCTCTGGGGGTATTGTCACAGTAGAGAGGGTATGGTGGGCAGGGGCGCCATTGTGGGCCTGGATATTTACCCCACCTACTCAGGCCTCAGTGCTCTGCCACACCCTGATTAGAATCACACAAAGGACAGTATATTTATTCTCTGATGTCTCTAGTCTCTTCACATCTGCCGTCTATTCACGTCCAAAGTGATACGTGTTCTCATAAATAACTGGAGTTAGACAGAGAGCTCTCCTGGCTTCAAGACTGAAATCAAACACTGGAGTGTATGCTTGTGTTTTGGTTAAGTCCACATCCAGCGTAGAGTAAACCACTTATCACTCACTCACTACCCCTTATCAACACCGACCCTTATTCACCAAGTGCTGTGAACAGTGTATTGATACTGCCAGGGTTAAACATGTACAGTTGTACGTTATATCTGTATCAATCAGCATGTGTGTGTTTGACTTTCCCAGAAGCTATACTATTTAATTAGATGTGCACCCTGATTATGTATATATAGAAACTTGTATTTGTATTTGGTGAATTTATCCTGTAAATCTATACTGAATACTTTTAATTAATATAATTAAGTATTGATCAATACCCTTACTGCAATCATTGGCACAGATGCTTAACATTATGTATGCCGTGTTGTTGATATTTATTATAAACCTAGTATATAACGTATTCAAGCAATTATTCTTTCATTATAAAGCATAACATTACTATTCAACATTTTAAATTCAATTTTTTTCATTTGTATTTGATGAAAATACATTTGACAATAAGCCAGTGCACAAGTGTACTAAATTTGTAATCAACAACATTGAACTAAGCTGATGTTTATAGACTGATATAAAACTGTGTTTGATATCAGTAGGCATTCAATCACTGACTGATCCTGTGATAATAATAAAGCTTTATTGCCATGCCATTTTCAGCATGCATTAAATGTTAAATTGAAATGTAGTCTGGACAAGTGAACTCATGCAGTAAACATGTCCGATAAGATGACCCATAATGATACCCAACAAAGGCACTGATGTCATCAACCACCTGCATATACCTACATCCCTGTACAGAGTATATCAAGCACGATGAGGTCATCGTGTAAGCACGTTGTCGTAGATAGACACAGGGATCGGATCGTGCCAGATGCGTGGAGGCACAGTCTTGACACAATGACAGCGTGACACCCACCCACGCACTCACACAAAGTGTTCTCATTGATTTACAGCCAGAGAAGGACATCCACTGAGCTCAGCTCTCGTTGTAATCTCATCAGTCACTTGCAACTCGCAGTTCATAAAATTAATCACCTTCGAAATGAGTAAATTGTGCACAGCACGTTTACAGATGGTGTTTTGTCTTACTGTCGTAGCTCCTCTTGTACACGGGCAATCTTCAAGTAGCATTGGAATAAATAAGACTTGTGATCAGATATGTGTGTTTGGGATCAACTGTGGTGTATTTTTTCAATTTGAAATGTAAAAGATATCAAATACACTTGATCAATTGCATGTATGTACTTGTAAGTTTGCAAGACTTCAGTTATAACATACACAGCCTCCACCATTTAGTGAGACGATGTTGAGAAATGATTTACTTGAATGGCGATGGTGTGGGTTGGTGACACAGTCCACCAGTGAAACATGGAGTACCCAGACAACCGATGTATAGGTGTGCATTTGCCAATATTTCAAATCTACCCTAAAATATGTGCATCTGTTCCAATAGGTCAGATTAGCCAACATGTAGTTGGTGTATATTTAATCCAATCTGAGATTTTTTTAAATAAATTATACAAAATTGAGTAATATTCAACGTAGACTTATTTTACACTTCAAATGGTGGATCATGGTGTATCCTCAATTAAACAGTTTAACAAGTCATTCAAAAAGTTATAGTATAAGAACAGTTAATTGTCCAATTTGACATGCCTTGTGCAACCTTTGGTGCATTTTGGGGTAAAATAATTGAACCATTACTGTTATAAATCCCCACCCAAGGAATAGCTAGAATCAGTTTAAAATAAATGATTTTTTTAAATAGAATCTACACATCATGGATGTATGATACAGTTATTCACATCTCTGTGTCAACGGTGTCAACTTCCCTGGCTGTGACAAACGCCATGTCACTGTCATCAACAAATTCAGTGGGTTGAAAAACTTGAGGGCAAAATGTTGGTCCCAAATTGGCTCTGGTAAATTGCCCAATGTAATGACAACAATCAATTCTTTCAACCACTCAAATTAGTCTATGCTCTGTTATTAACCTGACTCCATGCTTCAGATAAATTGTTTAAACTATTCAGTATTCACACATTAATTACATATTTTAACATAGAAGAATCAAGTGAATGATTGGAGGAAGTGGCTTTGAACACAAATACATTTCATTAGTCGCCTCCAACTGCGCTGGAGGGTGGTTAGACCTACCACAGTGGCCTCACTTCATGTCACTACAAACAGCATAATTATATAATCATGCGTTAACATTAGCACAAATTAAAACTGTACACCTACCTCCAAGCAATTGACCGCATAGGCATAGACTAACGGTCAAGCATGGTTGGTGACCTAAAATTCTGTCAACCTGGAGGGTGTGGTGTGACATTGTCAAGATTTCTTCTTGTTGGTATCATACCAAGATATGTACATAAACGGGAGTGTCTGTTGACTTGAAGTAAATTCAAAGAATAAATATATATAATATACACAAACTTAAGGTAAAAATGCCATTTACGTCATCTGTTCTCTTGCAGTTTATTGCAAAGAGGGAAGTGTCTTTGTTCAAGACAGACATTTCTCATAGGAAATTTTCTGGAGATTCCTCCAGGAACTCTTATTTGAATTACCCAGGATATTTTATGTTTCACATTGTTACTTAGACACAAAAGATACAGGCCATGTAAGAGTGGATATGTCTGTGGTGTATGGTGAAGAACAGGCTAGCTAGATACAGCACAGAGTGGTTAGAGGGGTTTAACAACATGGTAATCAGGGTGTAATGTGAACACAGGATGTCAAGGGTATCAGTGGCAGTGGTAGGTGTGTGCCTTTGTGTGGTGTGGCCGTCCAACAGCAGACACATTGTGTGACCGGAAGAAACTGAACAAAAGTAAGATTGTCTGCAGATGGAGTCATGCTTTTTGAAATAAAAATGAAAAAACCAAAAGGAAATTGAAAGTACCTTAGCAGTCAGATGCACTAGTGTTCTGTGACCAGCATAGCTTTCTGCAGAGACCCGTCCACTGTCATATGGACAGGTAGAAGTATGGGTGGACAGGTGGTGGATGGGTAAAAAAATTCAGGAGCAAAAAAAGGTCTTCTAAAACCATAGATATTGTTAGTTATGCCTTGAAAGTGAGCGTAAATGGTGTCACATGTGTGTTTGTAGTCCTTTTCAGGTCAAAAAACAACATTTAAAGTTTGTGAACTCGCTTAGCAGTTAACATCCACATGTCCACCAAAACTTGTGTGGCTGGCAATCATTTGATCCTACATAAAGCCCTGGACTGACCAGCGTTGTCCAGCCCTAAGATCTGTATGGCCAGTACTGTCCACTCTGTCTCTAGACACCCACAGTTACTGCCATGTACTACACACTCATGCCTGGTGCATTGCACTACATGGTGCATTGCATTACTAGGTAAGCACCCTGTCAGCGGCAGGTATTAGGTAGAGCCTGTGTCTGTCAGCCCTGAGCCTTCTTATTGTCAGCTGTTGACTTTGATGTGGCCGTTTAAGAATAAACGGTTTTGAGTAATGACACAAAAAGAAAATAACTGTTTTTTTAGTAAGCTACTGTAAAAAGAACATGGTCAGTGTGTCATTGCACCAACATACCTGAACTGATAGCACTTGGCAGGTGTGATAGATGATTCTAGTGATTAAATCATTCAGTCTTGGTTGTTGTCGGTGAATACAACTTTGCATGTTGTACTAAGAATGTTTGACCTAATAAAATTGCAATACTGTAATAATAGACACACAAGTGCAAGGGTGTTATCAGATCATTAACAGTTGTATGGTGCACCGTGGCACTGTGGGTAGAGCTACTGGTTCTCTCAACTAAGAGAACCTGGGTTTGAATCTGGTGCTGCCATGTCAAGCTCTGGGCTAATTCATTCACTGTACATTGCTCCAGTTCACCCAGCTTTATGAATGAGTACATGTCTATAGACATATATTAAGTGTCATCACGCATTACTTGCAGCATGACTGAATGCTTTCTAGAGAACTCAAGATGGTGTTCAAATTGAACAGGTCTGTCAGGAGATATCTTTGGTCAGTCCTGAGGACTGGATACTGTATATGTGCTATGCAGGAACTTACATTTACTTTGTGACAAGTAAGTAGACTCTCGTTAGATATCATGTGAGAGATGAATGTGTAAACACCAGTGGTACTTGTTAAAAGTTCTGCTTACGTCTGATCCTTGTGGTACCTGGAATATGTTAACACGGCCATCCACTAGTCAAACAGTTTGATGGGGCAGTATTGTTTATTGCAGTTCAGGGGCATGTCATTGCTCTAGATAAGCAAACATTTACACAAACTGTGCCCTAACGCCACTGATACCAGCTACAAGTTGTTAGTACATTATTGTTTATGCCCCCCCAGTAGTTGATGGTGTCAAAACCCAAACATATGTTATCAGGGCAAAGATAGCAGTTTCCCACCCATAGATCTGGGGTCAGCAGTCAGATGCCAGATTTAAGTTCACTGAATGTTGTAATAGTGATTGACTTTTCCCAGGAGCCTGTATTTACCTTGGTAATACAGCCACTTTGGTAATGCAGCCACCTTGGTAATGCAGCCACCTTGGTAATGCAGCCACCTTGGTAATGCATCCCCTTGGTAATGCAGCCACCTTGGTAATGCAGCCACCTCACAATTAGGAGCACTGGGATTATTTGACATTATTCTTGTAAGAGTAAAGAAATTAGTTAATATTGCTAATGTGGTCACCTTGCTTTTGAAGTCACTTTCACCCTGTATTGAGTTACCATTGTTAAAGTTAAACAATTGCAGTGTATGTGTCTATGTGATTACACACGCTTGACCGAAAGCTTGTTTTCCCACAAAAATATGACCCCCTCTACTCCCCTGCTCCCTGTTCCCCAGGGCACCCCTCAGCTGTGGTTCAAGGCTGTCAACACTTCCCTCTGTGTATACTGTGGCCTTGGGCTGCGCAGGAGTTCCTGTTAATACTGCAGGACTCGCAACTTGTACTCTGTAGACCCAGACAGATGTTTTAAAATGGCTCATTATATATAGTTGTAACAAAACTACATCATGGCCAGTGCACACAACATCACAAACATTAAATTGGCAATCTTATAGATGGATTCACATCCTTTGAAGATCACATTTATGGATAATCAGAAATAGTTAGTTGCGATAATGTCAAACTGCCAAACTGGGTAATAAATGCTGTATTTCTGTCCAGGGTATGTGTCGAGTACAGAAAATACGAATGAGTTGTCATGATCATATGTACATAATCATATTAGTATCAAGTGTCCTTGTGCTGGTCTCGTATTTCCCTGGAGCTTTCAGATGTGTTTTATTAGATTGGCACAAAATAATGCTTGGGAAAAGTTGTTTTTGGGCAAACTTTTGCATTGAATAAAACAGCCAATACAGTGGTTATACAGTATGTAGTAATACATACATTGAAGTTTTGAATGTGCTACAAAGAAACATTACACAAACTTCCACATGCTTTTTCAAATTTACCTGAATTATGATAGAGTGTATTGATGCCTGGTTGTATGAGTCAGTTATTTATGTAGTCCCATAAGATGGACAGATTATGAAAAGAATGGCTGATCAACAATTCAACGTTAACTATTTCATGCCAAAACACAGATGACATATCTAGATAGATGAAATTTAAGAATAAAAAAATCTACTATGAAGATTTCAGTCCTCCTAATAGTTGGTTTGATCTTGGATTCTTGAGACATTAATAAAATGCATTTTATAAATTACATTCTCAGAACGAACCACAAAAGGGTGTTTTGTGTTTTCTCAGAAATAAAAATATGAATCTATCTGATTTTGTCTTGAAATCCTTTGCATGTTTCTGAAACCAACACAATGGTGTGTTGCGAGGCACATGGTCAGGTAGAACTCTCCCTTGTGCAAGTGGGCAAATGAACGTCACGTCAGTTTAACGGCAGTGAAATGGATGTTGGCCTATTTCCCACCAGGCCTGGTCTGTCAGTGCCGAGTGCAAGCGTCTCTCGAGGCTTTATTAAAGCATTGCTGCGTATTTGCTCAAATACAATACATTATGTGTGCGTTGGCGGCCTGGCCCGCCTGAGAGTAGCTGTGGCATATAATTAGCTATACAACTCGCACATGGAACAAGGGATGATGGTGGTTACAGTGTCAGTGATGTTTACGGTGGCCTTGTCACAATACCTGTTATTCCCGCTACAGACAGGGATCATTCAGTATCTACCGCAGCTGATATAAATAGCAACATATTAAACATGTGGCGTTATCCTGGTGTATAATTGGTGCATTTCGCTTAAGGTGAACAGTTCATTAATAATCCCGCCGCCACAGATTTTTTATGCCCCGTTGATTGTTCCATGAATTGCCGGAAACGCTCCTATCCTGTTTGCACTCTCTCCGGTCAAGTTCAACTCACGCCATTTGTCAGTGTCATAAACCGCCATTATCCTCTCAAATGTCTTGTCTTGTGATTTAATCTACAAACTTGTGGTAGGCTGAAGGATAACAACGCACGTAGCACATACATCATTTTCTCTGTGCGTGCCATTGCACGGTTTGTATGAACGTTACGTAAATTAATGAACTGTCCAACTTTAAGCAAAGTGCACCAATTACACACCAGGATAACGACATATTAAAGTTGTTGCTATTTATATCAGCTACCGTAGTGTCTGCATGTGGCAATGCTGTAGTTTTTGCCACATTAAGAACACATTGTTTGTGGAAATTATGTGTTCTTCAAGTGTGCTGTACACTACACTGCACGCTACATTTAGACAACATCACAGAAGGTTACAAAAAGCAGAAAATAGGTTTAATTAAAGAAGCTTCTGAGAATCGTGATTAACTGTTTTTACATCGCAATTTTTATTGATTTAGCCAAACCAAAACAGCATGCTAATGCATTTGTGAGAATGTTATAGTTTTGATGAAACCATTTGACAAACTACTATATTATTTTTAGCCAACTAAACAATTGTTGATAAAAGTAATAAGATGTTAATTTAAAAAACAAAAAAAACAAAGCTATTCACACACCGATTAAATTTGAACTCTTCTATGATTTTAGCAAACTACACATTTTTTATTAAACCATTTGCATACATGCACCTCAGATATAAACACCAACAAGCTTGAATTATGATGGGCAAAAGATATAACAGAGTTTTTTAAAAGAATAAATTTAATTACCTGGTAGTACTAATTGGTGTTTAGTGGAGACAGGTCACCTTTATATGGTCCTCAATAATCCGGTTGTTTCACAATATGCACACTTGATGTGGGAATCTTGATATGTATCAAGATTACCACAGCTGTCTCACTAATCTACATCGTGTTTCATTTATCTGACCACAAAACCTTGGGAAGTGAAGTGTGTGGATAAATGAGACTGACCTTGTGTGATGACAGAACTTTGTTGTCTTACTCTGTCATTGACTCTTTGTCATCTCAAGTTACTCTAACGATGACAAATGACACCGTAACCAACCGCAGTGTCATCCAGTAATCATATCTGCACGTGATGACACTATCCATGAATCACATATATTTGACATATAATTATGTCAAATGACTGTAAAATTAGGGGCCAAACCTGGAGACACCTAACTGCACTGAGGATAATATATCAATAGACATGTGCGATTTGAGCAGGTGTTAGAAATACTGGACTTTATAAGATGTTGGCAATGGGTGAGGGGAAGACTCACAATATCATGGCATATACAGTTGCTTGTGAGAACAGACACAAGCAGACAGAGCCACTAAGGCCTGGGTGGGCTCCCTCCTACATACACTGTACATTTTTACCCCATCAAATGTATTTAAACACATAACAAGTGTAATTAAAAGAAAAGGTTAGATTTGTCACTTTATTAAGTCCACTTTAGGCTTTACCTTTTGGCACACTATTAATATAAACTTGACTGAGTCATACTACGTGAAGAGTGTATTTAAGTATACACAGCTGAGTGAACTGAGGCAATGTGGGTTGAACAATTTTTCCCAATTTTAAAATGACAACACTGATTAAAACCCAGGTTTTCTCAAATGACAGTCTGATGTTCTGAAAGCTGTCATTCTGTCCATTGGAAATATGAGAGTTTGATGTTCTGAAAGTTGTGTTATTATGTCCAATAGAAATAATTTACAATACAATAATTTACAACAACAAGCGTTACATAGTGTTTGTGTTTGTACAGATCTGAATTGAAATTACAATATCAGGTTCTTCTTTGGCCCCCAACAGTCGACACCCACCCAGCAGTAAGTGAAACCAGAATGGATAGTGTCTGTATGAAGTGGCATTGAAAGGACTACAGAGACGTCTTTAGCCCCATCGGTACATTATTCGTAGTTATGCTGCGTCATGCAGGACTTTTGTAAGGTTCTCTTAGAGTTGTTTGCCCTTTGACATGACGGGATCTAGTTTCCCTCAGTAGGTGTCACATGTCACAGTCAGTCACAGGTGTACATCAGTTGCACATTTCACAGATAAGTTAACTTTGGATGATCTGGCTAAAGTAGCCCAACTGATAAGTCTTCCTAGTGTTTAGTAATGTTTTCAACAGTGGAGTTACCAGAGATTGTCTGTGTGTATTTATAGCTGGTTCATTGGGTCGTGAAAGTGCAGAAAGTTGTCTCCAGTCTCAGTTCTTGTTGTCCATGTTGTGTGTACGTTTGGGTTACATGATTTGTTGAAACATCAATGTTAACCATTTCATTGCAACAGCCCTCAGATGTTGAATACTGCATTCCCAGTGACTTGACATGGAATTTTACTCATGATTTTACTGCATCATTTCAACTCTTGATTTCAGCTGCAATAACGCATTATATCAATACTCACTGGGTGTATAGGAACATCTATATTCTGAAAGTTGAATACTCACCAAGGTAGCAATAAATTATAAAAATAAATTGTAGATATTTGAAGGTGATTCAGGTTTAGAATATATATACATGTTATGGAAGATTAAGAGTTTGTCTAGGTTTAAAAAAAAAAAAAGAGCTTCCAGCTGGGAAGCATCAGTAATCATACAGTATGCATCTTCTATTTTATATCTCATCAGTGGTCTTGGGGTGCCACTGTCTATGAAATATTGCAGAAACCTTTTCATTAAACACATGAAGTACCACTTGCTATACAGAATTTTTATAAAGTTGCTGATGTTCTCCGCAGATAGATTGTGATTTTCCCCCGGACCCCTTTGAGTGGGAGTGACAGTGTGAGACTAAACTACATTGACCCGGTGTTGTGTAATACATTGTGTTTAGAGATGGAGCATTATTTAAAATTAATGTGAGGTGTTTCAGATAAAAATCAATCTTCCCACTCTGACAGCACAATCTGTTAGCTCTGCTGTGGATGGGACGCGAGGGATTGGGAGCCCTTCCCAGGGGAGGAAAAGGGAAGCTGGGTGGCAACAGATATGCAGATTTACATTTCTGGTTTAAAATTTGAAGTCTTCCTCTAAGGACTTTCTAGATGAATTATTAATTTACGTTTTAAGCCAGTTTCATCAGCTGTTTGGATCTGATTTTTTCACTGCAAATATTATAATACATATTTTGATAAAATGTTGTTTTAAGTAGTTTCCTTGGTTTTCCTTAGTTGAAACAGTCATGAATTATTAACATAAACTTGTAGCCAGTTTTGTAAATTAAAGCCTGGACTGGTTTTATGTGATTTTTATTTGCATTTCTCACTGAACTTATTCGTTTCTACAAAGAATGTACTCCAATCTGTCCACCAGTAGAGTGGCATGTACATTAATTGTGTTACTGTCAGAAAAGGTCATGTTTTTGTTACCGCATACCACGCTGACAGGTAGAGATTGATGTCTTCTACTTGTTACGTGACTGTTACCTATTTAAAAAGGAAAGGAACCCGTAAGATTATATTTTTTATTGTATGGTATGTCAAGTTACAAATGCCCCAGTGACAGTATTCTGCTGTGGTTTAGTAGATTTATGTGACAATAATATTATTGTTGTCATCATCAGTGACGTTTCAAATAACGTTGCTGTCAAGCTAGGGTGTTTTTATTGTTTACAGTTGCTTTCAATCACTCTGAGTAGGGTCATACGTAAAGCATGGGTGACCTAGTTGTTTACAAAGTAATCACGCCCTCCACATGTGACAGGTCGTAGGTCACAGGTCGCAGCCCTCTGAAGTTCGTCTGGCTGTGCACTTGCCTTAAGTTGAGTACAGCCATATTGGTCCGGTTGTAAATCATGGCATAAGCACCGGCAAATGACACCTGTTTTTCTGTCAGTCTTTGTCTGAAAAAATCTAGGCACTTTGTGGTTTGGGAAGTAATCAAGGCACCTGTGGGCCCTGTAGGGGGGAGGGAGGGAGGGAGGGAGGGCAGGGGCTGGGTCCAGGGTAGGGGTTCAGGGTCAAGGTGCACTGGTATAATGACAGGGGCATCTGTGGTCTAACTGAGGTGTGGTTGACAGGTTAAGTGAGATCTCAGCTGCAGATACAGACATTTGATACTGAGACACAGGCCTCGGCCAGGTGTTTCACATCCTTCCTAATATAATAACGCCAGGGTCATGTAATCGATACTGGCACATCACTGAAAGTATTCTGTCATGCTGTCACATGCAAGCAGGACGCTGTCTCACTGTACAGACAATCGTCATATTTGCATACATTCGTAATGCGTAGACCTAATGATACGGAGGCGGATTGGTGCTGCGTCTGTATAGATAGTGACAGAGAAAAAGATGTTTTGTGTCAACTGTAACAGACAAAAAGAAACCCATGAAGTGTACATTCAAACTGGCAACAATACAATAATAGCAACTCTGTCTCACTTATTCCTAAAGGTATGTGGTCTTCATGAGCACGTACCCATTATGTGCCCTTTTTCTCTCTAAAGATGAATGCTCTCAAAGATGCGTGTGTGTGTGGGGAACAGACCCACTCCTGTTAAATCATTTAGACTACGACAATTGCCACAAGGCTGCAGGGATAAAAACAGCTGCACTTAGATGGTGTGTTGTATTGCGAATGGTGTCAATATTAGTAGTCTTTTATCATAATCTTCTCACTTAGCATACCGGGAATAAATAGCCAGTAGGGTTCATAAACTCTGAGGTCGATGAAACATATTTAGAGGTTGCTGGTTAAAGTATGTATGAAGATTGAAAACAAACATTTCCAAGTTCAACAATGGAAACAATTCCAGTAATAATGTTGTTTAACATGATAATTGTTTTTGTCTTTTTCATTGTGCGAATGGATAAATTTGACTTTGACCTGGTAAAAATATGAACTAAAACACTGAAATGTGACAGTGTTTGTATCAGACTTAAGTAAATATGAAATTAATAAATAATTTTTGTTAAGCGAAAATGTTTTTTCAGACAACCTACCTTTGCGGTAATTATGTTAATATAATTTGTTTTTATAGTAAAAAATTAATATTGATAGTAATTAGTTTACTTGTGGTGGAATCCCAGAATGTATTTATTTTCTAAGCCTGGTAGTAATAGAAATAACCTGCCTCTGTATGTGCATGTGATGTCAGTCGCCACTTCCACTGTGTGTTCTTGGAAGCAGGACTTAGGTCAGAAATCAAACCACGTCCACAGGGACACAAACGTAGGCAGACAACACCAGGTGGACATGACCCGAGACTTTCGCTGTTGACCGGTGAACTTTGTCTGCTTCAGTTCTACTGCGGGAGAAGATCGAGAATGATGACCTTGAGAATAAGACACTGAAGATCACCGACTTTGGCCTGGCACGAGAAGTTAATCACACGACACGAATGAGCGCAGCAGGAACCTACGCGTGGATGGCCCCTGAGGTCATCAAAAATTCACTATTTTCAAAGGCCAGTGATGTTTGGAGGTGAGTGGTGTAGGATGTGCGGATGTAGGAAATAAAGTCACAGGAGCTAAAGTTAGCACATTAAATTTAGAGTTCTTTGTATTACAAAATTAGTAGCGGAAATATTACATAAATTTAAGTTAATATTTTTTATTAATAATTTGTTTCATAATTAAAATTTAATTAATATATTACAAAACAGTAAGTGCATAACTTTGAAATATCACATGTTCACAAATGTGAATGAAAAAGTGTAAGACTTAATTCAGCGTCACAGTTTCATCAGAAATATTTTGTATAATCATGCTTCAACATTTTCTGTGTTCATTTGTTAGGAGAACATGCAACATTGTGGCAGAATGTCTTTTTGTCATAATCATGCAAATTGTTTTGAAGCTAACTGATCATTACCGTCATATCAACCAACCACTATTATTAAAATAAAAAATAAATAAAATATTTGGTTTATTTGGGTAGCCTTAGCAAAAGCCAGGCTACTGTCTGGAGAAATTAAATAAAACACGAACACATTTAAGTGCATAACATCACAGTTGTGCCACCTATAAGGATATGTTATGTGGACTAGCAGAATAAACTGGTAATTCTATTGTGAATATTTGACCTTGTTGGCAGATCTACAAATTGATAGTTGCATAGTTTTGTATTATGTACATGACAGATTAAATTGTTGTAATTGTGTTTGGAATACCAAAGGCTTTGTTTATACACATATGTAACTATTTTGGTTAAATAGTTGAATTTGGTTTAATATTAAACCAGTTTGATAGAAAATATAAGTACTCACATCAATGAACGCTACACTGTATTACCTTTTTAGCATTGGTAATACTGAACTGCCTTGTTACTTTAATTACCTCTAGTTATGGTGAATAATAACCTTATTATATTAATCAAGCGACAAATTATTGTTTTGAACACATAGACATAACTGATACTATGGTCACTGATAAGTTGCAGGGAATGTTTAAGATTGCTTATTGGTTAACCTCAGTAACTGTGTCACTGTGACCTTTTAGACTTTGTAAACATGTTAGTTGAAGTATTTTTATAACAATGGTGTATTCGTGTGTTTTTTAATTCACTCAAATTAAATACTAAAATACACCATCTTATTCAAGTGGCTGGCTAAACATACTATTGCTATTGTAACTTTAAATCTCTAACTGCTTGAAAATGGAATTCAATGACCATGTTAAAATGCATCACCCATACATGCGAACCAGCTGAGAATACCAATTATGATATTTATTGTAAAAAGTCAAAAATATCTTTTTCTTGGAACTATTGTTCAAGTACATATGATACACTGATGGACTTTCAATGTGGATTTTTTTATTGGGTGCATGTTTCAGGTAGGTGTGTTTGTGACACGTCAGTCGTGTTCCAAAAATATATTATGGCTGGCACACCTTGGTGCACCACTAAACAGTTGTTTATCTTGACCGTGTCTCTGGCCACTGACCACTCCTTCATACTGGTCACACGTGGCAGTGTTAGATTGATAGGTGTGGCTATTGAATTGAACATTACTGTACAGATATACACACCTTTGGCCAGGGCTATAAAAGACCAACACAATGGCTTTGCTTGTGCAACTCTGCATCACTCTATGAATGACCACTTTTATATATCGTTTTTCAACAAAAAAATGTCTTAGATAACTATTATGAATGTAGTTGAATACCTGAAATAAAAATACACAATTGTTACTGGTGACAGTTAAAGTGATTTTCATAAAACAATCTGACAGCTGTTGATCATGTATTACTTCAGATCATCTGCCAATCTATAGTGCCAGAGTTGAAACAAAAGGACATGGCTACTTGCTAACCACTCATGTACAAATGCATGTAAAACACCTAATGTCAATCTTGTCAAAAATACCTTCAACCTAACACTAACGCTAACTTAAACCTAAACCTTATTCCACATAAGAACAACCAGAACTGGGCATTGAATGGTTAGCAAGTAGCCATTGCTGAAACAAATTCTCACCCTTTCCTAACATGCTACGCAATCGAATGGTGTTCAACATTTGTATGTCATAATGTAACATTCATATTTAGATGCACTGCAAGAAAATAATATTGTTCAGTTATCATCTTTTTGTGGGTCCACATCTCTGTTAGTTTTCACTTTTGCATCTTTTGAGCTGAAATCTGCCGTGTCATCTGGTGGGCTCCCAGGGGTGGTTCATAGGTTTAGAATAGTTTTTTTTATTTATCCAGGTGGGTGGAGAACTTGGGGTCTCAAAATAAAAAAGGTAGTTTGGCTAATAAAGTCTATAATGACATAATTAACAACTGTTCATAAAAGAAACAAAAGTATGAACAAATACTAAGGTATGTGTTCTGTTACAGTTATGGCGTGGTACTATGGGAGCTTCTCACCGGGGAGACGCCATATAAGGGCATTGACACCCTGGCCGTGGCGTACGGTGTAGCGGTCAACAAGTTGACACTGCCCATTCCCAAGACTTGCCCCGCGGCCTTCACCAGCATCCTGGCACGTGAGTCGTCATCTCTTTGTCATCTTTTAGATGTGACGAGAAACCTAGATTACAGACAGGTGTGGTGTAGTGGTTAGCACATCCGCCTGGCACGGTGGTGGCCCTAGTTCGACACCCAGTCATGGAAGGCATGGTATATTTGGTGTTAAAACATGGCTCTCAACATTGGGGACTGTGTATCCCTCGTGAATCAGAGAATCACGTTAGTGTCGATCACATCTCAATTTGGGACGTAAAAGAACCACTGAGGACGACAAGCCCCTGGCAGTGACCGCCCTCAGTGCCAGCATAGAAAGGTCAGCTTGGCGTAAATGGCCTGACAAAAATTGACTAGTTCAGTAAGACCTCATAAGATCATGATGTAACTACAATATATACACACTAGTCAGTTAACAGAACCCTGCTGGGTGCTGGAAAGAATTAGAAATGGATACACCTGTATTCATAAACACACCCCCTGTTAAATGTATGAATCATAATGTAAACACTGTCATACGCCAAGGTACTGCTAAACTATTATGGTATCAGGTACTTTGTGGAGTGGTTTGATGGTAATCAGATAACCTTAGGTACGGTTTTTCATGAGGTTTTTTTGAGTTTTGTGACTGCGTAATAACCCCCGCCCCGCTACAGTCACCCTACCCTGCCTTCTGGAGCCCCTTTGTGGGTCCTCAGGCGCTGTCACGGGCCCACATTGGTGTTATGTTCAGCAAAGTAAGATGTCGACAAAAAATGTGGCAGGTCACGAATGTGTAACTGTCAAGGGTGTTTATGGACGCTTTGTCATACAGCCAGTCGAGGGCGTTTAAGGGCGCTTTGTCATGCCCCCATTCGTGTGTTGAATTGTTCACGGGGTTCTTGTCTAGCAGACACTTCCTGTTTACCCTGCCAAAAAGTCACCACAGTAATTCACCCTAGGGTTACTTGGACAGCATGTGGCATTAACTTGACTACCTGTGCCCTTTATTTTACCTCTAGAACAGCTTTTACCTGGACTTGTTGTTTCTTGCCCTAAGAATAGAGGTCAAAGGCTGTACCATAATTTCTGCACCTATGTCTTGTTTCCTTCCTGAACCTCTACAAATGATTGTACTGCACTGTAAAGTTATGTCCTCATTTTCTACTCATAATGGTTGTTGATGACATTTGCCCCAAAGTGTACTTCCGTACAGAGTTCATGGGTGCAGAACACTTCAACAAATGTTTTGAAAGTATGTTTTTTTTATGTGCTGATTTGAACATTTACATATGTTTGCATATGTATTTATTTTATTACACACATACGTACACTTTTATTTGCATTACATTATTCATAGTCAGAATGTTTATCTGCTATTTTTCTGAGACTATTTTTTTATAATTATTGTTTATTTAGCACATATAGAAGAATCTTGAGACTAAACTCAAATGATCAGCCACTATGCAGACATATGTACATCATTACAATGTATCACTAAATCGTAGCCATGAATGGTGTAATTTTGAAATACACTTCTGTAATTGTAAGTTTATGCATTACGCATGAAGTTGAATTAATGAAAACTTATGAATTTAGTCATTTCCCATTCATAATAATTCGCCAGCAGCCATTGTGTGCAGAGTGCAGACAGATTATAGAGATAGTATCGTCTTAATGAATGTGATTGCCTGGTACTAATCACACAGCAGTCAAAGAACTTATCAGCAATTTCATCTTCTAAACCATAATGTTCATAATCAAAACGTTAAGTTGAAAGTGAAAGGCCAGTTTTATCTTTATGGAATCTGAATGAATCCACGATAGAGCAAATCCACTGCAGTCACATGCTGCCTTGTGATCACTTGAATAATTTACTGCCAGATGGCTGTGTTATAGTCGTTTTACTGGCTGGGCGAGTGCACCAGTGTGGTGTTGTTGACACGCTTTATCTCCAGTGCCGTGGCCGTTGAGGTGTCACAGTGTCACCAAATGCACTCGTTCGATTCCGTCTGCCAAAACACACTGAATAATAATCATGTATATTTATATATGTGTTAGTATTCACAGAGGCATGGGCATGAATGCCATTACCACAGCCTCTAGTCAACCAGAATACGGACAATGTGCTTAGATCGCAGGAGGTCATGCACTGGTAGACGGAATGGGGCATTGGCTGGCAGAATGGGGCACTGATTGGTACAATGGGGCATTGATTGGTAGAATGGGGCATGGATTGGTAGAATGGGGCATTGATTGGTAGAATGGGGTATTGATTGATAGAATGGGATATTGAATCTTCAAAATATCCCCAGATACGAATCATATAATAGCAGTTAACAGCAATTAGAAATTTATATCACAAGGCGTATGTTTAAGAACATTCTTGTGACACGTAATTTGAGATATCTAGATTACTAAATTAAAAAAATTATTACAGGTTTTTATGTAAAATTAACTCGGTGTTGCTACTGCATTCAGTGGCATTTTGAAAATTTTTACACAAAAGAAAAGGTCTGCAATATTCTAGTCAGACTGTTATTGCAGTGACCTCAGAATGGGGGTTTAATGGTGATTTTTCTCATCTTCTGTGAAGGCCGTACAAAGGAAGTTGATTTCCCTGGTGCAACAGACAATAATCACAGCAGCCGTTATTGATCAGATGAACAAGGGTGCGAAAAAAATCATCGGTAAAGCAAGTGACTGCCAACGATTTGGTGTAGACAAGACAACACATGGTCTTTCTACGAATGGTAGCTATTGCATAAGGCAATTTTAAAGTAATTAATTCCCTATTCTTGGCACATCAATCCAGCTTTGCATTATGGGTCTGTAGTATGACGTGCATGTGAAACAGGACTAGTGTTTACAGCATCCTCCAGCGTGTCCTTGTGGCATAGTGCTTGCTAGATGTGACGCTGAGGTCAGTGACCTCTCATGACCTCTCAGTGACCTCCAAGTCTCTCACCTGCAGCAGTCTGTTGTCTCTCATGACCTAGTCCTGCTGTAGGGTGTGTATGTCTCGCGCGCAAAAACTGATTTTCCTAGTATTCATCATTCGAAAGCTACAACTGTCATCCATCATTAGAATATTATTTTTTTATCCAGTCCCCAATCAGCTCCAGTCGCGGGGAGTCTTGCCATGTATCGCGACCCACTTACAGGCCTGTCACTGTCAGTATCACAAGGTACACGCAGGAAGAACTATGGATAACCTCAGATCTACAACACAGGCAGGAATGTTTGTGTTATGGTGCTCCCTTTAGATCTCAAATAAAACAGTTAAAGAGATATCCCATATTTTTGCTATAAGGGGCCGGGAACTCCTGGTTATATTCTTTACTTCCAACTTTTAGTTAATACTAATATGGAACTCTGTATGGTTTGTAATGTTTCTACATTTGTCATGCTGGTTTAGGTATTGTGTAAATATAATGTATGTATTGTATTTAATATTTTCTGTGGATTTCCTCAAATAGTATCCCTATTTAAAATGTCATCTGAATTATCTAGATGTGGACAGGACTTATGCTAATTTTGAAATATATCTGATGAGTCATATGACTAAGGACATTACGTCATTTTCCTTGTGTGAAATGTATACACCATACACCTGCATCTAGGGGTGTGTGTAAGGTCTAGGGGTGTGTAGGGTCTAGGGGTGCGTGTAGCATGGACTGCTGTGTCAGCAGGCTGCATGAGGGTGACTGGACCCAGTCATACACTACAGCTGACTCCAGCTGATGAGCCGAGTGAGCCACTGATACGTCCCTCAGCTCCCTGGGCTTCAATAATGTATCAGCCTGTCTCTCAAGCCACTCACTCAGCCAGCTCCCACAGCCACAGCCACGGACTCACCCTCCCACACCCACAGGCTCAGTCCTGTCCCACAGGCTAGTCCCTTTTTGACATACTCACCCCCTGTCTAACAGGCTCAGTTCCTATCCAACAGGCTCATTCTCTGTCCGACAGCCTCAGTCCCTGTCCAACAGGCTCAGTCCCTGTCCCACAGGCTCAGTCCCTGTCCAACAGGCTCAGTCTCTGTCCCACAGGCTCAGTCCATGTCCCACAGGCTCAGTCCATGTCCCACAGGCTCAGTCCAAGTCCAACAGGCTCAGTCTCTGTCCCACAGGCTCAGTCCATGTCCCACAGGCTCATCCATGTCCCACAGGCTCAGTCCATGTCCAACAGGCTCAGTCTCTGTCCAACAGGCTCAGTCTCTGTCCCACAGGCTCAGTCCATATCCCACAGGCTCAGTCCCTGTCCCACAGGCTCAGTCCCTGTCAAACAGGCTCAGTCCCTGTCCCACAGGCTCAGTCCCTGTCCCACAGGCTCGGTCCCTGTCCAATAGGCTCAGTCACTGTCCAATAGGCTCAGTCACTGTCCAACAGGCTCAGTTCATGTCCAACAGGCTCAGTCCCTGTCCCACAGGCTCAGTCCCGGTCCCACAGGCTCAGTCCCTGTCCAACAGGCTCAGTCCCTGTCCAATAGGTTCAGTCACTGTCCAACAGGCTCAGTCCCTGTTCAATAGGCTCAGTCACTGTCCAACAGGCTCAGTCCATGTCCAACAGGCTCAGTCCCGGTCCCACAGGCTCAGTCACTGTCCAACAGGCTCAGTCACTGTCCAACAGGCTCAGTCCCTGTCCAACAGGCTCAGTCACTGTCCAATAGGCTCAGTCGATGTCCAATAGGCTCAGTCCCTGTCCAACAGGCTCAGTCACTGTCCAACAGGTTCAGTCGATGTCCAACAGGCTCAGTCCCTGTCCAACAGGCTCAGTCACTGTCCAACAGGCTCAGTCCATGTCCAACAGGCTCAGTCCCTGTCCAACAGGCTCAGTCACTGTCCAACAGGCTCAGTCCATGTCCAACAGGCTCAGTCCCTGTCCAACAGGCTCAGTCACTGTCCCACAGGCTCAGTCCATGTCCAACAGGCTCAGTCCCTGTCCAACAGGCTCAGTCCCTGTCCAACAGGCTCAGTCCCTATCCAACAGGCTCAGTCACTGTCCCACAGGTTCAGTCCATGTCCAACAGGCTCAGTCCCTGTCCAACAGGCTCAGTCCCTGTCCAACAGGCTCAGTCCATGTCCAACAGGCTCAGTCCCTGTCCAACAGGCTCAGTCACTGTCCCACAGGCTCACTCCATGTCCAACAGGCTCAGTCCCTGTCCAACAGGCTCAATCCATGTCCAACAGGCTCAGTCCCTATCCAACAGGCTCAGTCCCTGTCCAACAGGCTCAGTCACTGTCCCACAGGCTCAGTCCATGTCCAACAGGCTCAGTCCCTGTCCAACAGGCTCAGTCCCTGTCCCACAGGCTCAGTCCCTGTCCAACAGGCCCAGTCCCTGTCCAACAGGCTCAGTCCCTGTCCCACGGGCTCAGTCCCTGTCCCACGGGCTCAGTCCCTGTCCCACGGGCTCAGTCCCTGTCCCACGGGCTCAGGCCCTGTCCCACGGGCTCAGTCCCTGTCCCACGGGCTCAGTCCCTGTCCCACAGGCTTAGCCCTGTCTCTTGAGATTCAGGACTGGTCCTCGTACATATCTGGCATTGGTAATATCAATAATAGTACACCATAATTTAGAAATCATACTGATTATCACAGAAATCTTAACTTAAAGATAGTCACAAAGAGCATTAAAATACTATAACAATAAATGGTGTTGTGGACTAGCGGCCGAGTGCCAGACTGGAGTGGACCCCTGAGTATGCCAGTCACCTGCGTTGCTGACCACATGTGTACCGTCTGTGTTTGTGCCCCACAGAATGCTGGGACCCGGAGCCTCACTGTCGTCCAACGTTCAACAGCATCATCAAGATACTCAAAGGCGTCGCCAACTCCGCGTTTGTGCGCACGCCGCACGAGTCCTTTCACACTATGCAAGAAGACTGGCGCCTCGAGATACAGGCCATGTTTGATGAACTCAGGTGTAAGGAAAACGTGAGTCACCTTGGTTTGACTGACCAGATATCTGAATCTTACCTCAGGAGGTGCAGGTGCTTGATCAGTGTTTTGTGCAAATGTGGATTATGTTTGTTACGCGCAATTGGAAGTTTTTAAAATGAACTTTGCATGTCACTGATCCGTATATGCACATTTGCTTTGTAACTTCTTCGCCTATTTATTTAGTAGATAAACAAATTTGGAACATGCAAAATTGACAATAGAAATAATATTTAAGGTTTGCATAGTTGTAGACATACACAAGAAATGTGATACAACAGTGATTCAAATAATTATACATCGTAGTGCAACTCAGATGAACCCTACAAAACCAGACTATTTATTGCCAGAAAATCTTATCTTTGCTCAGTCTTTAATTGGCACATAGTTTATATAATGTTATAGTTTATTTAACTTATGGGATAAAATTCAAAAGCATCGCCATTCGGTATTGAAGTAACAACGCAATTGAACAACTGACTGATAGACAGACAGACCAAATGACAGATGACCATTTGACAGACGGACAGACTGACCGATCAACTGATGGACCGAAGGTCCAGCGGATGGATGGTCTGACTGATGGATGGATGGATGGATGGATGGATGGATGGATGGATGGATGGATGGATGGATGGATGGATGGATGGATGGATGGATGGATGGATGGATGGATGGATGGATGGATGGATGGATGGATGGATGGATGGATGGATGGATGGATGGATGGATGGATGGATGGATGGATGGATGGATGGATGGATGGATGGATGGATGGATGGATGGATGGATGGATGGATGGATGGATGGATGGATGGATGGATGGATGGATGGATGGATGGATGGATGGATGGATGGATGGATGGATGGATGGATGGATGGATGGATGGATGGATGGATGGATGGAGTTACTGATGGATTGAGAGACTGATAGATGGATGGACCAACTGATGGTTATTCTGACTGACAGATGGATGGACCAACTGATGGTTATTCTGACTGACAGATGGATGGACCAACTGATGGTTATTCTGACTGAGAGATGGATGGACCAACTGATGGTTATTCTGACTGACAGATGAATGGACCAACTGATGGTTATTCTGACTGACAGATGGATGGACAAAATGATGGTTATTCTGACTGACAGATGGATGGACCAACTTATGGTTATTCTGACTGACAGATGGATGGACCAACTTATGGTTATTCTGACTGAAAGATGGATGGACCAACTGATGGTTATTCTGAATGACAGATGGATGGACCAACTGATGGTTATTCTGAATGACAGATGGATGGACCAACTGATGGTTATTTTGACTGACAGATGGATGGACCAACTTATGGTTATTCTGACTGACAGATGGATGGACCAACTGATGGTTATTCTGACTGACAGATGGATGGACCAACTGATGGTTATTCTGACTGACAGATGGATGGACCAACTTATGGTTATTCTGACTGACAGATGGATGGACCAACTTATGCACCATATAATGTACAGACAAACTGATGCATGGACCATCTAACAGAGGGATCAACTGGTGGACTGGACTAACTAATTAACAGACCAACTGATTAATGTCTCGACTGACACCCCCCTCCCTCCCTGTCCCTAGGAGCTGCGGTCGCGGGAGGACGAGGTGAACAAGGCCGCGGAGGAGCAGAAGCTGCAGCAGGAGTCGCTCCGGCAGCGGGAGCAGCAGCTGGCGGAGCGCGAGATAGAGCTGGTGGAGCGCGAACTCAACATCATGATCCTGCAGCAGGTCCTGAGCAAGCCGACTCCGCGCAAGCGCAAGGGCAAGTTCAAGAAGAGTCGACTCAAACTGCTGAAGGCAGGAGGAGGGAAGAACATCAGTGGCCCTAAAGGTTTGTCGTAATGATAGGACCAATCTGGGGCAGTGATCTACAGGACTAGCTACATCATCAAGATGATGGTCCTAGCCTACAGTTGGTGGTCTGTAATTAACGTAACTGTTGTCTGCATTTATGTAAATGCAAGCTACATTTGTGTTGTCAGTGTTGTAAGTAGAAGTTTTGGTAGTACTGGTATTTTTTTTAAAGATCGGAGTGGCACAGTTTAGACTGGCCCACCCAGTGAAATTTATGGTCCCAGTTCTACATTAGTACACACCAGCATGTGTGATTTGTTACATAAACAGTTCTAAATCCTAGCCTTTTACTATGTTTGATACAGCGGCTGGTCTTCTTCAAGAGATAACCAACAGTGATTTATTGAATATATCGTTCATGGCTCCAAGAATGGTTTATTGTATTATGATTTAACTTACTTTGGAGCATAATTGTCGAAGTTGAGTACGACGTTTCGACCCGTAATTTACGGGACTTGTTCACGTACTGGTGTCACGTGACACAAGGCCTGTAGCTGACGGGTTGAAACAGTTTTATTTTTTAAGAATATTTCAGGCCCACAGTTTGTACCACTGTCTGTTGCCAGTGTGACAGTGGTCAGTCACTGTCCCTGTGTGAGGACACGTGACGCGTGTGACAGTGTTGTCCTGTGTGAGGACACGTGTGACAGTGTCATCCTGTGTGGTGACACGTGACACGTGTGACAGTGTCATCCTTCTGTTTCAGACTTCCGCCACAACATCACGGTGCAGAAGGAGGACAACATGCGTCACTCCCACCGCTTCCCCTCCAGCCCCGACAGTCCCCCTGCCTCTCCCAGCTTCCCACCTCGTCTCCGCGCCATCGCCTGTAAGTCTTCCTCGGCACCAGTGCAGCTACCTCTCTATTAAGGTCACTCTCAGTGCAGCTACCTCTCTATTAAGATCACCCTCAGTGCAGCTACCTCTCTATTAAGGTCACCCTAAATGCAGCTACCTCTCTATTAAGGTCACCCTCAGTACAACTACCCTCTCTATTAAGGTCACTCTCAGTGCAGCTATCCTCTCTATTAAGGTCACTCTCAGTGCAGTTATCCTCCCTAGTAAGGTCACTCAGTACAGCTACCCTCTCTATTAAGGTCATTCTCAGTGCAGCTACGTGTCTATTACGGTCATTCTCAGTGCAGCTATCCTCTCTATTAAGGTCACTCAGTGCAGCTATCCTCTCTATTAAGGTCACTCTCAGTTCAGGTATCCTCTATTAAGGTCACTCTCAGTGCAGCTATCCTCTCTATTAAGGTCACTCTCAGTGCAGTTATCCTCTCTATTAAGGTCACTCAGTACAGCTACCCTCTCTATTAAGATCACTCTCAGTGCAGTTACCCTCTCTATTAAGATCACTCTCAGTGCAGTTACACTCTCTATTAAAGTCACTCTGAGTGCAGTTATCCTCTCTACTAAGGTCACTGTCAGTGCAGTTATCCTCTCTATTAAGGTCACTCCTCTGTAAATCTCATAACACTATTATTAGTGAAGTAAATTTTACTATACTGGACCCTCTGCATTAAGGTCAGTCTCAGGACTGGACTAAACTGGTCTGAATGACAAGGTGGTTGTATTAGCGAGATTACTGTCCTTATTTCTGAGAGTTACACAGATAATTGAGGACTATCCTGGGTGACCTTAATTGCAGGGTGACTGTATTACTGAGGTGACTGTAGAGCAAGCTTCCTCTGTAGTACTTCTTAAGCATTAGTCACTAGGCAGAGTAACAATACTAGGTTAGCAACTTGAGCAGGCAGATGTCATATATTATATTATATATATTGTTGGACATTTATATACTGTAATAGGCTAAACTGGTTTGTATACAGGTGTGATACTGTAGAGAAAACCATCAAAGTGAGACAGAAAAGTCATCAAATGAATATAAATATCATTCTGTAGTTGGTGATGACAAGACGTAGCGTTTTATGTTGGCAACAGATCTCTAAGCACTGTGACTGTTTAACATTGGACGAGGTCTCTACTAGTCATGTGTTCAGGCACGGTAGCTCTCAAATGAGAAATTGAATCTCACCTTGTGTGTGTCTCATCTTTCCCCTCAGATCCTATGGACGGCATCAAGGGGAAGACATGGGGCCCCAGCACCGTGCAGAAGGACCGCTATCACCGCGCCTCATGGACCTTCGGGGAGAAACACTGGTCAAAGAGCGCCCCCAACCTCGAGAAGAGTCTGCGCTGTCTCGGACATTCCAATATTGGAGCACTGAAGGAGGATGGTGAGTCAGACTGTGTCACTGTGTCACTGTGTCACTGTCAGCATGTCACTTTGTAAGTCACTGTGTCACCAAGTCAATATTTCACTTGGAGAGCCACACTATTCTACATGGGAAGTCACACTATGTTGTCATGCCATTTGACAATGCACAGTGTCACTTTTATAAGTCACATGACATCATCATGTCACATGGTAAGTCACTGAGTTGGTAGGTAAGTTGGAGTATGGCGACAATTTTTGTAATGAATTTATAACTACAGTGATTCAGAATCTTTGTGTATTAGTTGTTTAAATGTTTTTCAGGTGTATTAGTTTTGTTGGTTTGTACCTGATAGTCATAATCTGAAACCACAGTGAACAGTGAGAATCATAGCTGACTGAATGACAAACAGAGCTTAAAGAGTAAACAAACTACAGTCAGCAATATGAGAACCACAACTGGTACATCCTGTAGAGTGAAAATCACAGATGACGGTGTGAAAACCACCGCTGATTTAATAAAAACTGTTAAGTTTTTTTCCCTGAAAAATCCTACTTGTAGTATATTAAGTATTCAGATTGGTGAATATCTATTTTAATTTGTTGTGTTTATTTTTGGCAAGTGTGTCACGTTTAGTCACTCACTTGTGTTTCCTCATCATTATTCGGGAATGTGACGTCCCACATTTCATAGATTGTCACCACATACTGTACAGTGTTTGTGTGGAATATGCCAAGAGTTTAGCCAGAAATGGAAGCTTTATATGTAGGAGAGGAGAAAATCAGAAATGTGTCACCATATTGTGACTGAGTCATGTAAGTTACTTAGACATCTTTATTTGGGACACTGGTATTAAAATGACTGGAATTAAAATTTATTCTTCGGCTCATTGAAATATATCAGTGAGCATATAAAACTCTTGATTTTTCATTCAGAAAACTCCTGTGTTATATAACACTGATTCAGTTTAAGTTATATTTTAACAGAACAAAATAGCAACATTTGTTCTCCATGCAGCAGGTGAAAGTGAACGGTGACTGACACATTGTAAGCAGTTAGTATGACGTGTGAATCTCAATGGCTTAATGTGAACTGTTTGTCTGTAGACTACGAGGAGGACGAGTGGCCAAGTGACCTCGGTGAACCTAAGCAAAGCATTCCACCGTCGAACGGCAGCACGACATTGCCAGCCACTGCGACGGGCCTAAAGCGGTTCGCCATACGCAAGCACACCGATACGCAACTCTACAAGATGGCCGTCACGCTGGCAGCCGTCGCTGTCGGCTTCGACATCCGGATCTCAAACACAACGGCCATTCACCCGGAGCTGCACACGAGCGAGGACGACAAGCGTTCGGTGGCACCCTCGCAGCGCAAGAAGGGCGAGTTCATCGGCAAGCGGCGAGATGCCTACCTCGCCGCAGTGCGGGACTCGTTCATCGAACCGGCGATTGACTTCACAGCGTCCTCTGGCTACAGCCACCACACATATCACGGTCACGGAGTTCGGTCACGCCCCACTGTCAACTTCGACGCGCCGCCGATACGCTTCACCGAGTCGAAGTTCGACGGCTTAAACGATCGCCACACAACGCCATCTAGTGATCCCATGGAGAGTCGCACAACTCCCGGCACGACGCCTGGCTCCGCCTACAGTGCATCGTCGGCATACAGCAGCTCACCGTCGCCGCTGAAATCGCTGCATTCAGACGACGACAACGACCTTGCACTCATCTCACTGTCACCTTCACAGGATCGCACTTTCATCGAGCGTCAAATGTCCGACACGAGCAGCTCTGTGTTTGAGACGCCCAAGTCTACGCCAAAGACGACGCCGCAGCGCTACAACGTGACATTCGAGGACGATGACGCGTGGCGGAGTCCGTCGCACACGACGCGTCGGTACTCGCCGTCGAGTAACTCATCGACGCCGTCGCACAACTACAACAGTGGCGCCACCACACAGCACAATGTTGACGGGTCGCCGATTTCGCCGGCGATATGTCCACCGCCGCCGCGTCGACACGAACACGGTGACACGAGTAACCTGCACCACAGCACCGCCGAGCGGCCAGTGACACTCGACATCATTCCGCGGCCGCGGCCCAACCCTAGCATACTCAAGAAAATGTCCGTGTCGCCAGCGCACACTGCGACAATGACGACATCGACGACGTCGACGCATAGTCACGTCACTCCGACACCGTCTGACGTCAGCAGTAGCGGCGACCACGCGTCATTCACGTCGCCGTATTCTGTCATGTCACCTGGCAGCACCCCGCCCCATGTCCGACACCAGACGACACTACTCGACATCGACGTCGAGGGACAGTGGCAAGACAGTACCATGCCACTCCCAGTCGCTCGGCGCCAACGCCAGGGCGGCGCCACTCGTCACCTGAACAACAATAAGTTCAGCTAGTTGCGTCATCCAGCTGCGGCGTCGGGTCTGAGCTCCGGGTGACAATGTGGCTTTGAACAACGTGTTTATTGTGATCGTTCCTGTCTACATCACGTACGACTTACTACTTTAGGTATCTGGGATTAACCATTGTCTGTCTGTGGACCCATTGATGATGAAGTGGTTCAGAATATTACATCAATATGTCATTGGTTGGTTCACGTCTCTAAAATGACAATGCGTTAACTGAAGAATTTTTTAACTTGACCATTTATTTCCAGCTTTATTGCTGTCAGTCAGATGTATGCCAAATTAGGAATATTGTCATGGCCTTTCAAAATAGTGTTTTGTGGTCCGTCTAAGGGGAAACATAATTTCAAAATTACGTGAAATTTAGGTAACAAACAAGAACTATAATATATTTTCACAATGCCACCAACGGAAGTTGTTTTGAATGGCCTTGCAAATGTTTTGGCAGCAAACCGCTACAATATGAACGTGTATTTAGGGGTGAAGTGTAGAAGTAGACATCTAACAATGTGATCTAACACGGGGCAGCATTGTGTTTTACATACCATATGTCCCCCCTCTTCATCCCTGATTCTATTCCATTTCTTTCACTCACACTAGCTGCATCCATCCTTCATCTGATCTCCATTCATCTCTCCATCGTCACGTATTGGATGAATAATGTTTGAATAAGTAACATATTCCTGTACATAAATATGGCGAAGACATCATCGTGGAAGGTGTCAATCGCTGAGGAACATTGTAATCGTAAGCGTAGCCACGGCGGTCTGTGAGAGACAATTCCAACACGTATTCAGGAGTCACCCAGTGATCAAAAAAGCAAGCTCAGTTTGGATGTTACCATGCGGGTTCACTGCAGTGATTCTGAATCAATCAGTTGGCTGCGTTACGTCCGTAGAAGGTTCGCTTTACGTTCATTGTGATTAACTCCAGCTCGTATCGTTTCAGTCTGGCATTAATTTATGATTGGCTTTTATACTGTGTGTGTTGTTGTATCTAAATAAGGCATTCCGTTGTGGGGCGCAGGGTGATTAGTGACAGTGGGGCGTGGGTCAGCGCTGGGGCTAGAGGAATGCGACCCGATACACCACAGCTACCTCCTATACACAGTAGCTACATCTGTACACTGTACAGCAAGGTACCTTCACTCGTGGTCCAGCAGCTAGTAGCTACTTCACTTGGCTACTGAGAGGGAGTTGTCAGGAAAATGTGGCCGTTTCCCACCATGTGATAACTACCTATTCTATACATGAGTTATACTTTTACTTATTTCACTGTCAGTTTACTTAGCACAAGTTTTGACAACAAGACAGTGATTCTGCACTTATAGAGATTGCAGAGTGTCACAGAAAAAGAAAAACTGACTGTGGAATGTGTATAAATATTACTAATTTGACACATCCTGTGTGATGACCATTGTCACGAAGCTGTCACCCACAAGGTGATGTCAACTCACTTGGCGGGTATATCGTATTCATAGTTATCCAGGTAAACTAACCAAAATGCAGCATTACGTTGAAAGCAATGTCGTGCTGACTGACACGTCTAAGTTCAGCCATCACAACCCCTCAACTATAGATAGTCCCACAGGTTTCCACGGCAGCTGTGGCCAGTTTGATATTCACATAAAAGAATTATGGTTTCCCGTCTTTCATTAGTTGTTTTATTTGTTGCTAAAGTGTCTCCTAGATGGCAGCACTGCTCATGTTACCAGCTGACATCACTTGGCGTAGGAACAACTACAGATCACAGATAACAAATCAGTTGGAAGAATCTGGTTTTCCTGTGAAAGTTCCAGACTGGTTCCTTATTCCCTGTATGTAGCTTGTGATAATATTATATCAGTGACCACAGTTAATTGTCAACACTCGTGGGTGTTTCCGAATACTGAAATAAAATCTACTGGCCGTGGTTGAGAAGTCAGAGTATACGGTATACTTGTACATGTGGGTTACAATAGTTGTTCCTGTCAAGGGTGCTATGTGAGAGTTACATAAACACCTCTGACTGTCCTATATTGTCCTGTACTTTATTGTACTGTACTTTGTTGTACTGTACTTTATTGTACCGTACTGCCATACGTGGATCACAGCTGTGTTCTCTACTGCCATCAGTTATCATTACCGGTGTGGCGTCACAAGACGTTTTCGTTCCTGATATTACTATTACACTTCTTCTAAAACTACAGGTGTTTAGGTGATTGGAGTGTTGGTGAAACGTCAAGTTGAAGGCACGGTGCAATACTTGAAGTTGTTTGCAGAAGCCATCTGATCTAGAACTGTTTTGGCAGCTCAAACAACCAAATCAAAGAAACGCAAAACATTGTGAACAATTATCTAACGTCCAGTATAACATCCTTATCTAGTAAGACCTCTAAATTTCAAAAAAAATCTAAGCAAGAAGTGTTTATACTTTCTTCCAAGACATTGTGCATTGATATTACCACCATTAACTAACTGGCACATCAGGAAAACGTATCATTAACTTATAATTATACATATTGCTGTCTGTTACATTTTACTAGTAATCAGTAACTTTAAAATAAACCTTTTACAGAATGTCTGCCAGCATTAGCAGTTTTAGAGTCGGATGTAAGCCCCATAATCCTGCTCACTTTAAACATTTGCCATCACAAGTTTACCTGCCAAATACCAAAGGTGTGACGGATATCACTGAAGTAAAATCAGTACTTTCTTAGTGTGTATTCTTGACAGCATGACCTCAGAGGTTCCAAGAAATGCCACCAGTCTATGTGGTTGTTTATTTACAGTGCAGCTGATCCAAACAGTAGGTAAACATAATTGTGTTCTGTGATAATTATTATAGACAGCAGTAGCTGTGTCAGGAACTTTGAGACGACCCAGAATGTTCATCTGGCCCTGGGTACGAAGGGAAACTGGGAGCAGTGGCTGCCAGGGAGTGTTAACTAAATTACCTGGTACCTTCTTTCTTTGGGGGAGGGGGTATTGTGATGGGTTGCATACATTGCATTGTGTCTCAGTGAGTTTTATAATTTTGTATGTTTGTTTCCGAATTTGTTTCCGAACATAACGTCATATCATGTGTTGTTTTATATTTGATTGATCGTGGTAGTTACGATAATTGATTATGAAAATCTCCCACTGATGAACCAGTTGTGTTGACGTCATGGCTTGAGTTTGCTCCACACCTCCATGATTCTGTTGTCGTGGTACTTCAAGTCCTCATAGCGGGTTGTCCTCATTGGTGGAACCCATCCAGTTGTGTTCTTCAGTGCTGTTCTCACCGAGCGTTCATCGGTATCTTAAAAACAATACAGTGTAGTCGGATTATTGCAGCTGTGGCATTTGTCAAAACAGGCAATGTAAAATTGTGTCGTTTAAATTATTGCAACTTTGTACCAGAGGAGAAAAAATGGAAATTACTCTTTCTGGGACATTTCACAGTATTGGTGCTTGTATGGTTACTGTGCCAAATGATGGTTTGACATTTGTAAAGTGACTTGTATTGTCTCATCTGGTTAGGAAGTCGGTATACACGGCACCTTCTTGGATTATTGTGCCGGTAATAGATGTTGCAATTGTTTTTAAATTTGGTACTCTTTCATGTACTGCCATTTTATGAGAACTTAGTCACATTTAAATATGAAAAATAACACTGTAGCTTAATATGTTTGCAGTACTTTGACTTTAGAATTTTCCTACTACAAAGGAGCCTTTGTGTCTTATTTAACTTGCGGCATTAAGTCGGGATAGTGTTACTGTGTAGGGACTGGGCACCGTGGCGTCAGTAGGAACAGTAAGCATTCCATGGTCTCTACTCACCATATACTACCCAGAATGCATAGGGTATGAGTATAGGTGTAGGCAGTGTGTATTTATTGATGCTAACAATCATGTTAGACTTCTTAAAATGGTCGGAAATTGTTTATTGCATGAATAAATGATTTTAAGTTTTTTTTGTCCCTACCAATTATAAACAGAAAGACTCTTTTTAGGACAATTGTATGATGTTCTGTTTTGTGAAAATGGTCAGATATGGTATGTGTGTGTCTTTCGTAGGTGATATTGTCTGGGAGTATGGTGTGTAAGATCGTTCCACTGTTTTGCACGATTGCTTCAGGAAGAACAGCATTCAGTGTGTCAAGAATTCACGAATGAAACTTCATTCTCTTGACACATATTTACTAAGTCGGAGTCTAACGGCGTTTAGAATGATTGTTGAAGAAATTAAGCCATCATTTAACTTCTGAAAACACCGACTTAAATCGAACAACTATCGTGAGGTGTAATTCAGTTCCGCCATTTGTAAACTGCAGCATTCTGGGAGTCGTGTCGTAGAGAATTAATTACTGGTCTTTTCATTCGTCTCTAAAGTCTTACACACACTGCTTTGTTGGAGCATTATTATGATAACATGGGATGTGTTTTCCACTGTTGAAAACACCGTTTATGTCAAATGTGTACATATTGAAAGGCCGAATGTAAATCGGTGGCTGCCGTTGCGATTGCTGTCTCAGGACACGGTCAATGAGCATCCACAAATGTTTGTTATTTATCAGATGTAAACATATTCCAATGAATTTGTGCTGGCGCAGATTGGAGACACGCGTTTTGTGCATCGACGCGACTCGATCATTCCATCTTCGTAAACTTAGAACGTCTGCCAAAATTCCATGTCTCATGTAATTTGTTTTGATATATTTATATATGTGCACACATATAGGTGGATATATATATATATAAATATACAAATGTGTTGATACATATATGTATGTATATATATATACACACACATATATACTGATTTACATGCACTGCACTAGAATGAGGTCTCAACTACTAGTAACTTGACTAACATTATTTTGTGACAAGGACGCCTTCTTGAGTTTGTCAGTCTTTGACTGCCGACACTTGTGTGTATCAACGACGTAATGATCATGTTCATGCAGTGAACAATTCCATGCAGTGTCAAATAAAATGCGACCTACTTCACAACTGTACGTTTTGAGAATAAAGACACTATTTTATTTATCATTCTGTCTCCAAGTCTTATCCTGTAGTCGTTGGTTCTCTGGTGCCATTAATTATCACTATGTAGTAGAATCTCTCTTGAATCATTGGGTAATCCCCCCCCCCCCGTGAGGACCATGGGTAATCATCCACTCTGGGCTACCATCTTCCCTGGGTATCACAGATGTAAGCACATACTGTTTCCAACACAAATACACCTAGTGGGGACAGTGGGAGGTTTACTGCTGGTCAATTTGTGTTTTGTAACTATTAGAATTGGAACAATGTATGCAGTTACCCATATTCTGCCTGCAACGCATTCAAATGGCAAACAAAACACCCAGTGTCAAAACAAAATTCATTAGCAATAATGCATAGGTGACATGGGTTAACTGCCAATACTCTTTGATGTTTAACTTTCCCATGTTCTAGACAGCAGACTTCCTGTTACAAATGACTGCTCAGCCAATTCTGGGCAGAGGAGCTGGCTTATGTCATTCATAAGTCCGTGTTATTCCTCAACAGTGTCTACTGAAAACTGTCGACACCAGAGTGTAACAAGGACACGACTGATTGTTGGGGTGACATAGAAATAATATCGATGAAATTACAGCTTTTCATTGTTAAAAAAATTCAAATAACACAATAATAATGTGTTATTTGACATTTTTTTATTATATTATTTAACAAATTATGTTTAGTACAATGTTTTTTCCTCATGGCCACAATTTGGTGTCACCAAGCGATAATTAATATTCAAGAAGTGTACACTGATTTGTTAGTGAATATAGGAACAGCTATGTTACCTGTCAGGTGGATTGTAGGTGTATACACCTGCAACCTGCTACAGGAAACTACCAGTGTGCAGAAATGACAGTCTCCCAAGACAGTACAAACACTGAAATCGTAAATATTTAAGCACCTTCAACAACAATGTTGCTATGCTGGTTTTAATTACTTTTTACAACAAACGTGCATAGACGAATGGGGCACGTTTTCTGGCGTAAATTGCACACATGATACTTTGACCAAGTCCAACGCAGAACAATTTCACTCCCATTTGCATGAGAACTCTATAACTACAAGTCCGTGTCGTCAATCTTCAGTATGGTGGCCATGGAGACTTCAGCAAATCCACTGATTATGCACACAAATATACACACATACATACACATGCATACACAGTCACACACTCATGCACATGCACACGTTATAGCTTAAACTATCTTGCTGCTGTCCACACAACTGCACCGCCCACAGACACACCGGGCCATCCCATTGTTAACTGTGCATTCCAGAGAGATGACAACAGCTCCAGCTGTTTAGAGGATCTGCTCCACTGAGGTATGTGTTCACGAGGCCGCTGCCTCCGCCAGTTGGCGCTTCTCCTCCTCCTTCCTGCAAAGTACAACAAGTTACACGTGTGTCACTGACCGGTCAATCACTTCATTACACATGCATGCATTGCTTTACAGTGTTCAAACTATCGCCAATCCTGAGGTTCCAATTTCAAGGTTCAACCCTGCTGTTGTGCTGGCAAAAAAACCTTTGAATGGAACACATCAACTAACAAGTTTTGTAGAGGACACATCAGCTTCAACATGTTTTGACTGGGACAGGTCAACTTTAACAAGTTGAAAATCATCCTTACCATCAGTTTCTCAGTTCAAGTATGGATATTCACACAAATTAAATGTACCTATAGACACTGTTGTCCAATAATAACAGTATTATTTATTTACATGATTACCTCTCACAAATTCCTTTGACCTTTACATGTATAGAAGTAACCCAATCACAAATCAGCATTTTATGACATCTTACCAGATCCTATACTGGTCAACTCCAACATGTATTAGGTGCATTTTTCAAGAATGTTCAATTATAACATTTGGCATTATAACATTTGGTATCACAAGCATTTCAGCACATCATAAAATAAGTGTGGAATTTTTTAGTCTTGAGATATAGAAAGTATATAAAAAAATTATTCAATTATGCCAATGATACCATCGTTGTATGCGTGTAATCATATTGAACATTGGCCACAAACCAATATGACTCCCCTTAAATGAATAGCAACCCAATATGAATGAACATTTATTAATAGTAATACCAGCAGCAAAACATAAATTTATATTACGGTGGGTTACAGGGGTAGAAATAACTACACAATTTCTGGTAGTCAGCAGGACTACTTAGTTGGGAAATCTGGTAGTCCTCAGATATGTGCGGCAGTCACATGGCCCAGATTTAAGCATGAATTTGAAAAATATTCCCAAATGTTGTGGTAGTCCCTTGGACTACTGCTGTCATCATCTTTGGTAGCCCCACCAAGTTTCCGGTAGTTTGCAGACTACCAGACTAACACTATTTCGACCCCTGGGTTATATTATTGATAGAAACATGCATGGAAACACCCAGTGTATGTGGTCACTACCTACCTCTTCATGTCTGCCTTCCTCTGAGCCCTCAACACCTTCGTCAAGTCTTCTTGCTCCTGAAGGTACTTCACATTCATGAGTTTCTTCATCTGTTGCCTCTCATAGTCCTTGATCACGCCTTCTCTCATGTTCTGTCAAACAAACATGTAATACAGTCACACAAAATGTCAATCAAGATGATACATCTTGTGACACAGACGTTTAAAAATTAATAGTGGATCAAGTCTACTCAAAGTACAATACTGTTGGACCATTAAGAGCAATGAAACACTTCCTAAGGTGTGATTTTTGCAGACTCTATTAATTACCCCAAAATCTTATTAGCATGGCAACTTTAATTCATTTAATTCAAGCCATTTCAAGGTATATTATATTATTTTGTGCATGGATGTTTCTTTAAAAACAATTAAACAAGTATGCCTAACAGACACTAAATATAAACATACTTTTATCATTTACTAGTTATTAATTTTCTATTTAGCAAAAATCCTGAACTTTTTCAATAACATACACAACCACCACATCTCCAGAGTTACATCCTACACATATTTCAGAATCCCTGTTCTTTATTCAAATTACATGAATTCAACACTTGTCAGAACATTAAGTTTTATAATAGTAAACTTATATTTTAAATGTCTACATCCTTGGAATTTGAGCTTAGAGGTGAGACATAAAGTAATTAAACAGGCATAATCATGAATAGGACTGGGCAAGAGAGATCAATAGAGAAAGTGATCATAGAAAAGTTTTGGGTAGCAATCTGATTTACAACAAATATGTCTTGAGTTTCCTGCAAAAGATGGCTAGTTTAAATTTTTTGTGATAGGGATTTGGATACACCCAAAGAGAAAGCACATTTCTCAATATTGAGCTTAGATTTAGAACAACATGTGGTTAAAAAAGTTACAACCTAAGGGTTCTGGGTATATAATTGTCAACATGATGATGATGAAAGACTAGCTAATGATGAGATGCCTCAGAAAACTCCTCGGCATCACATACAGAGACCACATCTCCAACGAAGAGGTCCGAAACAGAACTCGGCAAGCCATTGGACCCCACGAAGACCTCCTGACCACAGTCAAACAACGAAAACTGAGATGGTACGGGCACATAACAAGATCATCAGGGCTTGCCAAGACAATCATGCAAGGCACAGTCCAATGAGGGAGAAGACGAGGCAGACAGAAAAAGAGATGGGAAGACAACATCCCAGAATGGACGGGGTTGACACTGGGCGCCACCATGAGGAAAGCCGAGAGACGAGAGGAATGGAGGGAGCTGGTTGCCAGGTCATCTGTGGCGCCCCAACGGTCCACTAAGACTACGGGATAGGCAAGGCACGAGTAGAAAGAGCACAGTATGCAATAACAGCTATTTTTTATTTTAAAGTAATGGTCAGGAATGAGAGGCCTTAAGTATTACGTGCCATATATGCTAAATAATTATGTACATTGTAGTTTAGATAAGTCCTTTTTGACAACAATGTTAA
>OZ024856.1:3437700-3470200 GCA_964017155.1 Oasisia sp. SBJ-2009 | reverse complement strand
ATAAAAAGGACGAAATTATTCGCAGAGCTGCTCTGCGAATAAAGTCACATTCACCACAATTTGCAGAGCAGTGATGTCACCGTCTGCAAATTAGGGAACCAGTGCCGGTATTCGCAGAGCAGTGACGTACCTGCATGTTCTGCAAATTTGCAAGACTTGCAGTATTCTGAGAGCAGGTAAAAAAAGAGTGCTCAGTAGTTCAGTTCCATACAAGAAAGGTGGCAGTGTTGTAATTTATATTATTGATCAATGTAGTCAAGAAATATATTATATAAATTACGAGTATAGCAATTGCCAAAAATATAAATTTACCGTGCCTGCTGTGACGGGGATTTGAACTTGGCCCGCTGGCATGACAAGTGGTATGCTAACCGCTACACTACCCACAACCCTTACGGCATTATCCGCGGCTCTCACATCGTCATAATATAGTATTTAGACAACATTTCTATGAATACACACCAACTGTATTTAGTAAGCAGCTAGTAAAACCTATGCACTGTTTTCTAATTATCCAATAAACACCCTTTCCTACCTGTTCTGCAAATAATAGCAACTATGTTTTCTTAATTCGCAGAGCAGTGATGTCACTGCTCTGCAAATGTATAGATATGTTGTATCCTTTGTTATCCAATAATAACCTGACACATTTTCGAATACAGTAACTAGACAGGCGATACTTCAACGCCATGTGACGACACATAGCTGCATCAGTAGGAACATGTTTTATGCAAAAAGCAACTCCAAAAGTAGCAAGCGCTACAATACTAGTGCATGGGATAACGGGTAAGGATTTTTAGGATTTATGTTTTGTAAAAAAAATCACTTTGGAGCATATTTTGTGAAACGACCCATCAACTCTTGGTCACATATTGGTGTCATGTGAGATAATTATCCTGCTGAAACCTGAGCCATCTCATCTGAGGTCCAGTCATGAAAGAGGATGGAAAGGATCGAGATGAGGATGGCAAGGTGGATGTGTGGTACTTCGCTCAGACTCAATCACTGACAGCCCAGTGTAGAACTTAGATGAAGAGTGCTTAGAGTGGGAGTAGAGGCTGTCAGAGGTGTGACCAGAAGAAGTAGGCCGAGATTGTTTGCTTGTGTATGTAGAGTGAAAGTATGATACAGGGTTGTATAAAGTTAAAGGTGGACCATGGAGGTGACAGCTCCCAGTCCCACGGGCAGGCTAAGTCTGGCGACCTGAGTCTGATAAGGTGCTCAGGACTTTGCCAGGTGGAGGCAGGCAGTTGGGAGAAAAGCGAACCCAGTAGAACCTGGAAGCATCACTGTTAACTGATGATGGTGATGATGGAAAAAAATCATTAGCAAATACCAGAACCACCTGGACAACACCAAAGCTGTGTTTATGTAAACAATTGTGTTTAAAGAGTGGTATTACATTGCCATTGAAAATTAGCAATTAACACACACACATGCACACACAGTCACACACACACGCACACACACACACACACACACACACACACACACACACACACACACACACACACACACACACACACTATGTGTGAATACTGACTAATGTGCATACATAATGAATGATTTAATTAATGGGTGGGTGGGTGGTTGGAATGAAGGAAGGAAGGAACGAACGAACGAATGAATGTGTAACACAACAGTCATTTTAATGTGCACACCTACACATTTACAATTGTACAATACATAGTGAACAAATCTATAAGTGCATACATGCCGAAGAAGTTTATATCTGTGCAGTTTCCGTGTCTAGAGTTAATTACATTACATGCGATGTCCATCAGTTATCTTATATTCTGCTGATATGCCCACATCCTACTTCCGTCTTATGACTTGTTCAGTCATGTCATGACCTTTGTCTTTTCTCTTACCCAGATGTTTGTTTTTTGTCCTGATATGGTATGTTTAGCATACTTTTCCATCTTTGTTTGTGTAGCTGTTACTGTTAGTGTATTCTTTGCCTGATTAGTGAGTGTTCATGTTTCCACACTATGTCATTGCTGGAAGTATGCATGAGTCGTAGAATCATAGTGCATGGATGAACACAGGTGTATCATCGTTTGTATAAACCCTCAGTTTGCACATACATTACAGATCAGTTTGATTAAATCCAGCAGAAATGTTATCAAAATGTAATTTATATTTATTTTGTAATTTGTAATTTCTTATATAGTGCAATATCCAATCCTCAGGCTTGCTCAAAGCAGTTTACACGTTACTCCCTGGCAGACCTGTTCAATCAAATACCATCTTCACTGGCATCTCTGGGAAGCTTTCAGCCATGCGGCTGTTAATTCGTGAAGACTTCTCGTACATATATATATATATATATATATATATATATATATATTCACCACCATAGCCAGGTACTCATTCATACAGCTGAGTAAACTGGAGCAATGTAGAGTGAACAAAATTTGTCCAAGGTTTTACACAGCAGCACAGGATTTGAATCCGGGTTCTCTTAATCGAGAGTCTGATGCTCTACCCCTGAGCTACTGCACTACTAAATCAGTGTCAAGAAACTATAATCTTGAGGAACTCTATGCCAGTTTGCCAGGCTTGTTTTACTCATCACACCAGCCATGAATCAAGATGGCTAAGGACTTGCCAAGATAGCCATGGTTTATTAATTCAGTCAGTTCAGTGATTGGCTGGGTTCCTAACTAAATGCTGAGGTTGTGGCAAAAACTATGCATCCTAAGTCCATAGGTGAACAAGAATTGATACAGAAAGGAACTTGGCCTTTTATTCTTTAATGAGCTAATACCTAGGCCCTATTTCATAAACTGTTCATGTGTATGAACATTTTGAGTTGAAAGGTCTACAAAGGAGTCATAAGATGTTAGTTGGTCACGTTTGACCAAAGTTACAATTGGTTGGTGTGGTAGTCATGTTTCTAATTATTATATTTACAATATACAGCCCCTAGAGTATCAATTATGAATCACCTGTGTCGAGATGGTTTTGTCATAATACACAGCGTTGTCACACATCAATTAATGTTTCATGGAAACAGCTTCTGTGAAAGCCAGTGTCAGTGTGGATTTGTGAAGTGGCTGTGCCTTGGAAACATTAGCATTCATCAATTTTCAAAATAGATTTGTGTGTAAGCTATGCCTGTGACAATGTGGAGATTAGCACATCCAGTTGGCACACCCCTAGTGCAGTGTCTGGAGAGTGCAGGCATCACAGCATGGTCTGTTTGGTGTTAAACATGGCTGTCAATGTTGGGGTCATTGTATCCCTTGTAACTTGGAGATCAATTTAATGTCAGTCCTGTCTCAATCTGGAATGTAAAAAAACACTGAAGATGACCAGCACCCTGGCAGTGACCATCCGCTGCATAGCTTTATGCAGAGACCAGCCCACCCGTCATTTGGTCGGGTAAAAACCGTTGTGGACGGGTAGAAATATGGGTGGACAGGTGGTGGATGGGTAAATAATGAAGGAGCAAAAAAAGGTTTTCCAAAACCATATATAGTGTCAGTTATGCCTCAAAAGTGAGTATAGATGGTGTCACATGTGTGTCTGTAGTGCATTTTAGGTCATCAGACACATTTAAAGTTTGTAAACTGTCTTAACATCCACGTGTTCACTAAAACATGTGTGACTGGCAATAATTTGGTGCCTCTGGTGCCTGGATAGATGTCGACTCGGCAGTTATGCTGTTAATAGTTGAATGAGACCTCATTTTAACCACAATATACAGCCTGTATACAGACTACCAGTTAGACAGTTTTAAAATATAATGTTATTAAGTACTGGAAACAACTAGGAAAGTAGTAAATGCTGAGTGGAGTTAACTCTTATATTACAACATGTACAAACACAAGAACACAGCTAGGCTAAACCAACAGCCATTCTGTGCACCGGCATGTCTAATTGGTTCAGAAGCTATTTAGGAGACAATACTATTACAATTAAGTCTACCAGACATAGACATTTACAGTGGCTGGTGTGTATGGTTGGTTTAACACAGTGCTATTAGTTGAATGACCGATTCTTATTGTGTAGGCAAATGTCAGGTAGGTTCAATAGCCTTTATCCAGACACAAACAGCAATCGCTCTTCTGGTACAGTGTATGCTGTTGATAGCAACCAATGAGTGTCATATCTTGTGTCGTAACTCCAGCATGCTGCCTGAGACTAATGCAGTAATATGAATAAAGTCTTATATAACGCTGGTACCTGCCACTGAGGTACTGACACAAGATTTAAACATTGATACTTCCACACTAGTCATATTAAGAAGATAAAAACATTGTTCTAAGTTTTAGTAAGAGCAGTGTGTAGTATCATTATACTATACATGATAAAACCAAAAACTATTACATTGTTGATGTTAAAGCAATGTATTCTTGTTAATATCACGTCTCTAGATATCTATGCCTAGTAATCTAGTATACATAATAACTACTGTGATGTAAGTAATCTAATAAATAATATCAAATCACATTCATTAATAGTATAAGGTCAGTATCATACAATGTCCAGGATCATACAACGTTCAGGAAATGTACACACTACCTTATTACAAGTATACTTTGAAGAGGTAGGTTTATAGTGCTGTTGTAGTGTTGGTTGTTGTAGTACCTCAATCATTGTCTGGAACTACACTGCAGATCTGTGCTCCAGATACGAAAAATAGTCGCGCTCCCACACAAGATCACTATTGAGACCCAAAATCACATTTATCCCAGCTATGCCTAGCTCGAAAACAGTATGATTTCTAAAATATTAATAAGACAGTCGAACATTGGCATGTGTGGACCTGTAGTTATTTTGCACTGAGGATGTTTCGTTGGATTCAGTTGTAACAGAGGAGTGGAGGGTGGGTCTTATAGTCGCTGTGTCAACAGTCATCAGTAATACTATTTGTCAACTTGACTGGGCATGTTTTGTACGGCAATACGGAGTTGCCACTTCATGTGTTTGCTCACAAACACTGTACCGTGAATAGCAGACTCGTCCTGAATCTGTGTGAGTGATGTGAGTGATGTGAGTGATGTGCTATGACGTTGCCAGAGCAGCCAATGTATTGATAATGGATTAGCCGTTTACTTGTGAATGTTGCACAGCGTTGATGTTAATAATTTATGAAGGAGGACATGTTAAAAATGTGTCCTTTCAGGTCAGACTGACACGGACCAGCAGGTTTGATTGTCTGCCTGTAGGGCTATTGTTGTCAGTCCGGCTGCTAATTGATTGAGCCAGGTGATAATTCATGTCAAGAACTAAGCTGAGTCAAGTCAGTGGATGGATGTCAATTAAAGATGTAGTCCAACAACATCTATGTTATTAACAGAAGTCATAATTCACAGTATTTATAATCCCAATATGGGATTATAAATACACAGATAGCATCAGATAAAAGTGATTAAAATATTGAATGGTTATGATAATATTGATAGAAATGTGTTTCTCAATTAAGGAGCATAGAAGGACTTAGAGGACATGAAATTACATCAGCAGTGGAGCAGTGTAGACTAGATATTGGAAAGTTGTATTTTTTACAAAGAACAGTAAATGAATGGAACATTATATATGATATGATATGATATGATATGATATGATATGATATGATATGATATGATATGATATGATATGATATGATATGATATGATATGATATGATATGATATGATATGATATGATATGATATGATATGATATGATATGATATGATATGATATATTTAGAAATAAAATCGACATATACCTCAGAAGGGTGGGATGCACTCAGACAGATAGTGGGATACACAATGACATTATTACACAATTATTGAGGTGGCAAATCATTGTTTCTATATATTAAAAAACCCTTACAATTCTGCAGTTTCAAGGCCAATGGATTTCCAGTCAGCTATGCATAGAAAGAAATGATATTTGAGTATTATGTTGATTGTAACTAGTCTGATGATTGAATGATGTGGTGCTGACTGTTTGGGCTATAATTTATTAGTGATCCCGTTGAGAGAGTTTGGAGGCTGGTAAGTAATTTGAAGGTGTTATGCTCAAAATACCTTGCAGAAGAATAGTACTAACCACATAACTGTGAGCCTGAGTGCAGGGCAAGAGAAGTTAGTCACCAGGGACAAGCAATATGCAGTACACAGGTGTGCATGCACTACTATGCATGTGCGAAATGTTAGGATAATAGGTATTCATTATTTAAGACATACCAAAACCCTTTGTGTGTGTACAGACCTGTGTATTTGAGTTTGTCTGTGCATTAATGTATGCAATAGGACATGTCAGTATGTATGCATGCATGTCACTATGCATGCATGTCACTATGCATGCATATCACTGTGCATGCATGCATGTCACTGTGCATGCATGCGTGTCACTGTGCATACATGCATGTCACTGTGCATGCATGCGTGTCACTGTGCATGCATGCGTGTCACTGTGCATACATGCATGTCACTGTGCATGCATGCGTGTCACTGTGCATGCATGCGTGTCACTGTACATCCATGCATGTCACTGTGCATGCAAATGTATTAGACGTGGGATATCAGTATCACCTTTATCCAGTACCACCAATATCACCTTTGTATATGTTGATATTAACTGTGGTGTTTGTCTCAGCTTGTAGTGCCAGTGAGACAGTGCAGCTATGACTGCCGGAGCGATCACAGTGCCTACCATAGTGCCACTGCGGGCACCACTGCCAGGCCAGCACAAGTCATACATCGACTCCAGCACTCCGGTGGAGCTCAACTCAGGTATGTGCTCCAGTCACACTGTAAGTGACACATACATACATCCACTGAACACTCCAGTGGGGACAGTGGAGCCCAGCTCCTGTGTTGGCTCCAGTCACCCAGTGAATCATTCACTGGCTCCAGCAATACAACGGAACTTCATTCACAATATGTGTGAAATCTAAAACTCATGCATTGATTCCCTTGCTCTGACCAACGTTAATGCAGGTACATAGGAACAATTAGTAGAGCTTGCCATGTTGCACGATTAGGGTGTAGTTTTTAAAATCCCAGCACGTAGTGGCAGATTACTTGAAAAAGAAATCGATTCAGGATTCAAGTAGATTTCTTGGTGCAGTGACACAGAAAGTCAAACAAAAAAATAATATAATAAAAGCATTTTTAATTATGTCTAACATATGCTATTAACTTATATTATCAAGGGTAGTTTGTCATAGGTGTGAGCTTGGGTCTGTTGTAGTCTTGTAGAAGTGTTAGAAATATAGACAACCCATTTCTGTGAACCGTTACAACAAGTAATAGATATATTCCAGTCAGTACCAAATCATATTGTAAAGCCAAGTGCAGGAATTCTAACAATTTGTTTCTTGTTTTGACTGTCAGATGAAATATCTTGAAGGTGTGTGAGGGTTAATGATTATGACCTCTGTAAAATTACTGTAATCCGAAAACACGCAACAGAGAACTTTTAAGAAACCAGCACTCGAGTGAACGTTGTTTGGTGTTTGCAGACACGCCTGGTGTGACGATATACTACACGGTGAATGGCAGCCGCCCACAGCCTTTTGAACCTCTCAGTTATGAGGGCAAGAACACATACAAGTACAGGGAGCCCTTCAAACTACCCGCGGGAAAACGCACCGTCAAGGCACTCGCACTGTCTGCGTGAGTATCTCATAGATCAATCATTTAAATACATGCTAAAATATTGTCTGCGTGAGTATCACAGTGTAATCAATTAAATACAGGCTAAAATATTGTTTTGTTTGTATACACACACACACACACACACACACACACACACACACACACACACACACACACACACACACACACACACACACACACACACACACACACACACACACACACACACACACACACACACACACACACACACACACACACACACACACACACACACACACACACACACACACACACACACATATTATTAATGTTATTTATTGTTATTTATTGTTATTACTATCATTGCATTGTAGCTGGCATAAGTGTTTTGTTTTAAATTTTATATGTCTAATAATCCTTTTAAAGAATAACATTTTTAATCTGTAAATATATATATATCTAAAATATAATTTATACATAGCATATTTTGTATGGTGTTTATCACAGTGTATCATTACTGTTTATTATTATTATTACTATCATTATTATTTAATCAGTATATGCAGATTTATCATCATAACGCTCAGCTATGTACACACCCGTGAACAGGACAACTGTCCCGGATTTGATGGTGTTAAAATAAAGTTTTATTGCTACTGTAAATTGATACATCACAACACTATATGGTGGTTTCGTCACTACAGATGTACTTTGGTTCATGAACATTTATGTGCATTAGAAGTGTTTTACTCAGTGTCTTGTTGCTCACAGAGATGGCATGAGACAGAGCAACACCGTCACAAAGGTGTTTGATGTTGAGTTTGTGGCGGGTGACACGTCTGCCGTGGAAGACGACGGCCTCAACTTTGTGTCTGAAGTGCGAGCCAGTCACGTGAGTCTCTCCACAGTGTGTACACACAGTGGTGTTGTTTCTGTGTCTTCCAGGTGTGTCATACATGTATGTTTGTTGTCAAGTGTGAATGCATGCGTTGTAGGCTTCTGTGCTACAATATTGTTAAAATAAAACAAACATGCTAAAAAGAATAAAGAGGAGAGCAACTGTTATTAGATTATTCCAGAATTGAGAGACGTGTATAAACATTTTAAAAAGAATGTTGGTTAACAATTCAAGAGGCAAGGAGATTAAAATAAGCTGAAATAGAAAGTTTGATTTAAAGATGGTCAGTAGTTACGAAAAACTAGATGCACACATTTCCATTTTCATTTAAAAGTCATGTACGCTGTAGATGATCTGGAAAATACAGTACAATTTCAGTGAAGAAGGTGTATATTGGAGCCATGCATGCAGTACACATTGATGTTTAGTTGGTCACATGTTTACTTACAACTGCAATGATTACAGCGATGATGATTTTACTCAAACAGGCGGCCAAACGTGAAGTGAAGAAGTTTGCCAGCAATATGGTGACTAGTGACCAGGCGAGGGCTGAGATCGACCGAATGAACCAGAAGGAACAGATGATGCAAGGTGAAGGTCATTTATTGCACTCACTCAAAGGTCAAACTGATAATCAAATTTTTTTTTTAAACTACTCCAAGGGTCCCATACCTAATTTGCTTATAATTGTAACATGGGTTACGTTTTACTTTATATTCTGAGTGTTAGCATAAATAGTGATATCACCAGAAATACAATGATATATGTAACTACATGCTTCAAAAAATATTGTCCTGGTTTTTAGAGCGTTGTTTTCCAAAATGATGTAATTGCAAACCTGAATATGTGTTTGTGGTTTTGTATTTTTATAGTTATACACAAATGCATAAACAGGCACACACACATGTGCATACACACACATACATGTGTACATGTTCATGTGCATGCACACAGGCACACGCACACACATGAACACGCACGCATGCACGCCACACACACACACACACACACACACACACACACACACACACACACACACACACACACACATTTTACATGGAAGTGGGTAATTGGGAACTACCAGCAAAACTGTACAAGTACAGAGTTTTGTTGGTAGAAGGCAGCACCGTTCCATTGTGCAATGAAAGCAAGATCAAGCAGCATGATTTGGACGTGTCGTAATTCTTTGATGCCCTTAGCCTGGTAATGTCGTGATACATGTGCGTGGAGTGTGGTCACAGTCAGGTGTTGTGTTCCAGACATGGTGGACATCGGCAGTGACAAGCGACGACCCCACTCGGGCACGCGCTTCCTCAACAGTAGGCTAGGTGGTGCTTCACGCAAGGCAGGAAGCGACTCAAACTTGGTGGGTCTCTTTTCGTGTCTTCCAATCTCTAAACTTAACCGTGTCAGCAACCACATCCTATGGGAGATGTGCTGTACCAGAATATGTATACTTTGATATGTCTATATAGTATGTACAGTGAAATCCTGCTTATCTAAACACATTAGCCCCCAGGGTATATGTAAATTAGAAGGTCCTCTCTATAATAATAAGAATAATAATTTTTTATTTGTAAAGTGCTGTATATCTCGAAAAAAAATCCGCTCAGAACCGCATAAAATACATTGTAACGCATACATATTTAAAATATTCATAATCAGTTTAAACTGGTACGTATAGACGAAATGTTAAATGATAATATATATATATAATTAAATAAAGATTCTAAAAATCCTAGTTCATAAGCTAAACTTATCAGCAATAAATAGATATAATAAAATATATTAAATAACTTAATAATAAAGTACCAGGGTAAGTAAAAAAATTGCAAAACTATAATTACAGTTAAAATAAATTCATTATAAAATACCCTGCATGTAATTTACAAATGGGGTCTTAAAAAGATGTGTATTTAAGTTGGAATTAAAAAGTTCAAGTGAATCTATTAGGTGCAGACTGTCCGGTAGATGGTTCCACCATAGCGTTCTAAATTGCGGTCTGGTACTCTCAGGAGACGGCTAAATCATGCACATGGCGTACTAAACTACCTGGTAGCAAGTGTTCTCTTGGACAGTCCAGTCGAGGTGCCAAGGTTTCTGGATTGTAGGGATGTGGAGTTTAAACTGGGAAAGTGTGAATAGTCACAGCATAAAGACAAGATAATTGTTGCTGTCAAATACATCTATGGACTGTGACAGTGACATGTGTCTTGTTGCTCCCGCAGGCCAATGGCTTGATGACAGATGACAGTTCACACATTAATCGACTGGTTCGTACTGCCAAGTGGTCCCCGCCCGACACAGCTACTCAGGCCATGAGACTGCAGCGCGAAACTGACTTCCTCAAGTACGTCTTTGTTCTGTTGGAAATTAATTTGATATTAATCAGTAATTTTTGCCTATCTTATTTGATTGATTCATCACTAGTTTTATGCCCATTGTAAGGGGTGTACTTTATGGTTTCATCACTAGTTTTATGCATATTGTATGTATTTTATTGTTTCATCAGTAGTTTTAGGCTCATTGTAAGTGATATATTTTATAGTTTCATCACTGGTTTTATGCATATTGTAAGTGATATATGTTATGGTTTCATCACTAGTTTTATGCCTATTGTATGTGATATATTTTATTATTTAATCACTAGTTTTAGGCCTATTCTAAAGATGTATTTTATGGTTTTATTAGTAGTTTTAGGCCCATTGTATGTGACATATTTTATGGTTTCATCATCTGTTTTGTCTATCTTGTGTGATGTCATGCATGATATGTTATGTTATGGTTCCCCCCAGATGCATCTACTGCTTTGCCCCGCGGCCGGCCGACCCGTACGCCCGCTTCTGTAGTGAGTGTGGCAGCCCTGTTGCTGCCATACCCCAGAGTCGCCTCCCTCCGCCAGAGCCAGGCCAGGTACGCCCAGTTCCCACACCATCTCATGTCTGTATTAATATTTGTCAATGGATTTTATTTAACCCAAAACAATTGTGATAATAGATTGATTTTAATGTGTAATTTTATGTTTAAATACGTTGTTGAGTCGTACTTTGGGGTAACTAATGACGTGTCTGGTGGCCTGACTGTTGAATGTACCTGACATGTTATCAGAAAACATCATATATTTATGATCCTGTATAAATCCATGTAGCATGGAAAAAAAAAATCAAGGCAACGCAACCCAATCTCCAGCTGTGTGTACCGGAATATTGTTTTTCTCATAGTTATCTAAAGAAAGTGTTGGTGACAGCTTTACATAGACACTCCAGTGATTGTCATGAAATTACGACAAATCTCTTTCTGTGGGAAAATCTTGTCTGTCTGCCCAGAAACTTGAGATCTAGATAACACAGATGTCATTCTAAGACGTGTTGTCACCATGTGTACTGTTACACAGATGTCATTCTAAGACGTGTTGTCACCATGTGTTACACAGATGGGGACATGTGTGCACTGTAAGTCACTGGTGCCATTCAACACTGCGACATGTCTCGTGTGTGAGGCACCGATGCCTCCCCAGAACCAGCCCCAGGCCAGTCTGAGACTCGCGGCCAAGCGCGTGTGTACAACATGTGGCACGGGCAACCCCCCGGACATGCACACCTGCCTCACCTGTGACGCTATACTGCCGGCCATCCTCAACGTATGTCCTCAAGTCTCACTCAATGATGTTATTTTACTGGTGGTGTCTGTAAACTAATTATGGTTTATTTAAAGTTTACTGTTGTACCTGTTTGAGAAATGGTGTATGTTATTATGTATTTAACAAGATTTAACAAGATTTAACAAGATTGCCACCTAGAGAATCAACTCTAGATGGCAGGTGGACAAGGAAGCCCTTTGGCTTATCGAGAGTCCAACCTATCTAACTAAATGTACCCAGCCCTTCTTAGGTACATGTCAATTTTATTTTAAAACATATTAACACTACTAGCACCTACACAATCAGCCGATAATCTGTTCCATTCATTTACTGTTCTTTGTGAAAATGAAAATTTTCTAATATCTAGTCTACACTGCTTCTTTGCTAATGTAATTCCATGTCCTCTAGTCCTTCTCTCTTCCTTAACAGAGAAAAACATATTTCTGTCAATATTTTCATACCCATTCAATATTTTAAAAACTTCTGATCTTCACTCCCAGTACTCTGTTGAGATTTCCACTGTATACGCCCATGGTTAAAATCCCCCATAATTATACAGTCCCGTTTACTGACTTCCTTTATAGCGTTTTGTATTTTCTCATTCTCATCTGTGCTTATGTTTGGACTTCGATAAACTAACCCAACAGTTAATGTTGAGTTTCCTGTAACTATGTTACACCACACAGCTTCTTCACATTCTGCTTGTTTTTATTGATATGTTGATGCTTTTCTCTTTGTCTCTAACATCATGGGTGATGCACCCATCTACATTTACCGATTTGTATTCTTTATATTCTCAAAATATCAACATATTAAATAAAAATGAAATTAATCTCACATCAGATGTAGGGTCAGTGGACTTTGATATCATGCATCTATGCCTGTGATTTAAGATTCAAAGTAAAAGTGTTTATTAAAACAATTCAAAAATATTAACTGTACAAATAAGTACAAATAAGATCAAACATTAGTGCATAGCTTGAAGGGAGAAACATTGAATGATGTCTCAGAACTTAAAAATGTCAGATGTCTCAAAACATAAAAATCTTAAATCAGTTATCAGTTAACCATCTTCTGATGTGCTGTCTACCCTCAGCTCTACGAGAGTCCAGGTAGTGGTTGGCAGGTGAACTGTAATTGTTCTTATGTGTACATAGTGCAGCTAACCCAGAACGCAGAAATAAACAGATACACATTTAATATGACAAGTACTTTTTCTATGAATGGTGTTATTTAGTGTAGTGATCTGCCAGAAATATGGATGATATTAGTGAAACATCCATCGTGAATGGGTTATCTAAAGATTTATTAGCTGTTAATCATCTAGTAGTTGATGTCTATAAATGGTATTACTTGTGCAGTGTGTAGCGAGTGATATGCCTGTTTCAGCAACAGTCCCCCGGCCAAGGCCAGTCCTACCCTGGCGCACGACCCACCTCAGTACCGCGGGAAGACAGCCGCTTACTGACATGCACCAAGTGTGGACGTGTCAACAATCCTGACGCCAGGTTCTGTGACTGGTGTGGAGCGAAGGTAAGACACCTTCTAGCTGGCCTTGCCACACATCTCTGGTGTCATTTATCATTGACACTGGCCCTTGCGTGGAAAGATCCTGCCTTTTGTCTGCCTCAAGCAAATGATTTATGGATATTATTTGATGGTTGCTTTATAACAAACACTATTTGTTGGCATTCTAGTGGCTGGACTCTAGTAGCTTTTGTTTGCCTTCAAGAACCACATGGTTGTTGGTACTTGACCCGGTCTGCACAAGTCACTCAGGTGTGTTTATCTCCTGCATCAAGCGTTTGATCAATATTTCTATTGTGATGCATATAATAGAACATGCCGTGTCTTTGGCGTGACGACTGCAGCAAGTGGACTGATAGATGGTGCGGGCTACATCACGAACGGGATATGCTAATTGAAGACGTTGGCTTGACTACGGTTCAGGCTGAATGAAGCTACTCAATCATTGTCTAAAATTAGTGTCTGCCCATTGCTGTACTTAAAGAATATGTTGATCTTGTTAGCTAGAACGCTATGGTCCTGCGGGCATGCATAGACTATTACCTCATATAGAACCTGCTACATTAAACCCACATGTAGATAATACCAACCTGTACATGCCCTTGCCTACATGGTACATCACGTAGACATATCATCCAGTTGAGTAGTATTGCAGAATTTTGCTTATCGAGTGCCCCACAGTTTTTTATTTATATGTAAAGACATGTTTGGTTAGAGTGTAGTACATTCTATAACAAATTATTACCAACTACCTGGTAGCTGAATTGCCTTGCCCTGCTTGCGAAAAAGACGTTTTCAGATATAGCCACATCTCATCTATGCTAGTGGGTATATATAAATTCAAATATTGGAGGCCCCACCACTTTCTCATGCACTTGAATCTAGTATTGGTCACATAATAATAACATGTGATAATAAAAAGTGCTGCATATTAGTTTCCTTGTTTTATTGACTCTACATAATGTGAAACTTTGTTGCATTTGATTAGAGTCTGCCAAAGGTAATCATCTGTTTTGCCTCACGCATGCGTGGTGTTTGTTTCTCTGGTCACATTGTGGCTCTATGTTGTGTCTGTCAGTCAGTCTTACTCTACAGAAATGTTGCACCAATCAAAATTGTTATATCCTCATCAGCTTCACTGCTACATTGTGTTGCTTTTCCTGTTGACAACACTGTCATAACATGGTTGAAAAAGAAAGCTGCCACAAGAAATAAGAACTTAAGTAGTTGCATGCAAATATCATCACCACTTTAAAGAAATGTCATTCACTGCTACCGTATACATGCAGGAGTTATTTAAATATGTTTGGTTGTGTGGCTGGTTGGCCTTTTCATTGTTGCATGTTATTCCGTCTAAAATACAGATTGTCTGTCTGACTAAACATTGTTGTCCACGCATGTAGTTGGTTTGCACATGGCTGGTTTTGACAAATGAATGCTGAGCATGCAAAACTGGTGCACCCAGGACTGAATACTTGTTTGCTGCTTGGCTGGGCCTCTTGCTGTGTGACTGACACGACAAATATAGCTGGTTTAAACTGAGCTATCTTTGAATGCATCCAACAATGATAGTTAAATATAATATATTAACATAATAATATACACATTACCTAGGTTTACTTCGCTTCTCATATGAGAAAATGCAGAGAAAAGCTTTCCTCTGAAACATAAATAACATGTTATTATTTTATTGATGGTTATTATTACTACTATTATTTTATGACAATAATTAAATCAGTGTAAATGTTAGGTTTTCTCCCTCGTGGTATAGGGCCCCAGACTTTCAGGGATTAACGTGATGATTCTGAAGAAAAGTAACGCCTTTAAATTTTGGAAATTCCCCTTTTGTTAATACCAATAAAATGTGTACTACACATTAGATGTTAGTTCATCATTCGTAACATTGCGCCTAATTTTTCCTGCAATTGTTCCGTGGTCATGTTGACCTCTGATCAAGTGGGGACATTTACCTAATTTTTTAAACTTGAAGTCATATAAAATGTGATTTCCTAGTACTCCATGGGTATGTAGACTCACTATCCAGAAGGTGATCATATTACTAGTGATAACCACAGGAGCACAAGTGGGTGATTCACCTTGCATGTGTTGTCCCTGTTGCAGCCGACGTCTCCGTCCACCAACGTTGTGTGTGGCAAGTGTCACGCCAACAACCAGCCCTACGCCAGGTTCTGTGCCTCCTGCAGCACCGTCCTCACCCCCCCACCCCGCGCCGACGCCAGGTGACCACCGGGGCTCCTCTCTGTTGCTTCTGTAGTTCAGTGCACCGTATTTGTTTTGTATTTATTTTAAATATGTTTCTTTGACTTGACAATGATAAAATAGTGGCACTGGTGATGTTTAACTGTTTCTTCCAGTGCCACTCACTGAGTAGAAACACAAATGTTGACATTTCTTTGTAAAGTAATAGTGACATTACTTAAAATAAAGTTTAATTTAGTTGGCATGGCCCATGTCAATGTCAGTTGACTATAAATTATTTATTCATCCACATTGTGGACAATTATGATGTTGTCACTGGTTCCGTGGTGACAGGGAAGTCATTAGAGTAAATGATGGATCTGACACGGTATGCATAGATTGATGTCAGACATTGCTGAAAGGGGGTGTATGTTAATTAGGGCATGCATACTTACTAGAATGAATATTTTTCTATTTTCTGAAGTGTTATAAAGACTTGAGATTTTGATCATTGCAGGATTCCGTCAATATTAGCACCAGGTATTAATGTGTTTTGTCTGTTCTGTTTTCTTCCAGAAATGGCTTTGCTACAGGCATCAATGGACAGGTCAGATTTCATTTTCACTTTGTTTAGCCAACAATTTAATAGTGCAGTGTAGTTTATACGTAGACCAATACAAAGTATGCATATATCCATGTAATGTATGAAATTATAAAATGTGTGTTATACCAAATTAACTGCTTGTCAATGTGTTATGTGTTAACTTCTGAGTAACATTAACGGTGGATGGCCCACCAAACCTGTGGGCTAGTTTGCTCAGAGGGTTGGATGTGAGTTGGTTTAAAGGATTGACTGATGTGTTACAGCACCTATAACAGATGCTTCTGATTGACTGATGTGTTACAGCACCTATAACAGATGCTTCTGATTGACTGATGTGTTACAGCACCTATAACAGATGCTTCTGATTGACTGATGTGTTACAGCACCTATAACAGATGCTTCTGATTGACTGACGTGTTACAGCACCTATAACAGATGCTTCTGGTGCATGATCTGTAACAAAATGATAACCCAAAACAGTTATCCATGCTCTGTCTTTTCGTTATTGTTACCTGTGTATGTAAACTTCCCTAACACATCATTATATCATTGTATGTGTGTGATTCCTCCACCAGGGTTTATCTGGCTCGGCCCGGTGGCTGCCTGTGTCCATGCCGACGGGCGTGACCCGGTGTGAGATGGCGACCCAGACGTGTGGTCTGTTCTACCCGTCGGAGCGAGACATCCTGAGGAAACAGAAGGATGATGAGGAGAAGATGGCTGTGGAGAAACAGATGCGCGACAGACACCCTCTCATGACAGCTGTCAGCCCTGGGCGGGGTACGTCACCCCACCCCATCCATGCCTGTTTACATCCACTCCATCCATGCCCATCCAATCTGCGCATGCCCATCCATGCCTAATATCTGTCCGTTATTACTCAGCTTGTTCATTCGCTCTGTCCAAGCCAATCCTTGCCCATTCTGTCCAGCCATGCCCATCCACTCTTGCAATCTCACAAGGCTATTCCAAAAGCCCTACTAGAATTATATCCATGTTTCTTTTTACCTAATTGATCCAGTTCAGTGTTGTCTGGCCTAAATGTACTTACAACTAGAATTATGTCCATGTTCCCTTTTACCTAACTGATCTGGTCAGGCCTAATTGTACTTACAACATTATGGGGAAAATATGTCATCTATCTAAATCCTAGCACAAAGAAAAACCTTAACTAACTACTCTAACCCTCTAGCTGTCAGAATAAAAAAAAAATTGATTTTCATACTGAGCTGAAAAAAGTGTGGATATCTTTACAGCCACAAAATATTGTAAAATGCCCACAGAAAACATAAATATTCTGAAACATGTATTAATGAAGAAATGCTTTCAACTGCAGTAAATTGTTAATGCGAGATATACAATCAGAATGCTACATTATAATGTATGATTTTCTAATAGAAAACATGAACTATATGAGCACCATCATTACATTTTGTGTACATTACATTTATCCATAAAATAGGAATTTGTATAGATTATAATTATTATGATTATGTAAATTATATAACACACATCACTATGTTCCAATTTCAGGCTACTGGCGCAAACAGATGGACCACATATGTGCACATTTGAAGGCACATGCACAGAACAATGCAGAGTTCCGCGCCCTCATTGGAGAGCCACGGATGGGGAAGGTGAGAGACTGGGTCCTGGTGACACAGGCCAGACACAAGACCTGGGTCCTGGTGACACAGGCCGGACACACGACCTGGGTCCTGGTGACACAGGCCGGACACACGACCTGTGTCCTGGTGACACAGGCTGGACACACGACCTGTGTCCTGGTGACACAGGCCGGACACACAACCTATGTCCTGGTGACACAGGCCGGACACACGACCTGTGTCCTGGTGACACAGGCCGGACACACGACCTGTGACCTGGTGACACAGGCTGGACACACGACCTGTGTCCTGGTGACACAGGCTGGACACACGATCTGTGTCCTGGTGACACAGTCTGGACACACGACCTGTGTCCTGGTGACACAGGCCGGACACACGACCTGTGTCCTGGTGACACAGGCTGGACACACGACCTGTGTCCTGGTGACACAGGCTGGACACACGACCTGTGTCCTGGTGACACAGGCTGGACACACGACCTGTGACCTGGTGACACAGGCTGGACACACGACCTGTGTCCTGGTGACACAGGCTGGACACACGACCTGTGTCCTGGTGACACAGGCCGGACACACAACCTATGTCCTGGTGACACAGGCCGGACACACGACCTGTGTCCTGGTGACACAGGCCGGACACACGACCTGTGACCTGGTGACACAGGCTGGACACACGACCTGTGTCATGGTGACACAGGCTGGACACACGACCTGTGTCCTGGTGACACAGGCCGGACACACGACCTGTGTCCTGGTGACACAGGCCGGACACACGACCTGGGTCCTGGTGACACAGGCTGGACACACGACCTGTGTCCTGGTGACACAGGCTGGACAAACGACCTGTGTCCTGGTGACACAGGCCGGACACACGACCTGTGTCCTGGTGACACAGGCTGGACACACGACCTGTGTCCTGGTGACACAGGCTGGACACACGACCTGGTTCCTGGTGACACAGGCTGGACAAACGACCTGGGCCCTGGTGACACAGGCCGGACACATGACCTGCATGGCTGAATACTTCCCAAATAAGTAGTTGGTGTAGAAATAAAACATCTGGGGGAATAATAGTGGAATTATTTCTCCTCAATACTAGCCACTGCTCTGGATGATAACTTACATTTTGCAAAGCAAGTACCTTTTTGTATAAGAATGTTATCGATCTAATACCAGCTATAGAACTTTCTATTTTACTGCTATGTATGAATTTGCCCTGAATAGGGCCAATATTATATAACGTTTCCTTTTAGGGATCTAATTATTATAGTAGGTATTAGATTCTAATACCTACTATACATACAATATACCTTATACAAAAGTTATAGCAGTTGTAAAATAACTTTTTCATACAGTTAATACAAAAATCAAAACACCATTTAAAGTATTTTTATGTATTTCGTTTTTACTATTCAAATTTGTTTACTATTGTATTTTCTAGTTCAGTTTTTTAAATTAAAAGGGGGCTCTCATGTTAGCAACATGTCTTAATGTGAGTCTCCTTGACCTTTACATAATTATTTATTATGTTAAATATATTAATATGTACATTTGTGGTCAAAAATAAATAAATCTGTCTCACTGCTATAATGGATGATATCATTTCAGATTCTGACGACGGCAGTACATGAGGATGGTTACGAACTGAGTCTGACGGTGAACTTTGCCCTACGGGGCAGCAATGATCCATTTGTGGGGCAGAAGACGGGCCTAAGCCACGCGGACTTCCTGAGTACCTACACACAGGGACGCAAGGCCAGCATCAGTAGCTTCACCAGTCACGACAGTCTCGGTACGTGGTGGTCTCAACAGTCTCCACAGATTCCATCAGATGGACTTGACATCTCTTACTCTCATTCCTTTGGGAATATGTGAGGTACATGGAGATGAAGTTCCTTGAAACGTGATAAATATCGTTTTGAATTTGGTATAGTAATTTCTGAAGAAAGGCTTCTGGTTTGTCACATTGTGTCAGTGATAGTGACGCGTCATTGACATAGTTGTTGTGTGTTTAGTGTCAGTGATTGTGACGCGTCGTTGACACAGTTGTGTGTTAGTGATTGTGACGCATCATTGACACAGTTGTTGTGTGTTTAGTGTCAGTGATTGTGATGTGTCATTGACACCGTTGTTGTGTGTTTAGTGTCAGTGATTGTGATGCGTCGTTGACACCGTTGTTGTGTGTTTAGTGTTAGTGATTGTGATGCGTCATTGACACCATTGTTGTGTGTTTAGTGTTAGTGATTGTGATGCGTCATTGACACCGTTGTTGTGTGTTTAGTGTCAGTGATTGTGATGCGTCGTTGACACAGTTGTTGTGTGTTTAGTGTTAGTGATTGTGATGCGTCGTTGATACCGTTGTTGTGTGTTTAGTGTCAGTGATTGTGATGCGTCATTGACACCATTGTTGTGTGTTTAGTGTTAGTGATTGTGATGCGTCGTTGACACCGGTGTTGTGTGTTTAGTGTCAGTGATTGTGATGCGTCGTTGACACAGTTCATTGACACAGTTGTTGTGTGTTTAGTGTCAGTGATTGTGACGCGTCGTTTGACACAGTTGTTGTGTGTTTAGTGTCAGTGATTGTGACGCGTCGTTGGCACAGTTGTTGTGTGTTTAGTGTCGGTAATTGTGACGCGTCGCTGACACAATTGTTGTGTGTTTAGTGTTAGTGATTGTGACGCGTTGTTGACACAGTTGTTGTGTGTTTAGTGTCAGTGATTGTGACGCATCGTTGACACAGTTGTTGTGTGTTTAGTGTCAGTGATTGTGACGTGTCGTTGACACAGTTGTTTTGTGTTTAGTGTCAGTGATTGTGACGCGTCGTTGACACAGTTGTTTTGTGTTTAGTGTCAGTGATTGTGACGCGTCGTTTGACACAGTTGTTGTGTGTTTAGTGTCAGTGATTGTGACGCGTCGTTGGCACAGTTGTTGTGTGTTTAGTGTCGGTAATTGTGACGCGTCGCTGACACAGTTGTTGTGTGTTTAGTGTTAGTGATTGTGACGCGTTGTTAACACAGTTGTTGTGTGTTTAGTGTCAGTGATTGTGACGCGTCGTTGACGCAGTTGTTGTGTGTCTAGTGTCAGTGATTGTGACGCGTCGTTGACACAGTTGTTTAGTGTCAGTGATTGTGATGCGTCGTTTGACACAGTTGTTGTGTGTGTAGTGTCAGTGATTGTGACGCGTCGTTGACACAGTTGTTGTGTGTTTAGTGTCAGTGATTCTGACGCGTCGTTGGCACAGTTGTGTGTTTAGTGTCGGTAATTGTGACGCGTCGTTGACACAGTTGTTGTGTGTTTAGTGTCAGTGATTGTGATGCATCGTTGACACAGTTGTTGTGTGTTTAGTGTCAGTGATTGTGACGCCTTGTTGACACAGTTGTTGTGTGTTTAGTGTCAGTGATTGTGACGCCTTGTTGACACAGTTGTTGTGTGTTTAGTGTCAGTGATTGTGACGTGTCGTTGACACAGTTGTTGTGTGTTTAGTGTCAGTGATTGTGACGTGTCGTTGACACAGTTGTTGAGTGTTCAGTGTTAGTGATTGTGACGCGTTGTTGACACAGTTGTTGTGTGTTTAGTGTCAGTGATTGTGACGCCTTGTTGACACAGTTGTTGTGTGTTTAGTGTCAGTGATTGTGACGCCTTGTTGACACAGTTGTTGTGTGTTTAGTGTCAGTGATTGTGACGTGTCGTTGACACAGTTGTTGAGTGTTTAGTGTTAGTGATTGTGACGTGTTGTTGACACAGTTGTTGTGTGTTTAGTGTCAGTGATTGTGACGCGTTGTTGACACAGTTGTTGTGTGTTTAGTGAGTGGAGACAGCACAGTCCGAAGCACAAGTCGACGCAACAAACACCGCACTGGCAGACGCATCAAGAAGAAGGTCGTGAAGGATACAAAGCTAAATGTGAGTACGACACTAGCCTGTCTATATTTGTAGTCACTGTGACTGGCCTATCCATCATGTGGCTTGTTGCCTCGCTAAACCATGGTCAAGTTATAAAAACATTTCTACTGAATACATGGTGCATTTGGGCATATCGTCACATTTTATTACAATACAGCCACAAAAGTTTTAATATATGACAAAACGTAAGATAAAGTTTTAAAGTGACAACTGTATGCTGGAATGTTTGATTTAAGAGATGTCATGTAGCAATAGTTACGTAATTCAAGTATATAACCGTTGTCAGCATTGTTGGCAAAGGTGAAGCTTCACAAAGGTCAGATGCAAATTTTGTATTGCAACATATGCCAAATGTGACATGCAGGATACAGCAATTGACTGTGAATACAGGAATATCTCCTTTCCTTCAGACAGAGATCATGGCTATAATAGAACGATTAAAATATTATTTTCATTTAGATGCCTTGCAGTTTCAAAACAATTATAAACACTAAGTGGCAAATAAAACTACCAAATTCTCCAGATTGCATATACACAGATGCAGCAGACAGTTTCCTAAATATTTGTTCAAGACTTCTGCTAATCATAAATCTGAGTATGGGTTTGCAATGCAAGTTAAATACACAAAATGTCCATAAATGATTGATGGACAATTTACATTAGCTCAAAACAATTGTAGAAAACACATTGATTTGTATATATTTTCCTGACATCCAACACACACACCTATTACAATTAGTTAGATGCTATGTAAAATTGGTCTGTTTTAAGTCAAACATAGGATCTGCATAACTTATTTATAAATATATGTTGTTTCCCTACAGGGTCGTAGTCTTTGTATTGTCTCTGTGGTGCAGGAGGAAGACAGGAAGTTGCTGCGGGAAGTGGGGAAGCAGGGAGAGGGGCAGTCAGAGGAGGTGCAGACGCTCATTGACGAGGTGAGTTACCTTTGTGGGAGGACAGCTGTCTGTGACATGACACAGCACATCAATCTTTTTGTTTACTTTCTGACCTAACCACGAAAATGACTTCTTACAGCCACCAAACTTATCCTCACATATATTATGCACATAAAACTACATACACATACTAGGTTACAAAATAAAATCATTTACATTCCTGTAAAGAATAAAATTAAGAAAACAAACTCGTACAAACCTCTTCATGATCTACGGTGGCTATGCAGAGCTCGGCACTTGCAGTAACATTGGTAATTTATTGCAGGCATCGCAATATAAATGACCTTCACAAATTCTAGTTTTATGCTAACCCTATAATAACTGTAACCCTAACTAAGCCTAAGCTAACTTCAACTAATACTAAACTTACCCGAAACCGTAACCTTAAATCTTAACCTGACACTGTAAACAAGACCCATCGACAAAAACTGATATTATGGTAAGTAGCCGCCACTGACAGCGATGAGTTTGCTTTTGTGAAGTGTATTCGTTTAAGTAATGTTAGTGATTTTATTTTGTACTGTACACGTGGAATCCTGTTCTGTCTTGTCTTTCACCAATGGCGCATTCTCTTGCAGGGTGCAAACCCTAACTGTGTAAACAGGGACAGTGTTCCCGTGCTACACGTTGCTGTGAGGAACAAGCATTCTGAAGTCATCCCAGTGCTAGTGCAGGCTGGAGCATCTGTCAACAAGAAGGGACCCAGGTAGGTGCTTCTAACATCTCATGTATACTCTTACTATTGTTACAGAATTATAATTGTAATTGTGCAATATATCCTTGATTGTGGATATATTATGTCATAGTCATGTTCCATTTTGTTGGCATGGAGATACACCTGTAGTTGAACTGGCCTGAGGCTGCAAACTGCCCAGAGGCCACAATTGAGGCAATACAAATATGATCAGTTGATACAATTGTTGTTGACAGTTTTATGTACACTATTACAAATATCAGATTCAGAGTTATACGTTTATTGCTAAGTAGCATTGCATTAAACATGTTTTTTGTTTGTTTAAAGAAGTCAAAAATGTTGTCGCATAAAAGGACTCGCTTGTTAAATAATTGTACGTACACTTCATGAATGTGCTGTTGAACTGACTCAATAATATATAAAACAGTATGTCATAAACTAACATTCTTGATACATATGGCCAATACGGATGAATTTGTCATAATATGGGTGGTTCTTTGTCCACAAAGGTTCTAACTAAGCATAATGCACAATACAGACAGGAAAGTTACACTGTTATTAACTGGTTATTTGTCATATCAGACCAACACATTACACAGTCAGTTTATACATATCTGTGTGTGTATTTCTAAAGTCTATGTTGTTAGCTTGTTTCCATTTTAGAAAGTAAAACTGGTATTAGTTAGTAACTATTACTGTACTTTTTTTACACACGCACACACGCATGCACGCACGCACGCACGCACGCACACACACACACTGGTGCGCACTGTTCATGTGCATGTGTGGACTGGGGTATCTGGCTGAAAAAGTGACTATAGCCTAATGAGTGGAAATGCTGGCCCAGTCAGTACTCACCAGTGACGGCATGTGTTGTACAGTGGAGGGAACACAGCCCTACACGAGGCCGTCGCCCTGGGCGCTGGAGGTCAGGAGGTCATTGACACCCTCCTCAGGTACGTCTCACATCAAGTCCCAAGTCCATTGTTTTACTGTTGTCAGTCCACCTTTACAGTCGTAAATCCAGCTAAGTACTTGTATGTACCGTAAATCCTGTATTACTAGCCGCGGCTACTATTACAGTAGTGTGTAGCCGAAATGAGGACGAAAACGCAAAAGTTGGGGTGCGGCTTTAAATACAGTAATTTGCCGACACCAATTGACATTTGGGTCACAGAATTGTCAGTATAAACGTGAAAAACTTACCGAAGAAACGAAGCCGGTTTTATAAATAATACATTGTATTACAATTGCCACTTGTGCAGAACAAATGATATGACACAATTAATAAAATCCCATGTCCATAAAATGTTCAGATACAACGATCAGAATGTGAAAACATGTCATAGTTAAACTCCACAAAGGTCCCTTTCATCGTCGCCGTCAAAGAATGCCTTGGCTAGGTTGGGGAAGGGAACGGCACGGCGGCGCCATTTCAATTATCTATAAGCATAACGTTGGCAACATCGTTGACCGTTGCCGTGAGTCCGCGTACACCAGACGATCATCGTCAAATATGATGAAATAAGTCCTTTCACAGTTAATATAATCCTTTGTCATCACTATAAAATGTTCAGATACAACGATCAGAATGTGAAAACATGTCATAGTTAAACTCCACAAAAGTCCCTTTCATCGTCGCCGTCAAAAAATGCCTTGGCTAGATTGGGAACGGCACGGCGGCGCCATTTCACGTATCCATTTCAACGTTGGCAACATCGTTGACCGTTGCCGTGGGTCCGTGGGTCCGCGTGCACCACTCAAACATGATGAAATAAGTCCTTTCACAGTTAATATAATCCTTTGTCATCACTATTGTAGTATTGTCGCTGTCAAAGAACTCTGTCGCGAATGGCATGACGGTGGCATTCAGATTTCAGTACGCGTGTAGTGTATCCGTGTCTGAGTCGTTGCCGCTACCGCTGCCCCAAGCGCCGGCAAATAAATATTATGTCATCGTCCTTTGTTGGCATCAATCCCACGCCGTCTGTTTTGTTCTGACACTAGTTTTAATCTCAGTTCAAAGAACAATGTTCACACGTTTACAAAAGCCAGGCTTCATGCTGATTGTCAAAATAACACCACACTCTACCAGGCTTCCCAGTCACTGACGACCGAGTTAATTGCATTTGCTTTCTGGGTCAAGATACAATGTCGTAACGACTTCCTGTGCCTGGGCAAACACAGGTGGCTGGCAGCCTAATTAAGGGACGACTGTCTGAGAAACTTGTGTTACGTCAGTTCCCACGCTGGCGGCCGACTCAACTTATTACATTGTATGATAGCCGGCAAGGAAGTGTCTTTGAAGTATACACAGGCCTGGTTGAGGACGGGTACCGTAGCGTAACTGTTATAGGCGCCAACCTTATGCATGGTTCTACATAAAATCCAATAAAACCAAAACTTCTTAACGTATTTTAATAGTTTTAGCACCAATGAATAGCTGAAATGTGTGGCTACATTTTATTTGTTGGGTGTATGGACATTCTGCCGCCCAATTATATTCTGATAGCATGGTGAAATTCTTGTTATTGTTTTCCTGTTTTTGTCCAAATCCACGTAGCAATATTCCGATTAAAATACATACTGTGTCGTAATTATAAATGCATTACAATAATGAGTCTTTCAGTTATTCATTTATGATCATTATTAGTAAAGTTATAACATTTATGAAACACATTAAAATGATTCCAAATTGCGTGCGCTACGGCAGTATGTCGCGCGTAATTAATGGTCTTGGCTCAAAGTCGGGGTGCGGCTTTAATTAAGGGTTTTGCCGATACCAAACAGCGCGGAAGAAATTCGGGATTTAGGTCAAAAATCGGGGTGCGGCTTTAATTAGGGGTGCGGCTAGTAATACAGGATTTACGGTAATTGTTTACAGTTTACATTTTTTTCCCCCCTTTCCATGATGATATCCTCATTTGATCGTAAAGTTAATTATGTTTGCTATGGTGAGATTTCGATAACTTTACGATTATATCCCGTGAAACTTGTTTGTAACCCAACTACTGACACACAAGAGGATAAAATAGAAATGGCCTAATAAATGTAAGGCATCATTAATGTGGAAATGAAATTGTTCACAGTTATCACATCGACCATTGGAATGTGCTGCTGTAAGTTGTAGCAATTAGACATACATTCAAATATTACATAATGATTATTAGTAAAACATTTATAATAATATAAACAATATGCAAAACGTCTGCATGAACTTGCTCTGGCAGCATAATGACACTATCTCCATGGTTACAGCTGTGGAGCCAACCCACAGCAGAAGAACAACAAGGGGGAGTCCGCGTACGACCTTGCTGTCAAGTCTGGGTATGGGAGCATAGCAAACAGCTTCACGACCAGTCTCGGCCACGCGGCTCTCAGCAAGATGATCAAGCCGCGCACCACACACAGCATTGAGTCCTTCTAACGCGAGAACCGCCCGACTGGACCGACTGTGGAGAGAGAGGGCTTGTGATAGGGACAGTGTCTGTAGTGTTTTAAACCATTACTCTTCTCCGTCCGTTTTTATTTATGAACAGCCTTAGATCCATTTCCGTCCATTTTTGTTGGTGATGAACTTTAGTTTTACATTGGATATATGTGGCTTACTTTGTGTATTTGCTACAAGATAATCACCTATGTATTACAATTGCCGCTATTTTTGTAAGAAATTCACCTATTTTGGAGCATTGTTTGTGAAACGTACGTTGTACGTTTCACAAAGTATGCCCCAAAGTAGGTGAATTTCTTACAAAATAACAAAATCTTGTATATGTCATAATTGCTGCTCTTTTATCTGATTAACTTCAACATATATACTACTGTTATATACACATTATTATGGTTCGTTCTTCTTAGCCTTATAATGGCAGTTTTGTGTTATAGTAACTATGAAACTACAAATATAGCATACGACAAACATAAGTAACCTGCAACGATATTTATATCTGTATTACACATACACACATATATATAAACATATATATATATGTATGTATATATATATACACATATATACAATATATATATACATATATATATATATATATATATACTGTTAGATAGAGGGAGCGAGAATGAGTGAGAGAGAGTGAGAGAGATAGTTAGAGAAAGACAGGAGTAAATAAAAAGGGAACATGTCGTGTTCGACTTATGTATACTGTCAGCTATATTTTATTGTCTGATGATGTGGTTGTTAGCTGTCTTTCTTTAAAAATCATCTTAGTAAGTTAATCACATCACATATTATTGTTACATATAACATGTCTATTTTTGCAGTGATGTAGTTTAGCAGCAGTGTTACTTACCTCTGTAAGAAATGTGGTAGGTCAGAGATCATAACTTGCAGGCATTGCTTAGATGTGGACAAGGTTAGCGAAGTGTGACCAGTTGGCATTGCTTAGATGTGGGCAAGGTTAATGGAGTATGACCTGTTGCCATTGCTTAGATGTGGGCAAGGTCAATGAAGCTTGACCTGCTGGCAGTGCTTGGATGTGGGCAAGGTCAGTGAAGCTTGACCTGTTGGCATTGCTTAGATGTGGGCAAGGTCAATGAAGCGTGACCTGTTGCCATTGCTTAGATGTGGGCAAGGTCAATGAAGCGTGACCTGTTGGCATTGCTTAGATGTGGACAAGGTCAATGAAGCGTGACCTGTTGGTATGGCATAAAATCTAATTGCTGTGATGTCACCAAGGAAGTCTACTAATGCTGGCTCTCTCTGTATTTAGTCGCCTATTTACCCAACAGGACCATGGTGGAATACTTAGAAATATATGATACTTTGCTGCCATATATACTACAGGAATATTGTATTTGGGGCATCAGTAACATAATTTATACATTAACGAGTATACAGAACCATCACAGTGGTCATCTAGCAAATCTGTTTCTGTTTGCTTTTTATAGCTGTTTTTTAACGAAACGTGTGGTTTATATATATAACGTAACTTCCGGTATCTTGATTATTTTGCTGGGATTTTGTAAGACAGCACAACCAATGAACTGAACTGTGGCCCGTCCATACAGTCAACCATGATGAGTTGTCAGACATTGTTAAAAGCACATGTTATAGACACCCTCACTTGTGTATTTATCGTTGTGGTTGGCCAGAAATGTTCAACATAGGATTATGGTAGCACAAAACCACACGGTGGTTGCATGGTATTACGTCACATGATTTGCACAATCATTCTGCGCAGACGCCTATTAGTTGAACTAATGGTGAGATTACATCATATGTAACAAACACTTTGAACTGTGATACAGTATTTGCACTTGAATCATTGCATTTCTGTGCCAAGTACCTGATGTAGGTCGTACCATGTTAATAGATACTCTCATAGGTACTTTATATATACATATATATATATATTGTTGATTCTTGCCTCTTGGGCTAATTATTTGCTGAATTGAGCTCGACTGGTTTTTATGTGGAACTGCCTTTTGACCAATGAGGTTGTATGAATAAATATGTTAAATATGTAGTTGCTATTCATCCGACCGTTTTTGTTAATTGATTTTCTTGTAAGTTAAGATATTAAAGTAAGTTTGTGTACTGTGATGTCTTGACATGACAGGTCAAAGTACTTCACATATAACTACCTGAAAAAGCTATTCAGTCAAACTCCATATCATCTCGACTTCGCTGGGAAGCTTTCAGCCACATTGTATATTGTCTGTGTGTAGCATATTTCTGACACAAATAGCCACCACAGTTTCTAACCAGGTGTTCACACAGCTGAGTAAACGGGTGCATCATGGAGAGTCCTTTTACTGGTTCGTCGCTGAAGAGCTACTGAGGTAGTCACCCCATCTGGACCAAGGACGCATAGTTTATATACCGTCTACAAAGCCGATATGTTGGTTGGAAGCTTTATGCAGAAGTGTGGTTATTTTAGCTATTTTGCGTGTTCCTAGGGGAAAACGTGCACCTTCATGATAGAACGTGACCTACATCGGTCTAGTAGTAAAATTAATATATCAGTTCAGTGGAAAATCGCTAGATAAATCCCCCCACTTTTCAAACTGGATTGACGCCCCTGCATAATTATATGTATATATACATATAATTATTATAAAAATATAATTACATCCTCTCGTTGGACACGTCAGCCCGTCAAACGTATTGCCGACATCGCAAATGCTGTCATTGACATATTCTATGCTGACGTCAAGAAGAGGAATTATTGTTGTATTGTCTTAACCTGGCAGAACTCTGGCGCTTATCGTATGAAGCTGCCAGCGAGAAACAAACAGGTTATCTGCCTCTCTTCTACAACCCACATATTATACTTATGTCATTTATGGGGGTTGAATATTAATCCCTGATTGTTTGGAAACCAAAGTGCATGCCATCTATGAGAAAAACAGTACTATTCTCGCATAATATATACTTTTATGCATACACAAGCTTGGATAAATACAGTTTGATACATTTCCGAGATACACTGTATCACAAAAGCAACTGAACTGATGAAATGGAATCAATGTGTGTGCACACAACATGTAGTGTTTGCATTAGGAACACCAGCAGGGTATGAATCTGCCACACACAACACTGAACTGACAACGATATAGACCGAGGTATATAGACCGAGGTAAACAACTTTTAATTTAACATGAATGAATATCTCATGGAAAAGAGTATAACCAAAGGTTATAGTACATAACATATACATGTCTTAACATTGCATGATTGCAGTTATTTATACATACATTGAACGTATTATGGTTAACATATCATAGTTGCATTTATTTAGTTATTGACGATTAAAGACATAGCAGTATATTTAAATAGTAAAAATGATTGCATCTTAGCTATTTACTATGAGTAAAATAGTTATGATTTAATGCATGCTATTAACTCTTTCACAATTTAAAATAGTTCCAGCATTAGTAAGTTATGCATACAACATTACAAACACAACATGTTTTAACAGTAATGGTAACATACCTGGTTTCTCAGAGTTTTCTCCCTGCATCCATATGGGCACTCAATAAGCACTTTCGGGCAATCCACTTCACGGGATGGGCACACTGCTGCAACAGTGGACTGGTGCCAGGGTAGTGTTCAAAAACACATTTTGGAATCAAATACAAATTGGCCAAATAACATTCAAATACATTGCTTTTCCAGATTTCAGATGTTGGGGGCTGATGGTGGTGTTGCTTCAGGTAGAATACCAGGCGGGTGGACTCCTCATTTGCACTGCAAATTGTACCGCTGTTTGTCAACAGACGGCTGCTTCCTGGTGAAAACAAAACACCGGGTTCTTCGGATGTAAACCAGATACAAAACAAACATAATGGTCTTAATTTCCCATATTTTAATTCATTAAAATTCTGCAAGAAGTTAACCATTTATAATCATAAGGGTTAATCGTTATAAAGGTGTGTAAATCAGATGTCAGACCAAAAAAAAGCGAATATGGTGGATTAATGTTTCATTTCATTATATGTGTCGGACAAGAACATGATACAAAACAATCACAAGTACCCTGCAAACAATATCAGTAAATGTTATATCAAGGTAGAGTCCCTGTCAGGTGGCAGTGATCCCAGCATAGCTTTAGGCAGAGACCTGTCCATGTCATTTAGACGGGTAAAAACTATTGTGGGCACGTAGAAATATGGGAGAGGCGCGGGTGGTGTAGTGGTTACCACATCCGCCTGTCACGCCGTCGGCGCGGGTTCGGTCCCCGGTCCCCGGTACCGGCAGTTGTGATATATTTGATGTAAAAATCTGGCTCTCAACATTGGGGACTTTGTATCCCTCGTGAATCGGAGAATCACGTTAATGTCGGTCCCGTCTCAATTTGGGTCGTAAAAGAACCACTGAGGACCATCCTCAGTGCCAGCATAGAAAGGTCGGCTTGGCATAGATGTTCTGAAAAAGGCTGACTAGTTAAATGAGACCTCATAAGATCATACGTTGTAACCACAACATATACAGACTAGTCAGTTAATAGAACGTTGCCGAGTGATTGATTGATATTAGTGGAAAAAAGAAAAGAAAAAAAAGGTGGATGGGTGGTGGACGGGTAAAAAATGAAAGAGCAAAAAAAGGTCTTCCAAAAACATAGATATTGTCAGTTATGCCTCAAATGGTGTCACATATGTGTTTATAGTCAATTTTAGGTCATAAGACACATTAAAAATGTGTAAACTGGCTTAACAGTTAACATCCATGTGTCCACCAAAACTGGTGTGACTGGCAATAATTTGGTCCTGCATAAAGCCCTGAAGCCCAGCAGCAATGAACAGGCTTACAGCATAACTACTCAATAATCTTATCTCTTTGACACCAGGCCAGGCATAGCCACTGATAGTTGGACAACAGACACTAAATTAATGAGCTGTACGTGTGAGTGTGATACAGTTGTGCATGGAGTTACTCTGCATGTTGTTGGTACATATGTCTTGGAACCATATTTCAGATGATCTTTCAGGTGAATTACTAGTACATTAATATGCATTACATGTGACACTGATACTGTCACACTGACAGCAAAGACACAGGCACAGCCACAGGCATGTGTGTCATGGCGTGTCCTTGTTAGAACATTTAGGCTGAGGCCTGCATGAGCTTGCAACAGCAGCATAACATTCAGTTGACCTATTGTAACTTACCCTCCTTTAGGCTTTACGTTCGTTCGGCTGTCAGCAATTTCTCCTTCCATGTCAAAGAACTGCAGGGTCTATCGTCAAAATACCATGACCATCGAAGCTGTCAATGTCAACTGACAACTGTCAGTGTCACTTTGACATTAATTGTCTCGGTCTTTCTCGCCACTTTCGCTCTCAGAGACAAGAGCCAGAAACGACACCCACTGCTTCCCAGCAAACAAAATGACGTTGTAATGACGTAGCC
>OZ024856.1:3402700-3435200 GCA_964017155.1 Oasisia sp. SBJ-2009 | reverse complement strand
ATATGTAAAATTAGAAAAATACTCTATTTCATTTCCTCAAAAATACCTTATCCCTGTGAGACAGTGACAGTGTACATAATAATTGCAACCACATGTAAGAGAATGTACAATTACTCTTTAAAAAGATAGGGCTATTTCTTTGAGCAGATACATGTGTGAGGTTATTAATAATTAACTGTAAATGTGTACTTGATTCCTTTTCGGTAAATTTGGCACAACGTTGGTTTAGAGCGGTTGACCAACTTTGGTCTGTATAGTTATAAATGGATAACAAAATTAATGTCCATTCCTCAAAACTATATTACATATGTGACACAATTATAGTGTATGAATAGTTGTCATTATTTGCCAGTGTGTATATGTTAAAGAGGCAATATTTTACTTTGATTGACCTGATAAATGCATCCGGTTAATCTAATTGACATATTTCATAGTAATTGTACTTTAATTAACTATATACGTGAATTGCATTATGCTTTATATGAATTTTTTTGGGGGAAAAAATGTGGCCAACATATTGCCCCAACGTTGGCCCAATATTGTATTAGGTTGTATTATTGTATCAGGTCAGTAATTGAACCATCACTGTACCATCGTTAGAATATTAAAATCAATTAATTTGTATGTGCGTGTGCACGTGCACGTGCGGGTGCGTGTGCGTGTGTGTGTTTATGTGGTGTGGTATGTATGTGGTATGTGTATGTGTATATGTGGTGTGTGTGGTGTTAATATGTTGTCTATGTGTGTGTGTATGTGTGTGTGTGTGTGTGTGTGTGTGTGTGTGTGTGTGTGTCTGTGTGTGTGTGTGTGTGTGTGTGTGTGTGTGTGTGTGTGTGTGTGTGTGTGTGTGTGTGTGTGTGTGTGTGAACACGAGTGCGTGCACATTTGTGTTTATGCATACATAAGTGTGCATATGTGTGTGTGCACATGTATGTGCATACGAGTGTGTGAACACGAGTGCGTGCACATTTGTGTTTATGCATACATAAGTGTGCATATGTGTGTTTATGTGGTGTGTGTGTGTGTGTGTGTGTGTTTGTGTGTGTGTGTGTGTGTGTGTGTGTGTGTGTGTGTGTGTGTGTGGTGTGTGTGTGTGTGTGTGTGTGGTGTGTGTGTGTTGTCTGTCTGTGTGTGTGTGTGTGCGTGCGCGCGTGCGTGCGTGCGTGCGTGCGTGCATGTGATCGAGTGTGTGAGTGCATGAGTGAGTGTAAGTGTTGGGCCAATGAGCAAAATTATGTTGGGCCAACGTATGTTGCCAACGTTGGCCCAATGTGAAATGCCAATGTTGGTCCAACGTTGGTCCAACATTGGATTATAATTTGCCAACGTTGGCCCAACATGTTGGGCCAACGAGCAAAATGACGTTGGCCCAATGTATGTTGCCAACGTTGGCCCAATGTAAAATGCCAACATTGGCCCAACATTGGATTATAATTTGCCAACGTTGGCCCAACATTGTGTCATTAATTGAACCACCCCTGTACCAACATTAATATTATCAAACACAGTTTATTTTAAATTTATGTTGGCGGTACATCGTTGGCCCAATGTTGGCCCAACGTTGTTCACCCAACGCCAACATTATGCCAACGGTTCCATAGTTGGGCCAACATAGGCTTGCTATCTGGGGAATTTGTGTTGGCGGTAAAACTTCCGACAATGACTGCGCGAGCTCTTGTACGGAACCATTATAAGCATATATATGGAGTCGGCTTCGATGTTACCAATTCTATTCTATACTAGTATGTATTATATACAGTTCCTTTTACAAATGTAAATTTTATTTTATATGTATTACACTATTTTATGATTTCATTTTGCCAAAATATATACACCATTTGGATAAATTATAGCAGATTGCAAAACTACATTACCTAGCTGAGATGACGTTGATACAACGTCTGTCAACGTCACGGGTGGACGTCATTTTGCGACCATTAAGGTACGTCAAGATGACGTCACGTCATAACGCTGCCTGAGCGTCATCACCCAACGTTGCGACGTGACGTTGTCGCAACCGTTGTGCAACGTCACTGGTGACATTACCAAATCGTGACCAACGTGACCAAAATATATACATCATTTGGATTAATTATCAGAATGCAAAACTATATTACCGAGCTGAGATGACGTTGACACAACGTCGGTCAACGTCACGGGTGGACGTCATTTTCCGACCATTAAGGTACGTCAAGATGACGTCACGTCATAACGTTGCCTGAGCGTCATCACCCAACGTTGCGACGTGACGTTGTCACAATCGTTGTGCAACGTCATTATCCTTTACATAAGTATTACAGCCTACATACCTATACAATGGACAGGAATTTGTGTTGATGATAACACTTCCGACAATGGACCGCTGCTCTCTTCCGTACGCGTGTGAAACCCTTAGTTGAGTATACGAATACGTAGTCGTCATCAATATGCTACCGCTTCGTATATTCTAGACCAGTATGCATCTATACAGTTCTTTTTACAAATGTAAATATTATTTTATATGTATTACAATATTTGATGATTTAATATTGCCAAAATATACACACCATTTGGATGAATAATCAGAATGCAAAACTACATTACCGAGCTGAGATGACGCTGATACAACGTCTGTCAACGTCACGGGTGGACGTCATTTTGCGACCATTACGGTACGTCAAGATGACGCCACGCCATAACGTTGCCTGGGCGTCATCACCCAACGTTGCGACGTGACGTTGTCACAACCGTTGTGCAACGCCACTGGTGACATTACCAAATCATGACCATTTTGCGACCATTAAGGTACGTCAAGATGACGTCAGGTCATGACGTTGCCTGAGCGTCACCACCCAACGTTACGAAGTGACGTTGTCACAACCGTTATGCAACGTCATTGGTGACATTACCAAATCGTGACCGAAAGGCAACGTTGCCTGGACGTCATGTGTTTGCTGGGTTCACTGTTGGCCCGGTGTCTGACCCATTCGAATCCAGTAAATTCCCTATCCGATACGCGTGACCAGTAGTTTTCGCATATGACATAGTCACAAATTCGTTAGCAAAGTGAATTGAGTCAAACATTGGCCCCCAAACATTCCACGCCGACTTTGCCACTGCCACACTCACAGTGGCACAGGGTGAGCTGAGCTAGGTCGATATCGTGCCGCTGTATAACGTCCATGACCATGCTGTTGTTGAGTCTACCACTGCGCAGGCTAGAACTAGAAGCTATGTGAAACTAACAACTAAAACTACGGCGCTGTCAACTTAATAACAGATAAAAAATTCGCAGATTTGATACAAAAATGATCTCCGATGCACACCAAAACAACGTCCAAACAATGATGGCTTCGCGCGGGCTCAAAAGCCAGCCGTTATCTAAGCCAATCAGCGGGGTCACAGTGACAACGTGCTGTTATTTACATTTTAGCACGGAACGATACCAATATGGCGGGGGTAGGCAGGATGTATGGCGGACACGACGCATTAGAATTAAGCACATTTTTCGTTGTTCATGCTCACTGAGATCGATATAGCTCTTCCAAATATATCTTTTTGGCAACATTATAACTCGTTTTGTGATGTTTCAATAGCATAACAATAATCTACAATAAGTAGACTAACTAAATTTACCAATATCTGAAAATCGACTTTTCCAGCCAAAAATACCATTCACGCACTTCGGGCCACGTGTCCGTGAACCTTGGGGTTTGACTAGAAGGCGCACGACCACGCACGACCACGCACGACCACGCACGACCACGCACGACCACGTAATATATGGTGTTGGTAGATAATTTGGTCATTGATTGTATATGCATGGTTTGTGTGATCACTACTAAAAAAATTGAACCTGTACATCACCCAGGAATTACACAATTTGGGTATTTTATGCGATCATCTGAACGAGTATTTTCTAATGGCACAGTAGCGCTACCTAGTGAATGACATTACAACTATAAGATTAAATAAGGGCAAGTGCCAAAAGTGCTAAGTAACGGTAAACTAACGTATCGGAAATGTTCTGTTAAGTTAATTATTCCAACAAAAACATACAAGCTATATATTTATTCTTGATATGTTACATTACCATTTCTGCACACTTTTTGCAAAACAGGCACATTTTTAGTTGCTTAATTCCACGTAGCAAAATGGTTGTTTTTATATTCCACGTTTCAATAAAATAATACATGAAATTGTGCCATGTTGGAAACGTTTTTGTGAACCATTTTACGTCATCCATAGACTTGCTGTTTATAATTTGAAGACCAGATTGAAAAAACATAAATATTACTATCAACATTAATTTTAGTTTGAGGTAATGTTTATGACATCTGATTTTTTCCTACAATATATATATATATATATATATATATATACATATATATATATATATATATATATATATATATATATATATATATATATATATATATAATACACTGCATATGTATTAATATTATATACACACATACATGTGTGTGTGTATACAATATTAATCATCTCACTTATGAACAGTATCAGTACAGACTGCAGATTAAATTATGTACAGCAAATTGCAATGCATTATATAATGTTAAAGGAAATAAAGGAAATAAAAGCACATTGTTTGTTTCCATATTATATTCCATGCTACAATATATTGAAAAATGTCCATCAACCCAAAATATAAAACTATAAATTCCACATTTCATGTTAAATGCCACTGGACTTGTCCAAATATACATATTTCTGCTGTCATAGAAATAATATATTTTCACACAAAAAAACTAAAACATTATAATTGTGTGTAACAATGATGTATAATGTCTAAATTACCACTATGCAGACAAATTTCAATTTCGTTTCTCATATAAATATTATTACTGCAATCAACATTTAGAAAACAAAAATTTGTTTACTATTTTTGAGTAAATTCACCACTGTTTTGAACTATCATCAATGGCTTTAGAACTTAGTAAAATAGATTCTGGACATTTTAATATTGTACTTTAAATCTAGGTAATGTTGGAAATAATTGTTGAGGTACCTTCAGACATTGTTTCAGCAGGCACAACTGACACCAAGGCATTATGCAATCTCGTAATCATGTAACAATGTGCCAGTCATCCATGGATGGATCAAGGTGCTATAGGAATTTGAAGGAGGATAGGCAGCTTTATAGAGATAGGTTTTCAGATGCTGGCAGAACAAAACTATATTTCCTTCTAATTCTAATATAATAAGGAATGTAAAGAGGGTTACTACTGATTGATTGTAGCTGTCTGGAATGTCTCGCTGGAGCGAGCATCGAACATGCTTGTTGCGTTGATGAGAGGGTTTGATAGGCTACTGTACAAATCTTAAAAATAATATGATAGTGCACAAGGAGCCAATACCATGATTTCAAAACGGCACTGAGTGAAACGAGGATAACATATGATTACCCTTGCTAAACAATGTTTGACATGTTGGAAGTTTTGCTATATAATATTTTGCAGTATTGTAAAGGAGGGAATTGCAGCAGTCAATTGTGCTGCTTACTAGAGCTGTTGCAATGGTTTTGGCAATGGAAAGTGAGATATACTGGCGAAGATTGCACATATGGTAAAAACAGCAGTGCCATGTTTTTAATATAATTTATGTTGTTTGAAATTGAAGTTTTCATCAAACGTTACTCCGACATTTAGCATTGAGGTGGCTGATGTGATACTCAGACTCAAAATATGTGTCCGGGAAAAGCCACCAAGTTTTCTCTGCTGCATTGGGGTACCAACAACGAGAAATTCAGTCTTATCTGCATTAAGCTTCAATTTACTGTTTTTCATCCAGACAGTCCCTGAGCTGATTTAGGGAGCAACAGGTGTCTGGTGTGGCCAAAGAAATATAGATTTGTGTTTCATCTGCTTTTAGGTTTTTAAGGCTCTCACTTCTATTTCGTTTCTTTCTTTTTGTTCTACCCCTGGCACTGCTGGCAGACAAAGATTAATCTGCACCTGGCAGAAGTATGCTGTCCACAGGTTTTATGTTAACCACATACAAATTATTATGTCAAACTTAAAAACATAAAATACCTAAAGAACCATGATGTTAAAAAGACTTCCAGGTCCCTATGTTATGAATAATACCTATTAAGCAAAGAGAAACGTATTTATTTCTTTTAAAAATGACTCGCTGTATGTAGGCATATCCCTATGAAAATATGAAACATAAATTATGTTTTTATAAATAAAAAACAGTAAACTTTGATCATTACAAAAACATTCCTTTTTCTTAATACATTTTGTAGCAGAAACTTAAAATTGCAAAACATAAAATACACACATATTCAACAAATAAATAATAATTATAACAGGAATAATTGGTATAACAAGTAGAACAGGGAACCATTGCTTTTCCATTTGAGAAAGCACTCCAGCCAGCTGCCTGTTAAATTTGACCTGGCACTGTTAGCTAGGTAATTAGGATTAAATGTCAGTCTGAAGCAACTCTGCTTATACATGTTGGCTTTATGGTGAGACCCCTGGGAATATTGGCCTGCATTTAGTGGCACAGTGATGCTAGAATGGATAAATAATTACCCTGCTTTCTGGATAAGAAAGAAAATCCACAATCTGTCCCAGTCATCTCATGTGCCCAAATGTTCCCAAACTGGGCTACACCTACCCCCAGGGGTATGTTAGAGGTTACATAGAGGTTAGGAGATGGCTTGGCTGAAAACAAATATGTTGTAGGTCTCTGTTCTGCTGTCTGTGTAAATGTAAACGTATCTAACTCTATAGTTATTATAAAACAGTTGCATTGATCCATCAAGTGGGAATTACATGTAGAATTATCTAGCTCTTCTAAAAATGGCTATACAAATTATTGTTATTTATGTGATATCACCAATGTCCAAACTCCAAAGAAACACTTATTTTGTATTTAGCCAATACAATTTAGTATATTTTCTCACTGTAATTTTTGTATTCATTCAGCACTTACATAGCATTATTTTATTAGGCATAAATAGTGTGTGGTAAAAAATAAAATCTCTGCTCTGAAGCTCTCACAATTGTACAAGAATCAGAAAAATGCATTACAATGAACTTAATCTAATAATAATAGAATAATAAAACGTTAGATTGAAGATTGTTTGTGAGGTTTTAATCATTATGTGCTTTATGATGGACTACAAATAGAGATATCTGCTATGGTTATTGTAATACTTATTTAACTTCATTGCTTCATCTAATTTAGGAACACTGGTATTGATTGCTTTATGTGCTGAAAACAGAACCTGGCGGCTACCATATAGAAACAAGCATCGGATGCCACACCAAAATAAGTGTCTACAACTTCTTTGACCTCGACACTGTGGTAACACACGTTGATGCCCGTGTTTCCTCAACATCACATGTACTAGTTACTGACATCAGGTGGAAATGCAGGGTGAAGTCCCAAACAAAAATTGGTGTAGGTAATGACTGTGATTAAACATAGATACATAGTATTGACTTATTATACTTGTGTTGATTCAAGTTAAAAATCAGCCAAGAGACTCGGAAGTCTTTTGGATTATATATGAATGAATGACATGTGTGTGGGTGAAACATAGTCAAGTGCTGCCAAGCCTTTTCACAATAATCACCCAATTGGCTTTTTCTCTTACTATTTGTATATGATGCCAAATTGTGTGAAAACGTCGACACAGTGGGCATTGGTGGTTTTTAGTCAAAATGGAGTTATCTACATCCACTCCAATCAGCCAGCTCAGTAATCAGAATGCAGTTGATATCAATAATGTGCATATTTTATTTTATAATTGTTCAGAATATTAGTTTTATATGTCTGTCACATACAGGTGACAATATGCCAGTCACACTATTTTAAAGATAATTAAACCTGGGCCCACTGCCAATGGCAGCTATAGCCTCAAGAGTTGGGGTCAAGCCAGCTAATACACAAGTATCATTTCCCAGCCAGTCCGGGCAGACACAGGCAAAATGTGGACATGCAGATTTTTGGGAGGCCCTGGGGTGCCCTTAGAAATATCAGCAGCATACGCCCATCATTTATCATAACATGTATACACACTATAAAAACAACATTGTACACTCTTTCAATGAAAACACATAATTAATTTAAAACAGCATGTTGAATTTAAAATACAAGATAGTAAAAATGGCTCAAGAGGACCTGAATTCCTTTGGACTTGTGATTTTGGTGAATAGTAGTGGCTTTACATGGAGTGTCAATAAAAAAAATTAGAAACTATTACACGTGTGTACTACATTTTTCTTCTAAAATTAATTCCATATAACCTCCCCAGGTAGGTAAAGATAAATTATATGAGAATATTTTGTGCAGTTCTGCAGAATTCTGTATAATGTTTCCTATCAAAATAGTTACTTCACAAGTCTTGGGCCAATTTTTAATGCAATAACACATTCAAGCTGCAAAAAAAATAGTTAGCAAATACCAGTGATGTCAATGTAATTTTATTCTGAAGTTAAAGAATATAAGATCAGTCGTTATGCAGATGCAAAGTAGAAAACCAGCAAAGTGGTAATCAAATAAAGTTATAGGTTATATTACAGTATAATGTAAAACCGTAGTATAACAAAAAACAATACAACCGATTTTACAGTTGATAAATATCCAATTTATACATGTAGATAAACACAATTAAAAAATGATAGTTAAAATAATTAATAAGTTGTATAAGTTATAAAAAGATTAGTAAATATATGTCCAAGACATGATATAAACCTCCACTCTACTGTACTGCCACTTGTCAGCTAATTCTCAGTCAAAGTCGAAATTACAGAAGTTCAAAATTATATGGGTATTTCTTGCAAAAAAATACACTAAATGTAAAATAACATATAAATTGTATGTTTGACCAGAATTGGTAATTTAACGGAACATTTATTTGATACATTTTCGCCGGTACTTTCCTTTTTTGACATTTACCCTAGGTTTTTATCTTTGTAGTTATAACGTCATTCACCAGGTAGCGCTGCTATGGCAAAAGTGGGTTCGTTCGGAATATCGCGCAAAATGCCCAAATTGCATGATTCTTAGTTACAATACCCATTCTATGTTTTACATAATGCACACATATACCACATAGATGTCATTAATCGTCATAATATCCACCGACATAACCTATTTCATGGTCGTGCGTGGTCGTTCGTGGTCATGCGTGGTCGTGCGCCTTCTAGTCATACCGGAACCTTGTGGTGATTGCCTTTCTCAGTAATAACAGAGAAGATCTAACAGAGAAGGGTCACTTCGGCAGTTCCATTTTGAATTTTGAGACAGTAGCGCCTCTAGCGGACGAATGTGCCGTGTTAGCAGACTGCCAGATGAAACTGCAGTACAAATTATATGTTCAATTATTCATACGTTATTGAAATTGCACTTGAAACACTTCATAAACACTGAAGCAAGTAAACTTGCAATAGTGCAACATCTTTTTTCACTATCCAGACACTAGATAGGCCTATTAGTAATTTTTTTTACATCATATTACAGCGTGTTATTTACTTGCTTGCACACCTGTGGCTGACATTGGCCGGTATCATGCACCCTCCCCAGCCCCCCCCCCATTTCCTATACCCACATCAGCGCTTGTTTGGGTTTTTATAGTGTTGTGTTTGTTTTTAATGATAATATGTATATATATGTATATATGTATATATATATATATATATATATATATATATATATATATATATATATATTATATATATAATTAATAATTTTAATAATTAATTTAATAATTTTAAAATTAATAATTTAAATGGTAATGATAATTTACATATATAAGATTATTGATATATATATATATATATATATATATATATATATATATATATATATATATAGTTAATATATATATATTATTTAATATATATGTATATAATAATTATATACTTATTATGTATATATTATATATATACATAAATCTATATATAGTTTATAATTAATGTATACACATATATATTACATATTAAATATATATTAAATAATATTAAATAATATATATATATATATATAAATTACATTATCATTATTATTTATACTATGTATATATTATATATTAAATGATTAAATTATGTATTTTATATATGCAAAACACAATAATTATATACTTATATATATATATATATCATATATATAATTATATATATAATATATTTACATATTTTAAATGGTAATGATAATTTACATATATATATATATATATATATATATATATTATTGATATATATTTAATATATATATATATTATTTAATATATGTGTATTTAATAATTATATACTTATTATGTATTATATATATATATATATATATATATATATACATAAATATATATATAAGTTTATAATTATTGTATACACATATACCTTACATATTAAATATATATTAAATAATATTAAATAATATTAAATAATATATATATATATATATATATAAATTACATTATCATTATTATTTATAATATGTATATTATATATTAAATGATTAAATTATATATAATGTATATTATATATATATATATATTGCAAAAACACAATAATTATATTCTTATATATATATATATAAGTATATATATGTATATATATATATATATATATATATATATATATATATATATATATATATATATAAGTATATAGTTATTGTGTTTTTGCAATATACAAAATACATAATTTAATATATAATATTATACATATTAAAAATAATAATAATAATATATATATATATATATTATTTAATATTATTTAATATGTAATATATATATATATCAATTTTAATATACATGTATACATTATATATATATATATATATATATATATATATATATATATATATATAGAGTATACGATTATTGTATACATGTATATTCAAATTCTTATTACTGATAGTTTTACTCGCAATAACATAATATCGGTTTGAGCATTTTAACAACACATTTGTATTTAATGATGATTATTTCCTGGTAGTATAAAATAATTAAAAGTTCATAAACTATGTGCTCTTATCTTCAACTTACTCGTTGCGCCCGTAAGTCGCGCAAAATGAGCCGGTTGATCGACTTTTCGATGTACTTGGCGGTGATGTTGCCATTGTCTAATGTCAAGCAAATGAAGCTGCACATTCGTCCGCTTGGGACGCTGCGCTCCACGCGCTAAAATGGCGGCCCATTATAATTTGCGAAGTAACCCTTCTCTATTAGATCTTCTCTGGTAATAACTAGCCTCGGTTACCCAGACTCCGTGAGGTGGCAGCACTTTTAAGCCCCCTCAACTGTCTTCTCGGCGTAGTTCCGCAGCCGACCGACAGTCGGTTAAGCGAGACTAAGTAATAGGACGAGACTATTCGCAGAGCAGCTCTGCGGATAAGGAAATATTATCCACTATCCGCAGAGCAGTGACGTCACTGCTCTGCGAATTAGGGAACAAGTGCCACAATTCGCAGAGCAGTGACGTCACTGCTCTGCGAATTGGGGAACCAGTGCCACAATTCGCAGAGCAGTGACGTCACTGCTCTGCGAATTTGCAAAGGACTTGCGATATATAAGAAAGAATATAAGAAAGAGTTGCGATGCATGCATGTTGTTATAATAATAATAATAATAATAATAATAGCTGTTTAGACATTTTAATGTAAAATTAAACTTTGTATTAATTGTATTAACGGAATCATAAAGTAATACATGTAAATACAAAAAATATTAATGAGTAAATAATTAAATGATTATGCTAGCTGATATAAAAGAGTGAAAGGTCATAGTTACATAAAATGCAATGAATGAGCGTTTAGTTGCTATGCGTGCATGTTGTTATAATAATAATAATACTTACAATAGTACATTTTATTTAGACATTAAAATATAATGTAAAACTCTGTGCACTCACTAGTTTTTCTAATAGTATATATATAAAAAAATAAATATAACAAAAGTTAAATGATTGTTGTAGGTAACTGAACTAGAGAAAATGCAATGAAATCAAGTTGGGTGGCAGTATTATAATTTATATTATGTATCAATAATATAAATAGAATAGGCTAATTGTTTTCATAAACGCGTATTATATATCTGTGACATGTGTGAATACCTTTCTATCTAAATTCTGATAGAATATATCTTTTTTTCAAGCATTTAACAAGTAGCTCTGCGGATAAGAGAATTTCCTTAGTTTCCCCAATTCGCAGAGCAGTGACGTCACAGCTCTGCGAATTAGGGCAGGCAGGTCGAAAAGAACATTTGACTAGTGGCTTCGGTTTCATAAATGCGTATTATATATCTGTGACATGTGTGAATACCTTTCTATCTAAATTCTGATAGAATATATCTTTTTTCAAGCATTTAACGAGTAGCTCTGCGGATAAGAGAATTTCCTTAGTTTTGCCAATTCGCAGAGCAGTGACGTCACAGCTCTGCGAATTAGAGAAACCGTTGTGGTATTCGCAGAGCAGATCGAAAAGAACCTTTGACTAGTGGCTTTGGTTTCATAAATGCGTATTATATATCTGTGACATGTGTGAATACCTTTCTATCTAAATTCTGATAGAATATATCTTTTTTCAAGCATTTAACGAGTAGCTCTGCGGATAAGAGAATTTCCTTAGTTTTGCCAATTCGCAGAGCAGTGACGTCACAGCTCTGCGAATTAGAGAAACCGTTGTGGTATTCGCAGAGCAGATCGAAAAGAACCTTTGACTAGTGGCTTTGGTTTCATAAATGCGTATTATATATCTGTGACATGTGTGAATACCTTTCTATCTAAATTCTGAGAGAATATATCTTTTTTCAAGCATTTAACGTGTAGCTCTGCGGATAAGAGAATTTCCTTATGTAACAGGCAGGGTTACTGACAAATTATTAATTATCTAATTAAAACTTAACTAATAATTTCGAATATTTTGTCCCTTTTTACTTTACACTATTCCAATAAACCCCATTAGTATCTATAGGCTGGAAGAGCCTAAGAGTCCCTTTCTCTGTTTACCCTGTTGTGCCAGTGGCAGCGTGACAGCCAATGCAATTGAAGTCATATCTTGTTACCACTGGGGAGCACGCCGGATGCCAAAACTGGGTGGAAGACCACAGAAGCCGGAGGACCCGGACGTGGACGACTGGACCGCGGACATGGAGAACCACTTGCAGGCCAGTCCATTGTCTGATCGGGAGGGATTGGATTTTGTAATGGACCACCTTACTGGACCGGCTGGGCAAGAGGTCAGGTTTAGAGAACCTAGAACAGCGGTGGAAGCGCTTCAGATTGTGCGAAGTGTCTTTGGTGATGTGGACACAATGGGTGCGGCCCAAGAAGCTTTTTATACCAGAATTCAGCAGCCAGGAGAGACCCTGCTGGATTATTCCCTCGCGCTGGTGAAGCTATTCAGCAAACTAAGTAAGCGACAACCAAGTCTATCTCCACTGAGGAATGAGACTTTGAAGGGACGATTTGCCTCAGGGGTTCGGGACATATCTCTGCAACGCGAGATGCGCCGGGTGGAACTGGATGATTCAAGAATGTCGTTCTGGGAGTTTCGGGACAGGGCAATCTCCTGGATAGGAAGGGAACTACCCAAGAAGATGGCTACTCATGACGCCATGAGTACCACCATTGGAAGAGAACCAGATAACGCCACCATCCTCAAGAAGCTGGATGCTCAACAGCATCAACTACAGCGTATGCAGGAGGTGTTGACAAAGCAACAGCAACAGCTGGAAGGGGTCAGATCTTCCAGGAGCTGGGAGTCCCGCCGCTCATCGAAGCGTGGCTACAATGCTGAGGGTAAGCGGGTCTGCTATGTATGTGGAGCTATGGATCACATTAGCCCGAATTGTCCAAAGAAGGGGAGCACGGGCAAACCGGGAAACTAGCTGCCTCCTCTGCACAGGTCCAGGTAGGGGATGGCGAGCTAGAGGACCCATCAGATGTTGAGGTAGTGATGGAGAAGGTCATCGGGAAATGTCCCGTGGTAGAGGTAGGGATGGGTGGATGTTTTGTGAAGTGCCTGTTGGACACAGGGGCAGAAGTATCCACCATCACCGAGAAATTCTTCAGGAATCACCTGCTGCCACGGGGGCATATGATGAAGGACATCACAGGATGTATCACCATCACTGCCGCAAATGGGTTGCCGGTGCCCTATCTTGGATATCTGGAATGTGAACTTGTTATCATGGGGAAGGTGTTCAAGGACATGGGTTTTCTTGTCACAAGAGACCTAGTGGACCCTGTCATGCGACAGCGGAGAGTTGAACGTCCCGGGATAATAGGTTGCAACATTCTACAACGAGTTGGTAGGACACTATCGTCAGAACTTGGGCCAGGTTACCTTGAGTCAATCAAGGTGAATGACAGTGGACCCAAGTGGGCTAGTGTGTTGTCACTTTTCACTGATCATAGCAATGACTTGAAACAGCGACATGTAAGATTAGCTGGGAAGAAGCCACATCTGTTACCTGCTGGATCAGCGGTGACAGTATTGGCTCATGTTGTAAAGCCAGTAGGGCTATGGCAATTGTTGGTTGAACCACTCGATCACGGGTCGAGCTGGTTGCCAAACGGAGTACATACTGCGTGCTCAGTTGTCCGAGCAGACCAGACTTGTATCCAGAGCGGAGTAGTCCCAGTACAAGTTTGGAACCTTAACCAGGAGGACATATGGCTTCAACCAAAGAGTGTTTTGGGAAGTATCCATGTGGTAGAGATCGTGGAGTTGACTAACAACACCACAGATGTAGATGTCAATGAGGTCACTTTAGAGCATGCAACAGAAGATGTTGTTGACGACTCACCAAACCTAGATTTAGGAGGATTGGACCTTTCTGATGAGGATCTTCAGAGAGTGAAGACGTTGCTGATTAAGCACAAGGATGTGTTCAGTAGAGACAGTGACGACATTGGTTACTGCAATGCTGTACCACATCAAATACTCACCATGGATGACAGGCCAGTCAGAGTTCCTCACCGACGCGTTCACCCTAATCAGTGGGAGGAGGTTAAGGCTTATCTCAAGAAATGGCTGAAACTAGGAGTTCTCCAAGAATCTACAAGCTGTTATGCATCGCCAGCAGTGCTGGTACGGAAGAAAGACAACTCTTTGCGATTATGCATCGATTATCGACAGTTGAACCTGAAGACGATCAAGGATGCATTCCCTCTACCCAGAGTAGATGAATGTCTGGAGGCACTCACAGGATCAAAGTATTTCAGTACTTTGGATCTGGCCCATGGCTATTATCAATGTGCCATCGATGCCCGAGATGTTCCAAAGACTGCATTCCGGGTGGGAACCAGTGGACTGTACGAGTTCACAAGAATGCCAATGGGACTTTGCAATGCTCCAGCGACATTCTCACGTCTGATGAATCACGTGTTAGGAAATGAGAATTTCAATTCCCTTCTCATTTACTTGGATGATGTCCTAGTGTTTGGAAAATCCGTGGATGAGATGTTACAGAGGTTGGACACTGTATTTGGGAAGTTACGGGCCTTTGGACTCAAGATCAAGCCACAGAAATGTAGCCTGTTCAGACGCGAAGTTAAATTCCTGGGTCACATTGTATCTGCTGCAGGAGTTGCAACAGATCCAGAGAAAATCAAGGCCGTACAGGAATGGGAAGAGCCAACCAGTGAGACTGAGCTACGATCCTTCCTTGGGTTAGCTGGGTATTATCGTAGATATGTACCTTCCTTCGCGCAGATAGCAAAGCCTCTTCACCAGTGTATTGGCAAAGCGACGAACACAAAGAAGGGTGCCAAGAAGAGATTGTCACAAGAGAGTCCACTTTTTCACGAAAAATGGAATCAAGATTGTACTTTGGCTTTTCAGAAGTTAAAGGAGAAACTGACAAGTGCGCCAGTGCTGGCCCACCCAGACTTTAGCAAACCATTCGTCGTGGAGACTGATGCTAGTTTCCGAGGGTTGGGTGCGGTACTGTCTCAAGAGGACGGGGTAATCGCTTACGCAAGTCGCGGTTTAAGGCCAGCAGAGAGGAACGACGCCAACTATAGTTCCATGAAGTTAGAACTTCTTGCACTGAAATGGGCAGTGACAGAGAAGTTCCGTCCTTATCTCATTGGATCACACTTCACGGTGTACACGGACAACAATCCATTGAGCTACATCCAAACATCAAAGTTGGGAGCCACTGAGTTGCGCTGGGTTGCACAACTTGCTCAGTTTGATTATGAAATCAAATACCGCAGTGGACATTCCAATGCGAACGCTGATGCCCTCAGTCGGAAAACATGGCATGGAGAACTTGTGTCAGCTGAGGTAAACACAAATCATGTCAAAGTGGAAATGACTGAGTTGGTAGTAAACATGACTGTGACAGAAGCATTGTCTTCATCAGCAATACCCGGTGAGCTACAGGAGCGACATCAAGTGATGATGGAGAGCATCGAAGACATCATGACAACTACAGCAGTTGGCAAGGATACCAGACAGAAGGGAGCAATATCATCACTTCCAGGATATACCAAGCAACAACTTGCCGAGTTGCAGGGGCAAGATCCAGTCTTGGGTAAAATCATGAGTGTTTGGAAGAAGGGTATAAAGCCAGATCGCACAGAACTTCAAACTATGCCAACCACTGCTCGTCGTTGGTACAGCAAATGGGATCACTTTGTTGACATCGGGAATGTACTGTATGTTGAGTCCTTTGATAATGGCGAAGGAATTCTACAGCTAGCATTACCAAGTTGTTTGAGACAACCTATCTTGGAATCTCTTCATGACTCCAGTGGACATCAGGGAAGAGATCGGACATTAGCTCTCGTAAGAAGGAGAGTATTCTGGCCTGGAATGAGCAAAGACGTAGGGTTGTATTGTGCCAGTTGTCCACGATGTTGCACTGCAAAGGCATTAAGGCCTACTGTAAAACCAAGCATGGGACATGTTTTGGCAGACAAACCACTTGAACTACTAGCCATAGATTTCACTATGCTAGAAAAGGCTTCTGATGGACGTGAAAATGTTCTTGTGATGACAGATGTATTTAGTAAATTCACTGTAGCAATACCAACAAAAGACCAGAAGGCAACTACAGTCGCGAAGGTACTAACCCAAGAATGGTTCTATCGGTATGGAGTACCCAGCCGCATCCACAGTGATCAAGGGAGAAATTTTGAGAGCGAGGTAGTAAGGGCGTTGTGTGCGGTTTATGGAATAAAGAAGTCTCGTACCACTCCGTATCACCCAGAGGGGAATGCGCAGTGTGAGCGATTTAATCGTACGATGCATGACCTGCTCCGTTCACTGCCGCCAGAGAAGAAGAGACAGTGGCCACGGCATTTGCAGGAACTGATCTTTGCGTACAATTCAACGCCACACTCTGCCACAGGTTTCTCGCCGTACTTCTTGATGTTCGGTCAAGAACCCAGACTTCCTGTGGATGAATTGCTGGATGGAGATGGTCCAACAGTTCCCGTAGGCCGAGAGACCAATGATTGGGTAGAGGAACATAAACACAGACTAGATGCAGCTTTTGAATTGGCTGGTCATAGATTAGCTAAAGCAGCTGGTATTAGGAAGGATAGGCATGACAGGAAGGGAAATGATGCGCCACTGAAGCCTGGTGATAGAGTTTTTCTGAGGAACAGAGGTGTTTTAGGACGAAACAAAATACAGGATCGGTGGGTGGCCATCCCTTATCGAGTTGAGGAAAGGATGAGTCCAGACAGTCCTCTATATCGCGTCCAGCGAGTCGATGGGCTGGGACAACCTAGAATAGTACATCGTTCTGCGATACTGGATGTGAAGGATATCCGAGCGCCAGCAGACAACATGGTAACTGCACCAGAAGAGAGTCAGTGCACACATGACAATGTCATGGATAACCATGTTCAGTCCACCTCGGAAGGTAGCTCCACACCAGTGAACCGGTGGATGATACTGCGTGATGTAAACCGTCCACAGATGCCCACTGTACGAGCGGAAACTGTTCCCTCAACACCAGTGATTCAGGATGGAGTTTTGGAAGAGGAACGTCCAAAATCCAGTGAGTCACTAAAACATGTCATGGACAATCACACTTTGGAGGAAGAACAGTCACCGACGCTTGTCCGTGACGACGCTCAGGGTTCGCCGAGTATAGACAGTAGACCTGTTCGTGCTCCGGCACGTAGCAGTCCCTCTGTTGATTCAGATGGTGACAGTACCTCAGAGTCAGATCAACAACAGTCTCGACGACACCGTCGTGTCAAGACTAGGAGTCAGTATGAACGCTCTGGTAGATCAACAGCAGATGATGAGAAGCCACTTAGAAGATCTAAGCGTGCAACTGCCGGGCGTAATCCAAACCCGCACAATCTACCAAGGTCTGCAGCACTTAGAATGACTGAGTTAACAGTACCACCATCATTCGAAGAACTGAGCAAAGCTATGTTGAACTTAGGTTCCATGGTTCAGTCAGCTTGGTTACAGGCACAGGTTTCCACAAGTCACCATACGTAAATGGAAGGACATTAAATGTTGTAAGTCATTTTCTGAAATGTTTCCCTTGGATTCTGATTATTATTGATCAGTTGCTCGTGGGATAGCAACGATTTAATCAGGGGAGAATGTAACAGGCAGGGTTACTGACAAATTATTAATTATCTAATTAAAACTTAACTAATATTTTCGAATATTTTGTCCCTTTTTACTTTACACTATTCCAATAAACCCCATTAGTATCTATAGGCTGGAAGAGCCTAAGAGTCCCTTTCTCTGTTTACCCTGTTGTGCCAGTGGCAGCGTGACAGCCAATGCAATTGAAGTCATATCTTGTTACCACTGGGGAGCAAGCAGCGGTCAGTGGGAGCAAGGGTTGGTTAAAGGAGGCTGTAGAGAAGAGACTGCGTGTGTTGGCACTCTCTTCACTCCTGCGTGTTTTGGCACTCGCTTCACGCCATTAAAGCACCAAAAGGAGCATGAAAGGTAGGTGGATTGATCCAGGAAATGCTTACAGCTGTTTTCATGTATTTATTCACTATTACTTATAGGCAAATTAGCATTTAACTGTGGTAAACACTGTTACTTGAATTGTTGACAGTGGATGCTGAATTTCCCCAACACTTGTATACAGATGTTGTGTGTGAGAACAAGTTGAATTATGTTGTGTGAAACAAATCATTACACCAGTCCATTATATAAACTACTAGATTATCTGTTAACTACATTGAGTCTTAATACTCAATAGGAGTAATTAGGAGATGCTGGGTTGAGATGTTCCCCACTGAGATGTTAGCAGACAGTAGTCTGGGTTGAAGGGTGTTGTGTAGCGGGTCAGGTTACCGACAGTCCCTGCACACCCTGCACAGTGGGGTATAGTCATTAATATCCCGTTGACTGTCAGTGGTCAGTGGACAGATAGCCACTGGACTGACCATGCTAGCTGGCTAGTCTAGAGAGAGAGAGAGAGAGAGGCTATTAACCTTGTATTTTATATGATTAGGCTACATATATATATATGCAGGAGGTTATGTTCAATAAGTATTGTTTTAATCACTAAGTTGTTCTAACTAGTTACACTTATTGTGCGAGGTTACACAAGCCGGAGTGTATGTGACACTTAGCAGATGTGTCATCTGCAGAGCTTGTATGAAGATACTGAGTGTTAACAGAGTGCTATCTTATCGCATTAATTATTGTTAATATAATAATTATGTTAGCAGACATAAGATATCTAGTTATTCAATATTAGTTATTAATTTACAGCTGATAATTGGTTGGAAATGGGTTAATGATAGACTTGTTATAATTGGTACCATACTTGGCAGTAGACTGTTGTTTATTTGTTTACAGACAGCAGACATGTAGCATAGACCTACTTGTACTGAGCCGATGCTCAGCTGCAGTAGTTTCTGCATATCCTAGTTGGGGTTTTATTTTGTTTTAGTCATATAATATAGAACGCACCACAATAAATGGTATAAGCATTTACACGTGTGTTCTGTCTTCAATGATAATCCCTCCGTCTACAAATGGTGTCAGAAGTGGGATTGAAGACGGACGAAAACAAACCCCAGCTAGGAGGGACGGCTTTGCAAGGAACCGGCTGCTACCGGAAACACATCAGCGTGATCAATCGATGGACCGTGTCCAAGTTCGTGGTCTGCCGTGAAAACAGCAACACCCTGCGGATTGTGAGGTTGGCACTGGACATGCGTCAAGGACAATGTCCGCGTGGATGAATGCGGCTCGTCGAGATCGTTTGTCGGGATTGTTCGTCGGGATCGTTCATCGGGATCGTTTGTCGGGATTGTTCGCTTCCGATTGACAGATGTTTGATTCGGGAGAGCATTGCTGAAGATCACGGCATCGTTACAACAATGTTAATGTTTCTTTTTTTCAGCAATGTACGTATCCTTGAACTGGTTTGAATGTTTTTCTTTCAGCATTATAGAGGAAAGGTCACGTGTTGCCTGCGATAACATTGGACAGAGTGTTATTGTTTAATGTGTGTTAATTATCATGAGGAAGTTAGGTACTTGTACTGAGCAGGGATAATTATTTCACCAGCCGGGTCTATAAGTGCATGAGCATGCTGTTGGTTATTTCCTGGCATTAATCCGCTGAGAGTTTTAGGCAAAGGTAAGTCCGCTTTGGTTTCGAGAGGTGACTGTTGCTTGGTGGTTATAGTTGTTCACTATCACTATCAGGTTAGCAAATTCTTCGTTGGAAATTGTATTCCATTTCCCCTGGTCGTGTGGTTGCCTGTGCCGTGACGAACATGGATGACATGGAGGAACAGCTGAAGGTGCTGCAATTGCAGCTGGAGCAGTCCATGGCTCAGACCACTGAGGCACAGCAGGACAAAGCTGCTGCTGAGTCTGAGTGGCAGGCGCAGAAGGCACACCTGGAAGAAGAGTTAGCCAGAAGTCACCAGAGCGGTAACTGGGAACCTGCCGCGGCCGCGCCTCAGCGCATCTACGTTCAGCGCGAACGCCGGATGCCAAAACTGGGTGGAAGACCACAGAAGCCGGAGGACCCGGACGTGGACGACTGGACCGCGGACATGGAGAACCACTTGCAGGCCAGTCCATTGTCTGATCGGGAGGGATTGGATTTTGTAATGGACCACCTTACTGGACCGGCTGGGCAAGAGGTCAGGTTTAGAGAACCTAGAACAGCGGTGGAAGCGCTTCAGATTGTGCGAAGTGTCTTTGGTGATGTGGACACAATGGGTGCGGCCCAAGAAGCTTTTTATACCAGAATTCAGCAGCCAGGAGAGACCCTGCTGGATTATTCCCTCGCGCTGGTGAAGCTATTCAGCAAACTAAGTAAGCGACAACCAAGTCTATCTCCACTGAGGAATGAGACTTTGAAGGGACGATTTGCCTCAGGGGTTCGGGACATATCTCTGCAACGCGAGATGCGCCGGCTGGAACTGGATGATTCAAGAATGTCGTTCTGGGAGTTTCGGGACAGGGCAATCTCCTGGATAGGAAGGGAACTACCCAAGAAGATGGCTACTCATGACGCCATGAGTACCACCATTGGAAGAGAACCAGATAACGCCACCATCCTCAAGAAGCTGGATGCTCAACAGCATCAACTACAGCGTATGCAGGAGGTGTTGACAAAGCAACAGCAACAGCTGGAAGGGGTCAGATCTTCCAGGAGCTGGGAGTCCCGCCGCTCATCGAAGCGTGGCTACAATGCTGAGGGTAAGCGGGTCTGCTATGTATGTGGAGCTATGGATCACATTAGCCCGAATTGTCCAAAGAAGGGGAGCACGGGCAAACCGGGAAACTAGCTGCCTCCTCTGCACAGGTCCAGGTAGGGGATGGCGAGCTAGAGGACCCATCAGATGTTGAGGTAGTGATGGAGAAGGTCATCGGGAAATGTCCCGTGGTAGAGGTAGGGATGGGTGGATGTTTTGTGAAGTGCCTGTTGGACACAGGGGCAGAAGTATCCACCATCACCGAGAAATTCTTCAGGAATCACCTGCTGCCACGGGGGCATATGATGAAGGACATCACAGGATGTATCACCATCACTGCCGCAAATGGGTTGCCGGTGCCCTATCTTGGATATCTGGAATGTGAACTTGTTATCATGGGGAAGGTGTTCAAGGACATGGGTTTTCTTGTCACAAGAGACCTAGTGGACCCTGTCATGCGACAGCGGAGAGTTGAACGTCCCGGGATAATAGGTTGCAACATTCTACAACGAGTTGGTAGGACACTATCGTCAGAACTTGGGCCAGGTTACCTTGAGTCAATCAAGGTGAATGACAGTGGACCCAAGTGGGCTAGTGTGTTGTCACTTTTCACTGATCATAGCAATGACTTGAAACAGCGACATGTAAGATTAGCTGGGAAGAAGCCACATCTGTTACCTGCTGGATCAGCGGTGACAGTATTGGCTCATGTTGTAAAGCCAGTAGGGCTATGGCAATTGTTGGTTGAACCACTCGATCACGGGTCGAGCTGGTTGCCAAACGGAGTACATACTGCGTGCTCAGTTGTCCGAGCAGACCAGACTTGTATCCAGAGCGGAGTAGTCCCAGTACAAGTTTGGAACCTTAACCAGGAGGACATATGGCTTCAACCAAAGAGTGTTTTGGGAAGTATCCATGTGGTAGAGATCGTGGAGTTGACTAACAACACCACAGATGTAGATGTCAATGAGGTCACTTTAGAGCATGCAACAGAAGATGTTGTTGACGACTCACCAAACCTAGATTTAGGAGGATTGGACCTTTCTGATGAGGATCTTCAGAGAGTGAAGACGTTGCTGATTAAGCACAAGGATGTGTTCAGTAGAGACAGTGACGACATTGGTTACTGCAATGCTGTACCACATCAAATACTCACCATGGATGACAGGCCAGTCAGAGTTCCTCACCGACGCGTTCACCCTAATCAGTGGGAGGAGGTTAAGGCTTATCTCAAGAAATGGCTGAAACTAGGAGTTCTCCAAGAATCTACAAGCTGTTATGCATCGCCAGCAGTGCTGGTACGGAAGAAAGACAACTCTTTGCGATTATGCATCGATTATCGACAGTTGAACCTGAAGACGATCAAGGATGCATTCCCTCTACCCAGAGTAGATGAATGTCTGGAGGCACTCACAGGATCAAAGTATTTCAGTACTTTGGATCTGGCCCATGGCTATTATCAATGTGCCATCGATGCCCGAGATGTTCCAAAGACTGCATTCCGGGTGGGAACCAGTGGACTGTACGAGTTCACAAGAATGCCAATGGGACTTTGCAATGCTCCAGCGACATTCTCACGTCTGATGAATCACGTGTTAGGAAATGAGAATTTCAATTCCCTTCTCATTTACTTGGATGATGTCCTAGTGTTTGGAAAATCCGTGGATGAGATGTTACAGAGGTTGGACACTGTATTTGGGAAGTTACGGGCCTTTGGACTCAAGATCAAGCCACAGAAATGTAGCCTGTTCAGACGCGAAGTTAAATTCCTGGGTCACATTGTATCTGCTGCAGGAGTTGCAACAGATCCAGAGAAAATCAAGGCCGTACAGGAATGGGAAGAGCCAACCAGTGAGACTGAGCTACGATCCTTCCTTGGGTTAGCTGGGTATTATCGTAGATATGTACCTTCCTTCGCGCAGATAGCAAAGCCTCTTCACCAGTGTATTGGCAAAGCGACGAACACAAAGAAGGGTGCCAAGAAGAGATTGTCACAAGAGAGTCCACTTTTTCACGAAAAATGGAATCAAGATTGTACTTTGGCTTTTCAGAAGTTAAAGGAGAAACTGACAAGTGCGCCAGTGCTGGCCCACCCAGACTTTAGCAAACCATTCGTCGTGGAGACTGATGCTAGTTTCCGAGGGTTGGGTGCGGTACTGTCTCAAGAGGACGGGGTAATCGCTTACGCAAGTCGCGGTTTAAGGCCAGCAGAGAGGAACGACGCCAACTATAGTTCCATGAAGTTAGAACTTCTTGCACTGAAATGGGCAGTGACAGAGAAGTTCCGTCCTTATCTCATTGGATCACACTTCACGGTGTACACGGACAACAATCCATTGAGCTACATCCAAACATCAAAGTTGGGAGCCACTGAGTTGCGCTGGGTTGCACAACTTGCTCAGTTTGATTATGAAATCAAATACCGCAGTGGACATTCCAATGCGAACGCTGATGCCCTCAGTCGGAAAACATGGCATGGAGAACTTGTGTCAGCTGAGGTAAACACAAATCATGTCAAAGTGGAAATGACTGAGTTGGTAGTAAACATGACTGTGACAGAAGCATTGTCTTCATCAGCAATACCCGGTGAGCTACAGGAGCGACATCAAGTGATGATGGAGAGCATCGAAGACATCATGACAACTACAGCAGTTGGCAAGGATACCAGACAGAAGGGAGCAATATCATCACTTCCAGGATATACCAAGCAACAACTTGCCGAGTTGCAGGGGCAAGATCCAGTCTTGGGTAAAATCATGAGTGTTTGGAAGAAGGGTATAAAGCCAGATCGCACAGAACTTCAAACTATGCCAACCACTGCTCGTCGTTGGTACAGCAAATGGGATCACTTTGTTGACATCGGGAATGTACTGTATGTTGAGTCCTTTGATAATGGCGAAGGAATTCTACAGCTAGCATTACCAAGTTGTTTGAGACAACCTATCTTGGAATCTCTTCATGACTCCAGTGGACATCAGGGAAGAGATCGGACATTAGCTCTCGTAAGAAGGAGAGTATTCTGGCCTGGAATGAGCAAAGACGTAGGGTTGTATTGTGCCAGTTGTCCACGATGTTGCACTGCAAAGGCATTAAGGCCTACTGTAAAACCAAGCATGGGACATGTTTTGGCAGACAAACCACTTGAACTACTAGCCATAGATTTCACTATGCTAGAAAAGGCTTCTGATGGACGTGAAAATGTTCTTGTGATGACAGATGTATTTAGTAAATTCACTGTAGCAATACCAACAAAAGACCAGAAGGCAACTACAGTCGCGAAGGTACTAACCCAAGAATGGTTCTATCGGTATGGAGTACCCAGCCGCATCCACAGTGATCAAGGGAGAAATTTTGAGAGCGAGGTAGTAAGGGCGTTGTGTGCGGTTTATGGAATAAAGAAGTCTCGTACCACTCCGTATCACCCAGAGGGGAATGCGCAGTGTGAGCGATTTAATCGTACGATGCATGACCTGCTCCGTTCACTGCCGCCAGAGAAGAAGAGACAGTGGCCACGGCATTTGCAGGAACTGATCTTTGCGTACAATTCAACGCCACACTCTGCCACAGGTTTCTCGCCGTACTTCTTGATGTTCGGTCAAGAACCCAGACTTCCTGTGGATGAATTGCTGGATGGAGATGGTCCAACAGTTCCCGTAGGCCGAGAGACCAATGATTGGGTAGAGGAACATAAACACAGACTAGATGCAGCTTTTGAATTGGCTGGTCATAGATTAGCTAAAGCAGCTGGTATTAGGAAGGATAGGCATGACAGGAAGGGAAATGATGCGCCACTGAAGCCTGGTGATAGAGTTTTTCTGAGGAACAGAGGTGTTTTAGGACGAAACAAAATACAGGATCGGTGGGTGGCCATCCCTTATCGAGTTGAGGAAAGGATGAGTCCAGACAGTCCTCTATATCGCGTCCAGCGAGTCGATGGGCTGGGACAACCTAGAATAGTACATCGTTCTGCGATACTGGATGTGAAGGATATCCGAGCGCCAGCAGACAACATGGTAACTGCACCAGAAGAGAGTCAGTGCACACATGACAATGTCATGGATAACCATGTTCAGTCCACCTCGGAAGGTAGCTCCACACCAGTGAACCGGTGGATGATACTGCGTGATGTAAACCGTCCACAGATGCCCACTGTACGAGCGGAAACTGTTCCCTCAACACCAGTGATTCAGGATGGAGTTTTGGAAGAGGAACGTCCAAAATCCAGTGAGTCACTAAAACATGTCATGGACAATCACACTTTGGAGGAAGAACAGTCACCGACGCTTGTCCGTGACGACGCTCAGGGTTCGCCGAGTATAGACAGTAGACCTGTTCGTGCTCCGGCACGTAGCAGTCCCTCTGTTGATTCAGATGGTGACAGTACCTCAGAGTCAGATCAACAACAGTCTCGACGACACCGTCGTGTCAAGACTAGGAGTCAGTATGAACGCTCTGGTAGATCAACAGCAGATGATGAGAAGCCACTTAGAAGATCTAAGCGTGCAACTGCCGGGCGTAATCCAAACCCGCACAATCTACCAAGGTCTGCAGCACTTAGAATGACTGAGTTAACAGTACCACCATCATTCGAAGAACTGAGCAAAGCTATGTTGAACTTAGGTTCCATGGTTCAGTCAGCTTGGTTACAGGCACAGGTTTCCACAAGTCACCATACGTAAATGGAAGGACATTAAATGTTGTAAGTCATTTTCTGAAATGTTTCCCTTGGATTCTGATTATTATTGATCAGTTGCTCGTGGGATAGCAACGATTTAATCAGGGGAGAATGTAACAGGCAGGGTTACTGACAAATTATTAATTATCTAATTAAAACTTAACTAATATTTTCGAATATTTTGTCCCTTTTTACTTTACACTATTCCAATAAACCCCATTAGTATCTATAGGCTGGAAGAGCCTAAGAGTCCCTTTCTCTGTTTACCCTGTTGTGCCAGTGGCAGCGTGACAGCCAATGCAATTGAAGTCATATCTTGTTACCACTGGGGAGCAAGCAGCGGTCAGTGGGAGCAAGGGTTGGTTAAAGGAGGCTGTAGAGAAGAGACTGCGTGTGTTGGCACTCTCTTCACTCCTGCGTGTTTTGGCACTCGCTTCACGCCATTAAAGCACCAAAAGGAGCATGAAAGGTAGGTGGATTGATCCAGGAAATGCTTACAGCTGTTTTCATGTATTTATTCACTATTACTTATAGGCAAATTAGCATTTAACTGTGGTAAACACTGTTACTTGAATTGTTGACAGTGGATGCTGAATTTCCCCAACACTTGTATACAGATGTTGTGTGTGAGAACAAGTTGAATTATGTTGTGTGAAACAAATCATTACACCAGTCCATTATATAAACTACTAGATTATCTGTTAACTACATTGAGTCTTAATACTCAATAGGAGTAATTAGGAGATGCTGGGTTGAGATGTTCCCCACTGAGATGTTAGCAGACAGTAGTCTGGGTTGAAGGGTGTTGTGTAGCGGGTCAGGTTACCGACAGTCCCTGCACACCCTGCACAGTGGGGTATAGTCATTAATATCCCGTTGACTGTCAGTGGTCAGTGGACAGATAGCCACTGGACTGACCATGCTAGCTGGCTAGTCTAGAGAGAGAGAGAGAGAGAGGCTATTAACCTTGTATTTTATATGATTAGGCTACATATATATATATGCAGGAGGTTATGTTCAATAAGTATTGTTTTAATCACTAAGTTGTTCTAACTAGTTACACTTATTGTGCGAGGTTACACAAGCCGGAGTGTATGTGACACTTAGCAGATGTGTCATCTGCAGAGCTTGTATGAAGATACTGAGTGTTAACAGAGTGCTATCTTATCGCATTAATTATTGTTAATATAATAATTATGTTAGCAGACATAAGATATCTAGTTATTCAATATTAGTTATTAATTTACAGCTGATAATTGGTTGGAAATGGGTTAATGATAGACTTGTTATAATTGGTACCATACTTGGCAGTAGACTGTTGTTTATTTGTTTACAGACAGCAGACATGTAGCATAGACCTACTTGTACTGAGCCGATGCTCAGCTGCAGTAGTTTCTGCATATCCTAGTTGGGGTTTTATTTTGTTTTAGTCATATAATATAGAACGCACCACAATAAATGGTATAAGCATTTACACGTGTGTTCTGTCTTCAATGATAATCCCTCCGTCTACACTTAGTTTTGCCAATTCGCAGAGCAGTGACGTCACAGCTCTGCGAATTAGAGAAACCGTTGTGGTATAGCTCTGCGGATAAGAGAATTTCCTTAGTTTTGCCAATTCGCAGAGCAGTGACGTCACAGCTCTGCGAATTAGGGAAACCGTTGTGGTATTCGCAGAGCAGGTCGAAAAGAACCTTTGACTAGTTGCTATAGTTTCATAAATGCGTATTATATTTCTGTGACATGTGTGAATACCTTTCTACCTAAATTCTGATAGAATAGATCTATATTCAAGCCTTTAACGAGTAGCTCTGTGAATAAGGGAATTTCCTTAGTTTCCCTAATTCGCAGAGCAGTGACGTCACAGCTCTGCGAATTAGGGAGAGCAGGTAGAAAAGAACCTTTGACTAGTTGCTATGCGTGTTGTTTTAGTTTCATAAATGCATGTTACATATCGATGACATGAGTGATTATATTTTTCTACCTAAATTCTGATAGAACAGATGTAGGAGAGAATCTGACTAGTTGCTATGCGTGTTGTTACTTTTATAAATGCCTATTACATATCTGTGACATGTGTGAATATTTTTCTACCTAAATTATGATAGATCAGTCATGAATGAATAAAATGCAAATAAGAAATGTGGCCACAGGAATTTATTTCAAACTGTACCGCTAGAAATCCTCCAACAACCATACTAATATAGTATATGACACTACACTAATAATCTGCATTCTAACATACATATATCTATACAAACATATACATCTCATTTACTTTATTTACCACACCAAAATCCGTCATAGTACTGAAAAGTGAGTGAAAACATTACTTACAAGATAACAACGAGGAAAACTTGTGTAAAAACTTGTACATAAACAGGGAAAAGCTTCAAGGAACTAAATTGCTTGCAATGTCTAAATAACTCCCTATCACAACATACTAACAAACTAAGACAAATACATAAATCATGTGCAACGCCTAAATACTCACTTAACTCCTATCACAACATACCAAGAAAAGACACAAAACTTACAAATGCAAATGTAATTATACATGGTGCTTAGTAATGAAAGACATACACACACATACAAATGTAAAACATATATACACATACAAATGTAAAACATATATACACATACAACTGTAAAATATTTACAGGGCACTTACAATGTAAAACATATACACATACAAATGTAACACATATATACATGGCACCTACAAATGTAAAATAATATATACATGTGCAAATGTAAACATCTACATGGTGCTTACAAATGTAAGACATATACATATACAATTGTAAAACATATACATAGTATTTAAGTCTACTGAATGATGATGATTTGGTTAATGTGTGATTAAATACCACAAATGCTATCCTGGCATCATGGTATTTTAATCAATGTATGCATTTGACAGCAGTGTTTATATATATATATGGGGTGAATGAATGATAATATATCACAGAACAGTCCAGCACTGAAGAGTTGACGCGGTATCTGAGCGAGTGGTTTTGTAGGTGGTTTGTCAAGGTTGTAGCATGATGAAGAGATGCCAACCTAAAACAAAAATTTCACAACGTCAGTAATACGGAAAGGATGTATTGCCATAATGTATAGATAAATGCAGATTAGTGAGTTATATATACACATTTACATGCATTAAGATTATATACATTTTTACAGCTAGATTAACACAAACCCTGTGATACAGCTTTGCTGTAACTACCTAACATAATGTTATTTTAAGGGAGGAACCCTTGTTCATTCACTACCTCCACGACCAGTTGCCCATCTGCAGATGATGTCCAACCTCTGTTGACACAGTCAAATGCTAGGGTTACCTGGTTGGGTGGCATCAAAATGCAGGGCTTTATGCAAGATAAAATTATTGCCAGTCACACATGTTTTGGTGGACACAAGGATGTTAACTGTTAAACTAGTTTACCAACTTTCAAATGTGCCTGATGACCTGAAATGGGCTACAAACACATATATGACACCCTTTACACTCACTTTCAAGGCATAAATAACGATATCTATGGTTTTGGAAGACATTTTTTTCCTTTGCTCCTTCATTTTTGTTACCAGTCCACCCATATTGCTACCCATCCATATTTGTTTTACCCGTCCAAATGATGGGTGGATGGGTCTCTACATAAAGCTATGTCAAAATGGCAAACAGGGCATCAACATATCTGGTCATTTGGCTGAACTAACAGACCCAGACAACCTGTTGCAATAGTCACAGCAGATCCAACTCAGAAGTCCAGTTGGTTTTTGGCAGAAAGGGATGTCACAGTAGTGCCGCTTGCTGTCCCGCTTACGCTCGGCATGCAAACATCTCACAATGTGGCGATGGTAAAAATCCGTGTGGAAAGGCTGCACCACGATGGGTGGCACATTGCAGCAAATGGCCTCAGCATTCTACAACAGAAGATTGTGCAGCTGGTACAATTTGAATCATAAATGCCTTAGATCAGATGCTGTAGACCTGAAAATGTCATAATTAATTATATATAACCGCCTCTCATTGACACTGAAATGTACACAAAGCAACAGTTCAGACAAAAGTGCTAAGTCCTTCAGCCAACACCACTTCCCATCTGGCCAAGAAAAGAAGTCTCTGCAAGCATGCAAATAAATATTATCAATAATATTATTCATGCCATTCAAGGATTTAAAAGAGGTTAAATTTTTCTATAGTGTAATATCCTATCCCTGCTCAAAACACTAGTTACACTTTATTCCCTGTTCAATCAACCACCATCTCAACTTCTTTGGGAAGCATCCAGCAATGGTGCAATAAATGCGTGAAGGCTTGCTCATACAAACATCCATCAGAGTCTATAACCAGGTATTCATTAATTCAAATGGAGTAATGTTTGAACACAGCAGGACATGAGAAAAGCCAACTTTTACCTCCACAACTGAAGATACTTTGCACGACGAGTCAGATTGTGCACAGAATCCAGGATTGCTACCACGTCAGCTGCCAGGAGTAGCCATGCAGTCGTTTGCAGTACAGATCAGCATCAAAACGACACGAAATGGATGGAATCGAACCTGCAATTTAAAATATGAAACTAATCCATATCAAGCCACTAGTGGCTAATCTATTTGAAGACAACCTGTGTAAAGAGCTTTTTAAATTTTAGTGATAGCTGCAAGCATTGAGTTGTAGAAAAAAAGATCAAATTAATTACAATTGAAAGAGCTGCTTACATCTGTACACAACGATTCATCTTGTATGTGATGCTCCCACATCTCTGGATAATATGCCGAAATCACATGCACTGATCCAGGTTTGGCTGTGTTGACATTTCAGCTGACAAGACCAATGTAAGCATGGACCACCTAAAAAGAGCAACTTCCTATAAAAAATATTCTAGTAGCATCAACAAGATAGGATATTTTGCAACCACAATTTTAGTGTAGATGTGAGTAAATAAATATATTGACACATAATTTATAATAACCAATATCTAATCCTAAACATGAGCAATCAGCATTCCCAGGTATATGTATCTTTCACAAATATTGCATTTTGAGACCCAAGCAGTGAAGCACAGCGGAGCGCAATTGCCGGAGGCCAGCGGTGCACACAGGATGAGCGATAAACAGTTTATTTAGGCCGACCGCGTTGTCTTTTCGATCTCAAAAGTCTACTAAGACGCGCTGTTCATAAAACATAAATATGCACAAGATGGTGATAAATGATTTAATTAACAAAATCAAGTATTAAATGTTAGCAAAAATACAGTTATAATGGCAAAACTGAGGTGGGTCCAAATGCTGCGTAAGTGCCGGAATGACTATAACGTCACTGTCAGGCAGGCTGTCAGCGCCGTTGGCGTTATTGATTCACATTAACAATTAACGCACAAATACAACAACATTGCTCCCACATGGCTATGAGAACATGCTTTTAGTTACTTATTTCTGGTGGCTCATAATGCCACGGCCTTCCTTTCTGGGGTTGCCGATCGAAGTGCTTGCAACCTAGCCTGATGGTCGGACTGGCGTGCTACGGGAGGCGGACAGGACAGCTCGCAATTTGTTTGCGGTGGCGACGGTTCTTGAATTAACGCAGCAAAACTTCACATGGCGATCTGTGGCATACTTGTCTAAATTGATTGTCAGTTGTCGAACGTGGCGCCTACTTCTAAACGAAGCGGCCCCATCTTTTTGAACTATCATTTACAAACGTGCATCGCCTCAGTGAAAGACCGCAACAACGTCTACACATGCGCATAAATTCCTGTGCGGTGATTGGATGAATCCTGCTCTGCGAATAGTGGCTTATATTTCCTTGGCCGCAGAGCTGCTCTGCGGTTAGCCAGTCCGATAGCTCCGTAAGTAATAACACAACCACGGGACAGTGACTGGTGTGCATCGAAACTCTGAGTATGGTAAGTATGGCTGGAATATGTGGGATAATATTGTTTTGTATGTCGCTGTTTGAGGGGCACGGCCTGTGTATATATATACCGTCTTACATTCTCCTATTTGTTTTACTTTATTTATTTTTATTTCTGTATGAAAATGGAATTGTTTCCATCATATTGTTCTAGATGTTTCCAGTACCTAGCAACGTTCTAACTGAAGGCAGGTCGGTGTGTGTATGTGTGTACGTGTGTACGTGTGTACGTGCGTGTGTGCGTGTGTGATCGAACATGTTTGTGTGTGCGTGCGTG